>JAEQBH010004099.1:0-470950 GCA_016808115.1 Tetrastigma voinierianum
TAAAATTATATTGTTAAATTTATAATCTAATAGAAATATAAAATAAAACTAATATATAGTTATTTTAAAAGAAGACATTCTATTAAATTTATTATACTATATAAAACTATAGTATTATTTAATAATATATTATATATGACATTACCTTGATGATGCCTTTTCAACTGAACTCGGGCTGGAGCGTGTGGAGGTCAGCTGGCTGACCCGATTGTTTGTGGGCTGGATGCAGCGTCTGGATTGTCTGGCCGGGTAAGATTTGCCGCAATGTCGACCCATGTGCTCGACGTAGCAGACTCCGCAAGAACAAAGAAGAAGGGTGGTCATGGCGGCCGTCAGAGCGCGCTCCGATGCCAAAGTCAAATTCTTCCTTGAGAGAAAAGAGAGAATGCTTAGAGAATTAGTATTGGCATCTGAATGTGTGTGTAAGAATGTTGGCGTATCTTTCACCGATGGGATGGCCTCGTATTTATAGTTGAGACTCAACCAGTTGGATGGTAATTAGGAGTCCTTCCCATTGGATGGAATATTTCTTATTTTAGTCCATATCGGATATGGTAAAGGTGATATGGTAAAAAGCGTTAACCCTGGGATAGTCTTCCTTATAGGAAGATGTCCAACCGCAATGATCTATCATTATCCTTTCTTTCCCTTGGCGCGGTGGATCCGGGAATAAATAAAATATATCTTTTCTATTTCTCATTTAGATGAGATGTACGCTTATCGGACGGTTATGGATTTTTCAACCTGGCTCCCGCATTCTAGCTGGGGCTCGCTGAATCGGACCTCCGTCAGCTGACATAAGGGGGCCCGGGCTTGATATGGAGCCCGCCATTTCCTCCCTGGGCTCAGTGTGGAATCAGATATCGGGCCTATTTTTCACGCATATCACATTCTAAATTAGATACGGCCGCTGCGGTGCAAGGGCTGTAATTCTTCCCGTTCGTCCCTGCTTATTCCCACGCGTCCGTCTCTAAAAGGGCCGCCTAAGAGATGATTAATGGTGACTCTTCTGCCTCGCTTGTTTTTCATTCTCCTCGAATTTCGCCTCTTTCATCGACCTCCTATCCTCGAAGCCTGATCTCGTCTTTCTCGCTTTATTCCTAGTCTGGCTTCGCTTCTTTCGTGGGTCCTTTTCGTTGATAGGTCGAGGCTCTAGGGTTTATTTGTTCCCGCCTCGCCTACTATTTGCTTACGCTATGGGTCCAAATCTCGCTTCTTCTTCGTGATCAGCGATGATCTTCTGCTGATGCCGGTCCTGCAGCAGTCGGGTGTTCCCATTGCTGACAGTTTCTGCTTGGCCTCAACTCGCTTCGAGGCGCCTCCCATCCGTTAGATATGGTAAAAGGAAATTGAACTCGACCAACACCCTAAGGGGTCGATTTCTCACGTCGCCTCTTCAGATAAGCCGTGAACGTGGGACCTAGCAGAGTTGCCCTTATATGGGACCATTTTTGCTGATCCCTATCGACCTCCCCCCGGTGTCCGAATATGGGTCCCAGATGTTCTGACTCTTTATACAACCTCCGTGGCCTGGATGGGTTCGCTTTCTAAGTCGCCTGACAATGGCCTGCTTCCACCGGCACTCCTTCCGCGAAAGGGGTTCTACAACATTTCAACATTTGTCCTTCCCAACCGGCCCAAATGGTCAGGTATTTCGCAGCCTTTTCGTCTTAGTAGGATGAGGGTCTGTCCCTAGCATAGCTCGTCCTTCATCTTTTCATTCCAATAGCTACTCCGGAGGGCTTCATTTTCTTCTCCAAACGCTCTGGAGCTCCTCTGGTAATCTCCGACCTACCTTCTTCACATAGGTCATGGAAGGGACGATATTTCTTCATGAGCGGTCGTTCCTTGGAGTACAATCTTTCTGACAGGGACGATACCCTAGGTGTCCCTACGACCTGGCATACCCCTGATAATCTTCGTGAGTATTTGCTCTGTTTTTAGCGCGGTCATTCAAGATGGTTGAACGTTTCCCGGGTTTTTTATGACTCCTCTCGTGTTTCTGTGCCTATTTTGACTTAGCGAAGACAACGCCTACGCTTCTGGGCGGCCATGAATGTCCGCCTGCTTTGCGCGGAGTTGATGTCTCGCATTCCTGGCCCATCTAGGTTGATGTCCGTACGATCTCTCGCTGAGGCCCTCGCCTTCCACCTCGGGGGTTTTTCTTTGGACCTTATCGCTGCCGCTCCCACTGGGAAATTTAGTTCATTTTAGGTGGGCGCCACCTAAGTTTCTCCCGCAGTCAAGGAAAAGGAAAATCACAAATCTCTGAGAGGGATGAGCCGGTTTTGGCCAAAGTTCAGAAATTGGGGACGCCTCCGACTTCCCCTGTCCAAGGGCTGGAGCGGGCGTTGTCACCATTGGCTAATGCTTTGCCGGTTTTATGCCCTACGCCCTCTTCCAAGCCTGTTTCGGAGGCGGAGAATCCTTTGGGTGAGGCCACGAGCAACGCGCCGGCGCTATGCCTCCAGAATCGCATTGATCCCGCCTTTCCGGGCGATTGGCCGCTCTCGAGAGGTGGGCGAACCAAGAGAAAGAAGTCGAAAATACGGGCTAATAATGCCCAGGATTCTTTGCTCTCCAATACCGAACTTGCGCTGTTTCTTCTATTGTCAAGGATTCTGACCTTGGGAGGTCAAAGGGCTTCCAGTTGATGAAGCTTTGGCTTTATCCTTTTAGGCGGTCGCCTTGGTAAGTCTCACAATCACGTTATCACCATTACGTTTCGTCCGATCTTGACTTTGTATTTGATATGCGAGGTTGCTACTCATTTGAAGAGATGCGGCCCAGAAAGACCAGAATAAATGAAAGCGCGTAAAGATCGCTCGCATTTATAAGGCGAAGGCTACCACGCTCAGCTGCCCAGGCGAGCGAGCTGCTGGGAGCGCGTGCGGCGTTTATTTGAAGATCTTGCGGGCGACTTAAGTCTAGCGAAGCACGCCGTCGGCTCGTGCTCGAAGTGAGAGTAGAAGATGAGGTTCGTGCTTGACAGCGGCGACGTGGGCGAGCTTCAAGAGGTTCGGGACAATCTCCGAGTCGCCTAGAGTAACTTGGTTGAGGCTCAGGAGGGACTGGCATTTGCCCAGTGCGAGCTTCAACTGGTTAGG
This sequence comes from Tetrastigma voinierianum, assembly GCA_016808115.1. Lineage (NCBI taxonomy): Eukaryota > Viridiplantae > Streptophyta > Magnoliopsida > Vitales > Vitaceae > Tetrastigma > Tetrastigma voinierianum. Next base: position 3,108 of record JAEQBH010004099.1, read on the forward strand.
GATGAGCTCGTCACCTCCCGGGGCGAACTGCGAGATCTTCAAATGGAACCATGCGACCAGCTTGCTGACTAATGGGGAAGCCTGGCAGAGGCACGCCCGTCGCGAAGCCACGAGGGGGTGGAGTCTTTGCTAGGAGGGGCCCCCGCTCGTCCGGAGTCTTTCGGCTGCGGGTCGTCGGACTGACTAAGCGAGGAATGCCGCGGATTGCGTGTCGATCTTCATCAGCAGGTCAGTATGGTTGCACAGAGGGACGAGGTTATTAGGCAACTGCGGGATCAGACCGATGCTCAGTGGGCTTCTGGGTGGCTCGCTTTTCAAAGGAAAGCGGTTCTCGCGTACCCCAACCTAGATTTCAATTTTGATCTTCCTAGTGACGAGGAGGCAGAGGAATCTACCTCTATGAGTATTCCCGGGGCAGAGCACTCTGTTGAAATCCATTCTCATTCCTCGTCATCCCTTCCTCCTGGCGCGTGACTTTAGGGACGATCTCGACCCTTTATCTCCCTTATCTTTTTTTTTTACGTATGTATATATTTACTCATTTTGCCAGGCCTGGGGCCTGGGATCCATGTAGCTCTCTTTTCGATAAATACATATTTTGTTATAATTCGCATTCTTATTGGGATACATATGTATTTATTCTAAACCACGATGATTCGGTTCAAGGGGTTTGAGCTAATTGGGCTCACTTCCTCTTAGGGTTTAGAGTATGCCGTTCCGCTCGGGTAGCGAGGAAGCTCGTCAGCGATTGCGGGGAACTTCGTTCAGCGGTGCGAGGGATAACTCGTCGATATAGTGAGAGAGCGGTGCTCATGAGTGAAATGAATGGCGAGGCTCGTCAAATGGTTGAGCGGGGCTTCTCCATGTGAGCGGGCGGTGGTAAGCATAGTTGAATGGGGCTCGTCCACGTTGGGTGATGAGGAAGGCTCGTTTGAGTAGTAGAGTAGAGCGCCGTCCGTGTTGGTGATAGGAAGAGCTCGTCGTGAATAATTGGTTAGAGCTCGTCCATGCGGCGATAGGAAGAGCTCGTCAATGTAAATTGTGAAGTAGGAGCTCGTCCATGTTGAATGATGAGGAAGAGCTTCGTGCGAGTAGTAGAATTAGAGCGCTCGTCCATGTTGGCTGATAGGAAGGCTCGTCAGTGGATAATTAGATTAGAGCTCGTCCATCTTGGTACGATAGGAGAGCTCGTCCATGTAAATTGTGGAAGTAGGGCTCGTTCATGTTGGTGATGGGAAGGCTCGTCTAAGAGTAGTGGGGGTGGAAGCTCGATCCATGTTGGGCGATGGGAAGAGCTCGTCGGAGTAAGTGTGAAGTAGAGACTCGTCCGTATTTGGTGATGAGGAAGAGCTCGTGCAGTGGATAGTGAATTAGAGCTCGTCCATGTGGCGATGGGAAGGAGCTCGTCAATGAGATTTTGAGTAGGAGCTCGTCCATGTTGGTGATGAGGAAGGCTTCGTGAGTGAATGGGGTGGGAGCTCGTCCATGTGTTGGCTAATAGGAAGGCTCGGTCGGGTGTAGTAAGTGGGGAGCTTCGTGTGTTGGCTGATAGGAAGAGCTAGTGGGAGTGTAGAAATATGAGTAGGGCTCGTCCATGGTGGTGATGGGAAGGCTGTCAGGTAGTAGGGTGGGGAGCTTCGTCCATGTTGGGTGATGGGAAGGCTCGTCGGAGTAAATTGTGAGTAGGGCTCGTCCATGTGTTGGTGATGAGAAGAGCTCGTCCCGAGTGAGTAAGGGTAGAGCTGGAATCCGTGTTGGGTGATGGGAAGAGCTCGTCTGAGTGAATAGTAGATTAGAGCTCGTCCATACTGACTGATAGGAAGAGCTCGTCAATGTAAATTGGAAAGTAGGAGCTCGTCCGTGTTGGTGAGGAAGAGCTCGTCGGGTGGTAGGGTAGAGGCTCGTCCGTGGTGGTGTTGAGGAAGGCTCGTCGGGTGTGGGGTAGAGCTGGGTCCGTGTTGGGCGATGGGAAGGCTGGTCGGAATTAAATTAATGAGTAGGGCTCGTCCATGGTGGCGGTGGGGAAGAGCTCGTCACAGTGGTAGGGTGGGAGCTCGTCCGTGTTGGCTGATGGAAGAGCTCGTCATGTGTGTGAGTAGGAGCTCGTCCGTGTTGGTGATGAAGAGCTCGTCGAGTGATAAGGAATTAGAGCTCATCCATGGTGGCTGATGGGAAGAGCTCGTCGAGGTGAATAGTATATTAGAGTAGATCCATCTTTGGTGATAGGAAGAGCTTGTCAATGTAAATTGTGAAGTAGGAGCTCGTCCATGCTGATGAGAAGAGCTCGTGAGTAGTAGGGTAAGAGCTTCGTCCGTGTTGGTGATGGGAAGAGCTCGTCAGTGAATAGTAGATTATAGCTCGTGTCTTGGTGATAGGAAGAGCTAGATCAATGTAAATTGTGAAAGTAGGAGCTCGTCCATGTTGGTGATGAGAAGAGCTCGTCGAGTAGTAGAATTAGAGCTTGTCCATGTTGGGTGATGAAAAAGAGCTCGTCGAGTGAATAGATTAAGAGGCTACGTCGTCTTGGCGATGGGAAGAGCTACGTCAATGTAAATTAGTCATTAGGAGCTTCGTCCGTGTTGTGATGAAGAGCTCGTACGAGTGAATAGGGTGGGAGCTTCGTTCATGTTGGCTGATAGGAAGAGCTCGTTAGAGTGAATAGTAGATTAGAGCTGGTAAATGGCGGCGATAGGAAGAGCTCGTCAGTGTAAGTGTGAGTAGGGCTCGTCCGTGGTGATGAGGAGAAGGCTCGTCGGTGGTGGGAGTAGGCTCGTCCATGTTGGTGATAGGAAGGAGCTCGTCGGAGGGTGAGCAATGATGGGCTCGTCCGTGTTGGTGATGGGAGAAGGCTCGTCTGGCGAAGAGTAGAGTAGAGCTCGATCCGTGTTGGGTGATGGGAAGGCTCGTCGGGTGGATAGTTGGTCTGCAGTGGCTGTGGCTACTTGGTGGCATTCAGGTCAGTAGGTTTGGTCGACTCATTTAGGCGGCGTAGCTGTGTTGAAAGCGAGGCGACCTCGTCGAGTGAACAGCGGGGCTCATGGGCGCGATAACGCGGTGGCGTTCGGCCGAAATGGGTTAGTCGACTCATTTAGGCGGCGTGACTGTGTTGAAGCGAGACTACCTCGTCGGAAGGAGTGAGCAAGCGGGGCTCATGGCCTGATGGCCTTGGTGGTGTTCCAGCCAAAATGGGTTGGTCTGACTCATTTGCAGGCGTGGCTGTGTTGACGAGAGGACCTCGTCGAGTGAGCAACGGGGCTCATGGCGCGTGGCGCGGGTGGCGTTCCGGCCGAAATGGGTTGGTCTGGGCTCATTTAGGCGGTATGGCACGTGTTGAAGCGGGGCGACCTCGTCGGAGTGAGCAAACGGGCTCGCGGCGCTGATGGCCTTGTGAGTGAGCGTTCAGCCGAAATGGGTTAGTGAGCTCATTTAGGCGGCGTGGCTGTGTTGAAGCGAGGGCGACCTCGTCGGGTAGAGCCGCGCGGGGCTCATGAGCGCGATGGCCTTGGTGGCGTTCCGGCCCGAAAATGGGTTGATCGACTCATTTAGGCGGCGTGGCACGTGTTGAAGCGAGGCGACCTCGTCGGAGTGAGCAAGCGGGCTCATGGCGCGATGGCCTTGGTGGCGTTCAGTAGAAATGGGTTAATCGACTCATTTAGGTAGCGTGGCACGAGCGGATTTCGTGTGATGAAAGCCACGTGTGAAAAGAAGGCGCTTCGTGTGACTTTCTTTGTTCGAAACCTGTGGAGGAAGCTGCCGTGAGAGGCGCTTGTGTGAATTTCGAGTTTTTGAAGAGTGCGAGCGCCGTGTCTTGGAGAATTTGGAACGGTTGCGTGAGCTTCCGGGCGCTTGGCCCTGCTTATAAATAGTTGTTCCGTTGTCCCTGCATTATGCCCTTTTGGAGATTCTACTTTTATAATATGTGAATGAAGTTCGCCTGGGATGGATGTTCAGTTTGGGCGTATTTCTTCAGGGTTCCTCGGCGACTTTTCGATCAACTTTTATGGATCTCCATTTGTGGAAGTTGTGTTTTTCCCTAGTCTCCCCTTTATGGGAGTCATGTTATTCCACGGCTTTTGGCTAGGGGTGCGCCGGAGGGGTGGCGCAAACTTTTCTTGCCTTGTTCTGCTCTTTCCGGATTTTTGCTTATCTTCTTCCTCCTCCTTTCTCTCTCATCTTTTCTTTTTCTTTTTTTCTTTTCCACGGCTTTCTCATACTTCTTTCTATTTTCTTTTGTCTTTCTCCTTTGTTCCCTCTCTTTTCCTCTTTTCTTTCTCCCTTCTTCTTCATCTTACGCCTCCCACATTTCCTTCTTACCTTGCATTTTTTTTTTTTTAGTATTTGCTCGTCTTCGTATGCTATTCAAGATGTAGGGGATGATGCGACTGGCTGCAATCCAATTGTACTCCGATTGTAATCTAATTGTAATCTGATTGTAATAAAGAGAGCCTTTTTCTTTATGAATTTTCCTATTATGCTCCTTTCTGATTTCCGTATATTTGAACTGTATGAGATGTCGGAGCATAGAGTGGTAACAAATGTTCAACTCGTATGCACTAATTAACATGGCCACATTACAGGACCAACGCTTATTGGTACGTTTGAGATGTTATGTTCCGCGGTAATGCTTGAATTTTCCCTCTTGTTTGGAGTTAAGTAATTGCACAGATGCGGCGACTCGGGTTATGATGTAAGGACAGCTTCAGTTGGGGTATTTGACTTTCCATCTTATTTGGATTTTTTCCATCTTGCGGCCAAGAGTTTCTTTAAGACTAAGTCGCACGGGATGTAACCGGGCTGACCCTTTGATTATAATACGCTAACATTTCCTTTGATATTCCTACGGCGTCTTTGGATCTTGCTCGCTTCTCGTCTAGGAGTTCTAAGTTCAGGCAGAAGAACTCGGCGTTGTGCTCCTCGGTACATAACTCAATCAGGGGATTTTTATTCCGACTTTACGAGGCGCCTCGATTACCTTAAAGCAAGGGTTTCCACGGTAGCTGTCTTTTGGGTTGTTCTATAGGCCCATAGTACCTCGGGAAGGTATTCTACCCAATTTCCTTTATGGTCTTCTAACTTGGTCTTCAAAGCGGCTTTAAGGGTCCTGATGGTGACCTCGGCCTGTCCGTTCGACTGCGGGTGTGCTGGGGATGAGTAATAATTTTTAATTCCAAGCTCGGCGCAAAAGTCTCTAAATTTGTTGTTGTCGAACTGTTTTCCATTGTCTGATACCAGGGCTCTCGGGATACCAAACCTGCAAATGATAGCTCGCCACACAAAATTACGTATCTTTTGCTCCGTGATTGTAGCTAAAGGCTCGGCTTCTGCCCATTTGGTGAAGTAATCGCTGCGATGATTATGAATTTGCTTGTCCTTTTCAGATGGGCGGGGGTCCCAATATGTCAAACCCCATTGTTGGAATGGCGAGGGGCTTATGATCGACGTCGGTGGCTGAATGGGAGCGTGAGATCTTGGCGTGCTCTTTGGCGAGATCTTGCATTTTGTTTAAGTCGATTACGTCCTTGATATAGTGATTTGGCGATGGCCATCACTGTCTCAGGAGCCTTCCCAGATAATGCAGAATATATGATTCCCGCATATGCCCTAGGTAATACTTCTCTTATACGTACCCGGTGTCTTCTCTGCGATGCATTTGAAAAGAGGTGTGAAGAATCCTCGCAGCCAAAGAGCTTCCTTTGTGGTTGGTAAATCACGGAAGATCTCACTCTTATCTTAGCCGCTTCTTCGGGTCATCGGGTAGAATTCGAAATTAATTAATATAATGCGAAATAGGGTCCATCGGCTCGGCTCGAGATCCTGCGGGGCGACCATCATGCTATAAAGGTCGATAGAAGGTTACGCTAAATATTCGACGGTGTTGACATCTTTGAGGTCTTCTGAGAGAAATTTGTGGCTAGCTTTGCCAAGGCGTCGGCTCAGGAGTTCTCTGCCCTGGGGACATGTGTCACATGAACCCGGACAAATTTCTTTGATAAGTCACGAACCTTACGGAATGCAGGGATCATTCTCTGCTTTTTTGGCCTCATATGTGTCTTATCTGTCACCAACCACCAGGTTGAGAATCCTTTGTAGACCTCTAAGCTGATCAACCTGCTGAGAATGAGCAAGGTTGAGGCTTGCTATGAAGCTCATATTCGGCTTCATTGTTGGATGTTACGAATCAAGCAGGAGTGCATATTCAATGTCTATTCCTTACAGAGGTTGGAACAGGCCACCACTCCACTCCCTTGGGCGTTTGAGGGCTCCATCTATAGGCTTCCAAGTGGAAAGGGTCAAATTCGCTTCCTTCAGGTACCGCGTCGGATGCGTCGATGCAAATTCCATGACAAAATGCGCAGGAACTGTCCTTTATGGCGGTTTTCGGCCTATATCTAATGTCAAACTCGCTTAGTTCTATAGCCCATTTCATTAGTCTGCCTGAGGTCTCTGGTTTGTGCAGTACTTGCTTCATTGGGTATTCAGTTGGGACTTCTATGGTATGAGCTGGCTTTGGAAATACGGTAAGACTTCCAGCCGGCCTGATTACGAGGCCCAGTGAGTACTCCATTTTCGAATTATCTTTCCTCTGCTCCTCTTAGGGCTCGGTACATGATGTCGCTAGGATGCTAAATCAGTTCTTTATCTGACGAGGCGTGGTTGAAAAGTTCGACACGGCTAAGTACAGGGTGAGGAGTTCCCCCTCGGCAGGCTCACTGAGGGCGGAGCTGGAATATGTGCCGTGGCCCAGGCGCTTCCTGCTCTCCGTATCCCATTGAAAACTTTTCTTGAACACGGAAGAAAGGTACGGCATCTATCACTTGCTGCGGGCCGAAGCGACTTGACGGCTATCCTCTGTCGGTCGTTGTACTTCTTTTTTATTCACGGCGGCGACGGCATGCCAAAGTAATGCCTTTACGGCTTTTGTTGGTTGCTTGATTCCCACAGCGATTGACTGAAGCCCGAAGTTTTCCAGGTGCAGCAGCTTTGTAGAAGCTGCCATTTATTTGAGTCGACTTCATATTATAGTTTCTTAAAATGCAGGCAGCCTACGAGGAGATGAGCCGATGTGGAGTATCGGCGGTAGTGGACTTAACGACATGTCGTCTGTATACTTCCATAGTGGTGCCTATACGCTTTGGAACATCAGTTGCCAGTCTCACGGTAGGTCGCTCCGCGTTCTTGAGCCCAATGCATCGCTTTCGGTAACAATAGGTCCCTTGTCTTTGTGACGAGCAGGTCTTTTCTTGGTCTTGAAATTACATCTTGTCTGGTTGTCCGGAGGCATCCGTGAAACTAAAGTTCGCGGCTGGTCCTCCCACGATGAGATCGGTTACCCCATTAAAGCGTCGCTGGTGTTTGTTGCTGTCGGTGAAGTCGATCTGAGTCGCCATTTTGCCCATTTGCTTTTTAACGAGTCTGGCGTTTATGACCACTTTCGGGGTATTCCACTTCACGATCGCTCTGCTTGGAGAGTTTGCCAACACCTCTTCATTGATGGCTTTTGCTTTACGGTGCGAAAGCTCCTGTAACTACCGCTTGATCGGTTTTGAAGGATGGGTTGGTGTTCAATTTATCACAGCCAAATGCTATGAGGGTCGATTCCTCCATATCGAGTGCTTCCATGCAACGTCCTTGCTTTGAAAGCTGCGAGAGGGCGCTTGAGATTTGTTAATTTGGGCCCGGAGTGTAGGCGAGATGTTAGTCGTCGTCGGGAAGCCGGTTCTGGGTTCTCAGAAGGTTAGTCGGGTGAGCACCTGCGTCGGCGCATGTCGAGCTAAATCCATATTAGCGTTGTCGGCTGGCTCTTTGTTTGGCGGAGCGTATAGCCTCCACGGCCCTTTGTGGATCTCCTCGAGACCATCCACGTGGTGAATGGTTGGGAATTTGATAACCGGATGATGCAGCGGAGGATGGCTTTTGTGCGTTGAGAGATGGCCTCCCTAACATGTTATAGTGATGGGCGTCTACGATGAGAAATCTCATTTGTCGTCGTGCGCACAGCATGGAGGTTCTCCCAGTGAGTGCAGGTTGAATTGAGCGGAGGCAACACCTTTTCCCCGAAAATCCTCGCGAGATGCGTGTTAGCAGACTCAGCTTTTCTCTCACACGCGTTTGTCGAAGGTGAAAGAATACAAAAATAGTGTCATTAGAGACTTAGTTGTCGATTAAAACCCAGATGAAGCTGTTGTGTTGGCTGATCAGCGCGGACCACCAATGGGTCGTCATGGGGGTCTTGATATCCCTCGGATCGAGTCGAGAGAAGAGCGTGATGGTTGGTGTCTAGTCAAAGGAGTAGTTTAGATCTTTGTTTGTATTTCCCCGTCTCTAACGACGATCACTGCTTGCGAGTGAGCTTTGGTAGAACTGGGTCTCCTCTCCTGCGAATCCTCCCGAGATTGCGTGGATTTCTCGAGGGTTCTTTGGTCTTTGAGTCGTCGTTTGTCGAGGCGGTGGGCTGTGAGTTGAAGACTGGTCCTGATGCAGGCTTGAGTTACGGGCCTGATTTTGGGCTTGATTTCTGGAGATATGAGCGGCGGAGATTATCCGTTGTATTAATTACTCTATTCTCCTTGTAGTTAAGCATACGGGTTGTCGGTCTGCGATGCCCGTAGTCTATGAGGCTTCATGATACTTAGTGTTGTCTCTAGCGGCGGGATCAGATTTCGTCTGAGTTGGCTACCTCGAAAAGCGCTGGATTCAGGTACTTCATGTAGATTTGTGACATGAAGTGTTAGTGGAGTGAAGCGTTTGCGTGATAACGTCGTCGTCTTCCCGATTGTGGTGGGCCAGACGGTCTACGAGATTTCCGCCTTTTTGGAGAGATCGTTCTCGATCTTTTCTGGAAGCTTCTCTGGTCGTCTTTTACCTCTTGGGAGCTCGTCCTGCGCTAGTTTGTCTGTTGTACTTTTCCTTTATGGGTGGGCGGGTTCTCCCTCTTGGATATGAGGGGCTTCCTCGCCCGGATTTATGTATTTCTCTGCTTTGGCGAGTGCCGGCCCATGCTTGCACGGGGATTTTGAGATGGAAAACATTAGGTCTTTCGACTACACTCCCAGCCCCGCGATGAACGCAGTGATGGCGAATTTTTCATCGGGCAGATCTATCTTCAAGGATTCGACATTGAATCTTTGCACGTATGACTTCAGGCTTTCCTGCGAGCCTTGTTTGACTGTCAACAGATGGTAGCTCGGCTGCATGCGTCCCAGCTCGATGAAGTGGGAGGCGGCGATGGATGGCTCTCGAACGAAGAAGAGATTGATGGAGGATTCTATTAAACCAGTACAAAAATTTGGGCCTTTGCGTGGTAGCGAAAGCCTGCGGCGCCGCAGTCTTGATACCCATGCAACTCCATCTGGTTCTTGTAAGTGTTAAGATGGTCGATGGGGACTTGGCTCGTCGAGACTTCCACCTGCGGCGTCCCAATTTTCTTCGGGGAGCGGGTAACGTAATATTTCGGCGTGAAGGTGATTCGGTTTGTTGTGCCAAAGTATCCATAGTATGCGGGGTCGTCCTTCAACTACCTCTTCGTACGGGTGATTTCTGTGAAGACTCTAAACCTCTGCTCCCATGATTGCTCTTGGTTGCGGGTGGGGATGAGGAGGTTCTACGCTCGAGCTTGTCTTCGAGTTGCTTCCTACGAGAAATTTGAGTAAACTCGTGGATTAACACCTTGACATCTCGAGGTTGCCATGAAGCGTGTCGGTCTTCGTGGGGGGAATGCCGCGGCCTTCCTGGGTTTGTCGAGGCTCCCTTGGATCGTTTTTATCTGTCACGAGGTCAATTGTTCCGTTCCTCGCAGCGTTGATTGGCCAGCGGTCGCCGCCGTTCGTGTTGGCCGCCCGTTAGCCTGCCGAATCAGGGGCTGTTGTCGCACATTCCTTTGTGGATCTGCATCCTTGGTGGATTGGCGTTACTCTGCTTGTGTTCCGAGTCGATACCATGATGCTTGAGAAATTAGTTATATTTGTCTGAGAGCCCATCGTTCCAGCAGATGGCGCCCATTGATGATGCCTTTTTTCAGCGGGCCCAGGCTGGAGCGTGTGAGGTCGTTGGAATTTTGGACCGGATTGTTTAATGGTTTGGGATCTGTTGTCTGGATTATGCTGAGTACAGGAGTAAGATTGTTCTGTGTCGATCTACGACGAGGCTACGGGCGTGCTTGCTCCTCTGAGAACAAAGGGTGGTCGGCGGGGGCTTTGCCGTGGCCAGTCCCGATCTGGTCGGATTCTTCCTTGAGAGGATGCAGAGAATTAGTATTGGCATCCCGAATGTGTGTCAAGAATGTTGGCGTGCAACTCACCCAGATGGGATGACCTCGTATTTATAGTTGAGACTAAACCGGTTGGATGGTAATTAGGAGTCCTTCCATTTTGATGGAATATTTCTTATTTTTAGTCCATATCGGATGCAGTGGGGATATAGGAAGCGGTTAACGGGATAGTCTTCTTTGTATAGGAAGATGTCAAGCGATGATCTATCATTATCCTTTCTTTCCCTTATGGTGGGATAAAATAAATAAATATATCTTTTCTATTTTTACGTTTAGATGAGATATGCGGGCTTATTGGACGGTTATGGATTTTGGCTTGAGTCTCGAGATTCGACTTTGGGAAACCGATTAGATCGGACCTGCGCCCGGAGTTGACATAGGGGGCTGGGTTTGATATCAGAGCCCGCCATTTCCTCTGAGCCTAGGAGTGGATATTGGACTGTTACCTAACCACATATCAACCTTAAACTAATATAAAATTATATTGTTAAATTTATAATCTAATATAAAATTATAAAATAAAACTAAAATATAGCTAACATAAAAACAAAACATAAATATAAAACTATTAAATACACAAAACATAAATACAATAATGACAATTTAAAAGTAAATTAACATAAATATATACCTTAATTAACCTTGTTAACATTTGGAACTTGAAACCTTAAACACCAAAATTCCCACCTTTTTTTTAGAGGTGAAATGAAGATTGAATATGAGTAAAGAAAATTTGTGATAAAATGAAATGATTTTAGAGGTATTTATAGATTATTTTTTTTGGGTCAAAGAAGCCATTGGATAGTCAAAATATATTTTTAATTTAATTATAACCATTGGATTTAATTTTGGTGAATATCTAACCGTTAGATATTCTTTAAACCTTTGAGATAAATTCATAACCATTGGATCAAGTCAGGATATCAAATATAGCCGTTTGATCAAAAATTTGACTGTTGGATAACATTTAAAATTCGGGTGAAATATGGGCCGTAGGATTAAAGCAGATTCAGATTTGGCCCTTGGATTAATCAAACTAGTCGTTGGAAAGACTTGAAAACGCAGGTGAAATCTAAACCATTGGATCATCTGTAGGATGATCTCAATAAATCGAATCGATCAAACAATTCCACCGCCCGGATTGTGATATATCGCAATATATACTATATATCAGCGATAATTTTCGTCAAAAAATCATGCACGCACGTGTGTGTTTCACGACAAACCTCAGCGATATCGATTAGTCTGAAATATATCCTTGAATATCATGATTTTTTTCCAATTTTTCCCTCAAACGATTATCGATTGCCTATATCGTATTGCCCCTTATCGATATCCAATATATCGGCAATGTATTAGATATTTTAAACCCTTATGGCAGCTAATAATTCCGGATCCATGCCAAGTATGTTTTCTACCTATTAAAAATTAATATATTTTTTTGTTCAATAAAATTATTATTTTGTAATATATTTATTGAGTTATTTGATTATTGATAAATTGTTTTTAAGATCAATAAATATTCTTAATTTTTATAAAATAATTTAATAGTGTGTGAAGTCACTTTAATTGACATTGAAACTATCAATTTTATTTTTTATATTTTGGATTGTTCGAGTTTATTCACGTGCTCAATTATCTTAAGGAAAATTTTTAATGTAAAAAAAATATTTTCATGACCGATTTTGATCAAAGTAGAAAAACAATTCCTTGATCATTTATTTTGGCTTGATCTTGGTGATACTTAGTGTACTAAGACCTATTTCTTTTGTAAATCAAAATCATAATACAATTTTGGTAATAGCCGAATGATTGTTTGTATGCTTATAATATTATAATATAATTTTAATCATGACCTAATGATTATTTGTCAAAGTTATAATATTAATATTATAATATAATATAATTTTTTTTTGTACCGATTAGGTAATAATTTAATGTATTTTATTCATTTCGGATGGTATTCGTTTGACTAATTGTAAATTAACGAATTGTAAATTAACGAATAGAACTCAATGGATTGGTCTTTTAAAAATTGAAATGACGGTGGAATTAAAGGGAGAAAAGAAAGTTGTCATCAACATATATATCTTATTTCTGAATTTAATTTATTATCCAATGGAAATATGTCATGTGCTGTTTGAATTCTATCGAGTTAAATGAAACAAAAATCAAAGTTTTTACCCAAATTTGCAATCAAAGTTAAATATACTATTTTAGATTATTTATAACATAATGATCAGAATAAAATGATATTTTTGCACTTGGGTAAAAATTGAGAAATATTAAATGTTTATGAACTGTTTCTCATGAGTTTGAGCATATTGGATATTATAAGACAGAAATTCCAATTTACGGAAAATGTAAAATACGTAATTTCGATTACAAAATTGTTAATTTCGGTTAAAAATCAGTAATTTATTCTCTAGATCTCGGATGTGAAAAAGATTTCACACGTTAAGTCGTCTTGCTGAAATCTAGTTAACCGCAATAAAATTTCATAGGTAGGGACGGTCGGTCGTACGTTTTTGAGGCATCCGCAGTTGAGTGCTAGGTATGAGATTTGTTGCAGAAGAGTCCATATATAACAAGTACTCATGTGCCATGAGTGGCATGAGTAGAGAAATGATGAAAATGGACGGTCGAGATAGAGCCGAATGTCAAAACTGGGAAAAGAATGACAAAATTGTCATTTTTGAAATTGATTTAAGTTAGAAAAGGACAAAACACTAAATAGTGTCTTCTCCTTCATTAAGCCAAAAAAAAAAAACGTGGGGGAGGAATGGGAGAACCAGTAGCCATTTCGTTTGAGAGGTTTTAGAGAGAGAGAACACTTCTCTCTAGATTTGTACGCGATCTAATCGTCGGAATTCGTCGAGACAAGAGGGAGAACTGCTTTACGCGGAGAGGGCTTCACGTAGTGCCGGTTAGGGAGTTTTCTCAAACTCAGAGAGGTGGGGTTTATCCCTACTTGGGTTTATTCTTCGTTTAAGTGCGATGTAAATGTTTCGATTTAGTTCGGGGCACTGACGGAGTCGTTTGATTGGTTCCAAACCTTGGAGCAGAGTGTTTAGTTTGAGACCCACGAGCTTGATGCGTATCAGTTCTACAGGACTGTTTTGGTCAGTGTATGATGAATGGTTCGATAAATCATGTGCAGTTTGAATGAGGCGATATGGCGAAATACGAGTTCTAAAGTGAGCAGGTAATTTGTGTTTAGTGGAAGAACGATGGCAGGGGTTTTCTTGTTCGCGATGTTCACATAATAAGCGTGAAAATATGTGTTTGGTCAAGTGATTCAAATTGAATTGCTTGTTTTTTATCATTAGCCCACGTGAGCTAATTTTGATGTGATGAATGAGAAATTACATAACATGATTGTCTGATTTAATTTTTATGTGAATATATTCATGTTTATATATTTTCTCATGGATCAGACCTTGATTGGCATACATGCATTCCTGTATACGCCAGACACCACAGGATTATAGGAGTGAGTGTCGCGTGAGATGAGTTAGAAAACGGTTCGGAGGGTTGTCTAAAAATATTAATTATCGGAGGGTAGTCAAATTAAAAATATCAATCGTCGGGCGACCAATTGATATTATGGATTAGTTCTAACAAATAATATATCAATCGTCGGGCGGTAATTGAAATATATATACACATGGTTGTCCTGAACTAACGAAAACAATACTTGTGAGTGTAGAGAGTCGGTGAGGACTCGGGATGCGAGTTGGTCGTATCAGACATTCAAGTAGGATTGTGCATTTGCTTCGGATGTATGTTTATTTTGGAACATTTACCTTTGCACTTAGGTGGAGAGTAGCCCTCTTGAGGCGATTCGCTCTTGACATTAGCTCACCACGTAGGGATATTATTTTTACCAGTACGGAGGCGTGGGGACGGCTCAGATCTGAGGCCCAGGATTAGAAGAAAGCAGAGTTGTGCCTTTGGTTCTGATTTACATGTATTAAGAACTCATAAGTTTGATATATGTGGTATAAGAGTAAACATATTAACTCTTGTAACTATTGGGTATATAGTTAGTTCATAGTTGGGCCTTGTGCATGTATATTGAGTATTGTTTATGGGCCCCAGTGGCGTAGTATTACTCCATGTGATTGGATTATATTGCATTTGTTTGGGACGGGATATGCAGTGCGTATTTGGGTAGAGCTCTCGTCTGAAAGACTGCGCGATTTTACAGTGGTGTGGTTGTCGACATCACTTGTATTCAACCGGGTTGTGGTGAGGTCAGCGGACCCCGGAGTTTGGGGCGTCACAATATTTGCGGAAAATCCTGCATCTCGTATCCGAGACATACTGAAGTAAAATAGCCTCTTGGGCCCACAAACCAATACTCCAAAATAAATATGCCAACTATATTCTCATAGTTTCATGCTTGTTCTACAAAAGATTTATACATATTTTACAAAATATTTACTCAAAGCCATGTTCGACTTTCTTCTCAAAAGCTACCTCTGTAGTCTGAGTCTCCTTGGATAGTCTCTGTACTGAAGGGTCCCACAGCGGGGCAGGCAAAGCCCAGTGAAAGTTTTCCTACAAGAGATTCTCCCCACCTAAAGTACATATCACAATGACATAAATAAACAATCATTCATTCCATACAATTATTTCTTATTATGAAATGTCACATATCATACATGAATCTGACCCCTCATGCTCACGACCCAGTCCCAACCGACTCCCTCACACCTGGAATGCCAAGCGTGAATAAAACCTGTCACACACCATGACTAAACCATTGGACACCCTCCAATTTTATTTATCAAAACCTGATTTTGATTCTTTTCCTTTATTTTGTGAGCAACGGATTTCCGGGTTTACACCGTAGGACGCCGCACGCCTTTTTCAACATTTTCACGAACTTACATCGTCGGGATTCATGTCTAACCGTGAGTAACCGATTGGGACTTTCCTGCACAGGGGGATCACCACCCCAACCTTTCATGAAACATGTAATTTATCATTTTGATCATTTACACGTCGTGAATCTCTACCTTGGACTTTGTCATTTTCCCAGAGCTCGACCCGTTTCACGACGATGAATAAACCTTACCTAGCCCCACGAGCTGTAGCGATGTGGCCGTGCATATGAAATGCATGATGCCCTTGCATTTTCCTCATATTTTATGCATGAATAGGCGCTACATGAAACATTTACACACCATGAACAATTATAATTATACATATAATCTACCTCCATACCAAAATATATTAATACATCGAAAAGCATGCATCGATATCACATTTCCACATAGCATGTTATTCGACAAACGTAACACCATGACAAGGTCTCAAATTTAGGACCATTCAGCGGGTACCTCACGGCCCACTTATGAAACATAGACAATGGGTTCAACATCATTATCCACGACGCGAAACCACCACACCTAGAAACTTTAGGTTACTAGTCGAGCCACTAACTCACGGTGTTATTTGTGAAGCCGATCGCCAAATCAAATGCTTAATTTCAAGCTTGGAGCTGGTACATGGCGCCTGGCGGCCTCTACTGGCTTGACCTCTGCCATTTATAAAACCTTTAGGATAAAGTAAACCAAATAGGAAAATATCTGCCTCTTGGAGTTTGTCGAAACGCCTCAGGCTTTTGGTGTCAACGTAGATCCAACTGCGTGTACCCACTTTAGTCCTCGAACTTTCGAGCGTCGGCCTTTGAAACGAAATCTTCCTTTTCCCTTTCCTTCCTTCTCCTTTTTCTTCCTTTTCTCTCTACAGATTCTTTCCTTTCTTTTCTTTCCTTCCTTCCTTTTCTCTCCTTTTTGCTTTTCTTTTTATTTTCTATTCTCGTCTCATTCACATTTCGTTTCTCCTACATTTCTCTTCTCTTTTGGTCATTTTCTCCACCCTTTTTGGAGCCGCACACATTCGGTCAAAGGGGCAATTTCATCATTTTCCTCGAAGAAAGGTGTGGCTCTCCCTTTTCCATCATTTTCTTTTATTTCATAAATCCTTAATGACATCAGCCTGCTCAGTGGCTCATTGTGGTAGTGGAGTGCTACCGTGGCTCATTGTGGTCGTTCATTCAAGTGGACCACGTGGCTTTGCGTGTACTCTTTTAGGATTCCATGGCATCTCCTCACCTTGTCATGTGTCGCCAGGCACTAACATACTCGGCATTGAAATCCGAACACCTCGAAATCCAGCGAGAAATTCGACGTGGTATCTAGAACTTTCGAGGCGATTTTAATGGAGAAGTCGTTTAGGTAAACCAGAGATCTAGAAAAATTCCGGATTTTTACCGAAATTACCAATTTTCCCTTTTTGAGAAAATTGAAATTTTCTCGGGTCTTACAGATATTCTTGAAATTGATATTACAGTTGTTATATCTCTCGTCTTACATACCAATTTTGCTAAAATCCATACGAATAGTGAAGTTATCATATCGATGATTTTATTATTTGGTAGGATGCTTAGTTTGGTGAAGAGATTTCATAAGTATCATGATCCGCGAATGATTTTACTGCACCTTATCAATAAGAAATTAATGCATTTGGTTGTGACAACGGTGGGTGTTCTTACGTATTATGGAGTCTTTTGTATTTTATAGACTTTAGCATTTGGTGACCCTTTTGTGGGTCATTTGGTGGCTAGAAAAAATTGAGCAATTTGCATGTATTTGTTTTACATGTATTTTGACATCCCAAGTTGTTAATAATTCTTGCCCTTACCTCGAGGTTCTCGCTAACCTCTGAGAGCTATTTGTAGTGCCTCATCTTCAACTTTATTGATAAACTATTAGTAATATTTATCTATTTACTGAGTTAATATTTTTTTCAAATTAGCGAATCAAGAAATTGTATATTTTAAATTTTTAAATGACTAATCTTTTACGTAAATGGCGTTTTAATTCTTTAATGTTGTATACCTTATTTCTAATAAACTTTATTGATAAACTAATAGTAATATTTATGTTATTGCATAAGGTTAATGTTTTTACACTTTAGCGACTCAAGATGTAAGACAGAAATTCCAATTTATGGAAAAAGAGACAATCGTAATTTTAGTTCTGAAATTGTAATTTGTTAAAAAAAAATCGAAATTTATTCTTTGGATCTTGGATAATGAAACAATTTCACTTAGTTGGAATCGTCTCGCGAATCTAGCTAGCATGTAAAAATTCAGTGATCGAATTAGGAACGTCGAAATTTACACGTTTTCAAGGCATCGCGGTTCGAGTCTTAGTAAAGCAGGTTTTCGATGCGGCGAGGATTCACATGCTCTTAGCGTCTTTCATGTCGTAAGTGTCGTAGTGAAATGATGAAAATGGAAAGTAGAGATAGTCTTGGAATGTCAAAGCGAAAGAAGGGCGTAATAAATAAAATTTGGAAATTTTTAGTCATGAAGACAAAATAATAAATAGTGCTATTCTCAGACTAAGGCGAAAGGGATCACGTGGGCTGGGCGGATTTTTGGAGCAGCAGATTTTCATTTTGTTTTAGAGAGAGCAGCTTCTCTACAGTTTTGCATTAAATCGGCCGTCTGCGGTCTTAAGACAGGAAAGGCTGTTCTACAGCGGAGAAGCGACGTGGAGTCTGGATTTAAGGAGTTTTCTCAAACCGAGAGGTAGGGGTTTCTCCTACTTGGGTTTTATTCAGCTATTTTAAGTACTTTGCGAGATGTTTGAGTCGAGTGAGGCGAGTGAGAGTGATGCGTGGAGTCCCAGGCAGGGCCAAAATTGATATAATTTTGAACACCCGTTGGAGCGGCGAAGTGACCCGCCACGGCTGATGGGGTTGTAGAAATTGTGAAGATTTGTGATAAATCATGTATTGGTTTGGATGAGGTACAGAGGAATAGGCGTAGGGCAGAAATTCCAATTTACGGAATAAAGGAATGAAATCATAATTTGTTCTGAGAATTTTAATTACGGTTAAAAATCAGTAATTAATTCTCTAGATACTCGAGATGATGAAGCGGATTGCCAGATTGGAATGCGTCCTTGAAATCTAGTTAGCACGTAAAATTTACTTAATTTCTTTGAGGCGGTCGGGTAAACGCGTTTTGACATCGCGTTTAGTCTTAAATATTAAATCGATTTTGATGCAGCGAAGGCACATAGAGCATGTACTCATGTACCATAAGTGGTATGAGTAGAGAAATGATGAAAATGGACGGCCGAGATAGTGTCGAATATCGAATCTGAGAAAGAGGGACAAAATGGTAATTATGGAATTTGATTTTAAGTGACTAGAAGACAAAATAGTCAATAGTCATTCATCTTCTTCAATTAGGCGAAGCAAAACGTGGGAGGCCATTTTTTTTGATGCGATGAAGCTCAAATTTGAGAGCTCTTAGAGAGAAGGCTTCTCTCTAGAAAATCGGGAGAAGTCAGGCCGTTGTAAACCGGGCGAAGGGAAAAGCGTTCTACGCGGAGCGAGCTGCGCGTGGACTGAATTTGCGAGAGGTTTGACAAACTCCAGGGTAGGATT
The DNA here is from genome assembly GCA_016808115.1 of Tetrastigma voinierianum. NCBI lineage: Eukaryota > Viridiplantae > Streptophyta > Magnoliopsida > Vitales > Vitaceae > Tetrastigma > Tetrastigma voinierianum. The sequence continues at coordinate 21,850 of JAEQBH010004099.1, forward strand.
TTTCTCCCTACTTGCGTTTTATTCCCATTTTAAGGGTTTCTGATGTTTCGGTTGGTTTGAGGCGTGAGTAGTTTGATGCGAGATCCCAAAACATGGGATGGGTGATGAAATTCTTGGTGATTTTTCTCACCTCGTGGCCTTGAGGAAAAATTAGGGGCTGTTTGGGTCTTTAAATTCAGTTTTTGCTTCAAGTCATGTATTTGTAGGAAAAAGGTCGGGAATGGTAGTGTGTTAGGTCGGTATGGGACCGAATTGTGGGTCACTGACCATGAGGGCGGTCAGTATGATTATTGTATGGACTGGTATGGGTCATTTTGTGATAATTTATTCAATAAATTATGCTTTAGTGTTCATAAGATCGGAAATAGAATGAAAATCGGTTCCAAAAGGAACCGGTGTAGGAATTAATGGTGCCGTGGACAGCCACTTACTGTTTTGGGGCCCATACTTGATCCGGGTTTGTGTGAAATGGATAAGAATTGTCCATGTGTTGTGTGCTCGAAATTGTATGAAATGAATGAAAACTGCGTTGTGTGGGGTAGTTAGGTTAATGCATTAAATTGTGTGTTGAATGTGATGACACAATTACATGGAATTAAATTGTGTTATAAGCCGTTGGAATGATTATGATTTGCTTTCAGTGAAATTTAATTTGGGTGATAGTTGATATCATTGAATTACATGCGTGTAATTGTAGTTGATTGAAAATATGCATATTGTCATATTGTGTAAATGGTTTTGAAAATGGCATAATGCATTTTCATATGCCTTTGGTAACTAGGATTAGGTGTGAGTGCATGACGAGGTATTTTATAAACGGATATGGTTGCGAAAGGAATTTCAAAGGATGATATTAGAAGAGTGGGTTGGGAGATGGGCCCGACCAGGATCACTTCGGGATGAGGACCATGGCCCATTTCGAAGCTCACCAACCAATTCACCTCGGAGGGAGTAGTCCCATACTTTCAGAATACTTCGGTAGTATATTTTCAAACAAAGTTTTGTTTGAAAATGATTATTTACCTCATGCATGGCTTAGGCAAGTGTGAGTGAGTGGGGTGAGGATGGGAGTGATCATGTAGACATTCAAGTAGGATCATGTATTTATTTGAGTGTGTGTTTTCTTTGGAGCATTACCTTTGCACTTAGGTGGTGAGTAGCCCACTTTAGGGCGATTCTCCTGCGGGCTTTAGCTCACCGGTCGTGGGACCCCCTTTATTTCGAGGGTGCGAGGATGTTTCGAGAGAATGACTCATTTTGGAAGAAGCTGGTTCGTGATTTTTGATGGTCTTTTTTGGATATAACATGTATTACCTTTGGTAGATGTTAATATATGTTTGTATAAAGTGTAATCAACTATGTAATTATTGGGAGAAAATTGGAGAATAGTTGTGATATGTGTTTAATGAGTATTGGTTTATGAGCCAGAGGCATTTTACTCATGTTGGGATTATATTGCATTTATTGAATTTGCTTGGGACAGCGAGGTATGTCGCAGTGCGTGATATTAGGGTGAGCTCTCAGGTACAAAGGAGACTGCGGAATTTTTCTAAAGTGGTCGGAGTAACGGGCATCCACTTGTATTCATGAGGTTGTGGTGGTCAGCGGACCGGAGTTTTGGGGCGTCTGATGGTAGTGGTGCGGGTTCATTAAAGTGAGCAGATGATTTGTATTTTTCGAGGAATAGTAACGGGTTTCACTGATATCGAAAGCAGTCATTCTTAAAATAATTTTGTAGAATTAATATGTTTGGTCGAGTAATTCAAGTAGAATTGCTCGGGTTTGATCATTAGCCCAAGTGAGCTAATTTTGATGTATGAATTAATTAATTTACATGACATGATTGTTTGAATTCATTTTTTGTAAATATATGCATGTTTATATATTTACGTAGTCAAACGTAATTGGAATTAGCATACATGCATTCCATATGCAACTGGAACACCTATGTATAGGAGTGAGTGCTAGATAGTCTAGAAAATGGTGCGGGTTGTCTAAAAAATATTAATTATCGGAGGGTAGTCAAATTGAAAATATCAATCGTCTCGGAGTTGCCAATTGATATTCATCGGAGGTGAATCCACAAACAAAAATATCAATCGTCGGGAGTTGCCCGATTGATATTCATCGGAGGATAGTCCTGAGCAAATAATATAAATCGTCGGGTTACTGATTGTGCCCACACATGGAGGGTTGTCCTGAGCAAATAAAATATAATGAATTCTCATACGAGGCTTGGCGAGAGTGTGGGAGGAGATCGGTGAGGACTCGGGATGCGAGTTGGTCATGTAGACATTCAGAGTAGGATCATGCATTTGCTTGAATATATGTTTTGAACATTGCATGCACTTAGGTGGAGAGTGGCCAGCCAAGGCGATTCCACTGCGCAGGCATTAGCTCACCATAATGGGGATATTGTTTTACAAGTACGGGGAGCATGCGAGGGACGGCTCGTCACAGGGATTGAGATTGGAAGAAAGAATGGGTTGTGGCTTTGGTTGATGATATATACATGTATTGGAATGTCCCAATTTTAATATATGTATTGTATAAAGTGAAAATATTGTAACTCTTGTAACTATTTGGTATATAGTTGGATTCATAGTTAGTATGTATTATGAGTATCGTTGTGAGCTAGTGGTCATTATTACTCATGTGATTGGATATATTGGATTATGTATTGGATATGTGCCTTTGTTTGGGACATGTATATGCGGATTTTGTATTTAGTTAGAGCTCCCCGTCTGGGGCTACCTTTTAGATTTTAAGTGAGAAATGTCGGGTCACCGGAACATTCACAGTATTCCGCGAGGTTGACGGGTGGTCGACGGACCCCCGAGTTTAGGGCGTCACCGCAAAAATTTGTATATTTTAAAATTTTAAAATAGTATTTTTCTTCTTAGTAAATGATGAACCCAATTCTTCAATATTAGTATACCTTATTTCCAATAAACTCACCTTATAAATCTAAATTATTAACAAAAAAAAAAATACTCAACAATAAATTGTGTCAATATTCATATTGGTCATTTTACACAATTAAGTAGCTATCGGCTATATTTTACCAAACACATTTATACAAATAGCTAATAGAATAAACTATCGACAATATTATCTGACAGCTAACGGCTATTAGCTATCTGTGGTGCAAACAATATCTTCGATGTATTGCTAGTTTGAATAAATAAAATTATTTTCCTCGAGTTTCTTCCGCTTTCATATCATTATGCCTCCAATTCTTTTGTTACTTTCTGAATGTTTTATTTTTAAATCTGTTAAACAATTCAATTCAATTTTATTTAAGAGTAAATGTTTTTTTCTAAATATTTATATCTTTTCTCCCAACATTAAATATTTATATATTTGGTAGAAATTTATTTATTTATTATAGAATATTCTAGTCAAATTGATTAAAAGCGACTTTTATTGCTTTATTTAGAAAAGTATTTTCCAATCAATTATCTTTTTGAAGAGAAAAATAATTTTATTAATTCAAATTATAAATACATTCATAGAAACATATAATCAAAATCATTAAAAACCATATAGGACATTGATATTAACAATAATTGATAGTTAAGTCTACACACTTGATATTACCATCGTGACTAAAATACCTATTATTCCATATCTGCAGCACATTGATATTAACAATAATTGATTTTAATTATTGTCACTCATTGTATATATTTTGCTAATGAATCATGATACCATAAATAATCATCTCATCACGTTAGCAGAACCAGGCGTCGTACTGAAGCGGCGACAATCATAAGCTAGACCAAAACTATGATTAAAACACGAAAAAACAAATGAAAACATATATCTTATGGCATAACCATTTTATTGATGAAGAAAATTATGGAAAGATGTGTGAGGGGTGATTTCATACCAAGAATATGGAATTAAGACGTAAAATATGAAATCACTTTAATTTAGACAAATAAATATAATATCTATTTAATAACAATTGGATTGAATTCTCAACTTGCCATTATTGACATGAAATCAACCATCAACACCTCTTTCCATAATTTTCTTTCTCAATAAAGTGGTTATTTCACAAGATCTAGGTTTTTATTTATTTATTTTTTTTGTCTTAGTTGTCATCTTGGTATGGCGTGTGGTTGTCAGATCTTGGTGCGAAAAACTTGTTTATGTCGTCGTTATGATTTTAGCGTTTATTTATGTGAGAGTAATTCAAGCGAGCAAAGTATAATAGATCTGACGACAAAAATCAAATTAATGGTCATCAATATGTTACAAAACTGGAATCAAAGACATTCTAGTCACAATAGTAATATCAAATGTATATAAGTTTTTATCCGATTCATTGTGCTATTAACCGATGTTGTTTCATCATTTGTGCTTTTAACAATTTTGATTCAATGTTTTATTAATGCATTATTAGGTTCAGTATTAAAATTATTTTCTCTTCAAAAAAAAAAAAAAAAAGAAGTTTAATAAATTTTTCTTTTTAAAGAAGCATTTATTTTTTTAAGTCAAGTTTATGATAACCAATTTCAATTCTTATTTTGGTTAAAAAGTATTTAAGATTTTCGAGTCAATATTTTCTTTTTTGATAGGAACATTTTATTTACATTGTAGTAAGCTTGTTTCCACCACAGGTGGGGATTATCACCATCCTATGCCTTGCCCATATTTAAACATTGATAGTTCTATCACTTAATCGAGACATGATGGGCAGTAATTAAAAAGCAATAAAATTAAGTAAAAACACAACGAGAATATGAAAAATACATTTACAGCTTGAAATAAATATCTGACAAATAAATGACCCATATATAGTAAATAAACATGCTTGTCAAATGGGCGTCGACCCCGAATGGGTTGGGCATAAGTCTAAGATTAGTTTTGTTCTTTACCGATTTCTTTGTTGTTCTTGTCTTTGAGAGCAAGCTTGAGTTTTGAAAACAACGGTGTTCTCTAAAGTGTTTTTGTTATTTGAATTTAGTGATTTTTGGTTGTTGTGTTTCAATAAAAAAAACACAGGAAATCAAGCAGTTCACTAGGTGTCCATTTTTTTTAAAAGCAAAATCTGGTTTCAAAAATAGGAACTAAACGAGAGTGAGCATTATCGATGTCCAAACCCACTCACCAAAGATGCAATGGTTCGTTAAACCTAGAGATTGAGGAGAATACAATTATTACCAGTGAAGGGTATTTTGGAGGCTTTGTGAAAGCAAATGGAACGATTGTTTAGTTAAAAAGATATTTGCAATGCAGATTCATATATTTGATAGTAAGATTTTCTAAAAGATGTTTGAAAACTTTCCTAAAAATCGAATCGGTTTGTCCACAGCGAAGTAGCTCGGTTAATTAGACGGTCAAAGTTTAAGATGCAGGATATCCCAGGAGAGAGGGCGATCCTAAACTCGAGTCCCCAATGGGGACATTCTTGTATTATATGAAAGTGCTTAGTTATAAAAAAATAAAAAATAAAAAAATTAAGCGATATCTCAAGCCCATAACCAAAATAAATAAGCCCAATTTAATAGCATTGAATAAGTGTATAATTGAAGGCCACAACAAATCAAATTTAAACTATTAGTCAAGAAAACTATTTTTAAATTGTCTAACAAATTGACAAGAAAAAATAGAAACTACATGTAACATTTTATCGAAATTATTCTTAAATTTAATGATATTAAAATTTTTATATTGATTTACCATATTACTTTTAGACTTTACAATCATGCTAGCCTTAAGTTTACTCTCACAATGATCATCGATTTGAGGTCAGATTAGGACCATTAAAGAAAGTTTATCCGTAACAACCCGACCCAATCATATAGATATTATCCGTTTTGGGTCCAAGAGGACCTCACGACTTTAAAACGCTTCTTAAAGCCGTTAGGGCTCCTTAGGTCCAAAGCGGATAAAATTTACATGGTTGGGCGGGGCCATTACAAATGGTATCAGAGCCGATCCTCGATTTCGATGTGGGGGATTGTTTGGCTCGTTAGGGGATGTTTGTCTATTCAGTTTGACCTTACAATCACATGAGACATAAGGAGGGGCGTTGTGTGCGCATGGAGATGTTTGTTACATCCCACATCGGGTAAGGAGGAGAAAGTTCCGACGTTATATAAGTTTGGGCTCCTCTCAACCTAGTACACACGTTTTAAAGTCGTGAAGTGTCTTGGGCCCAAAGGGGACAGTATCTACATGGTTGAGTCGGGTTGTTACAAATGGTATCAGAGCCAATCCTCGATCTCGATGTGAGGTGCATTTCGTTTGACCCCATAAGGGTGTTTGTCAGTTGGTCCACGCAATCCAATAAAACACTTGAACGTTGTGTGTCACATGAAGGATGTTTGTCACATCCCATATCGGATATGAGAGAATTTCCTGGCACTATATAAGTGGACTCCTCTCGGCTAGTTGGCCATTTTAAAGCGTGAGGGCCCCTTGGACCAGCTAGAGACAATATCTACATGATTGGACATGATCGTTACAAATGGATTAGCCTATGAGATTAGTAAAAGTAGCGCAAAAGAAGCAAACATAATGTGTCTTATGTTTGCTTATTATAGAGCCCAATGAGGAAAAACAAAAGGAAGGAAAAAGAAAAGATAAATGGAAAAAATAGATTTAAAGTTACTAAATGGTACTTAATAATTGTTCAAATTCATTTTAGTTATTGTTTATCCTCTATATAAAGATTAAATTATTTAAAAATTGATAGTTTCTAACTAAAATTTAACTATATATTTATTTTCATATTTTTACATATTAAACTTAAGAAAACCATTTTCATTAATATTAACTAAACACTAAAAAGTAAAAGGATGAAGTTGGAAACTACATGATTTTGGGTATCTAGAGATTTTTATAAGTTGTTAAAATCTATAATTTGAAAGTAGGAGAATTAAATTTAAAAAATAAAATAAAGTTAAATTTGAAATAAACTCAAAATATTGTTGAAGAGACCCAAGGCCTAAGGCCTCCATAGTTGTTAAGTTATATATATATATATATATATATATATATATATATATATATATATATATATATATATATATATATATATATATATATATATATGAAGTTTCACGTTGCATTCTCACGAGTAATGCAAAACACTTTACTAAGTTTTGATTCAAAATATCACATTCTATTTCATTTTTTTACATTAAAAAACTTTTGTTTTTGCCAAATGCATTTTAAACTATAATAGTTTGAAAAAGATTTAGGTATGTTTGTTTCTTATTTTTTATCAAAACAAATATGATTTTACTATTTAGGCAATTTGTTTTTTAACTTTTTGATGACTTGTTGAATTTTGAAATTTTTTGTTGAATAGAAAAAAGCCAAAGCTTTTTGGTTTTTAATTTTTAATGTTTTTTTCTTAGCTGCAGAAAAATCAAATAAGGAAATATGAAAATAATCATATATAAGGATCCAATTGAAACCCCCATGATCACTCTCATGTTAATTAAATAAATCATATGTATTTTTTTATTTTTTTATTTAAAATCTTGTTGTCTCAAAACTTAGATAAAAATTAAAAGTTGATTTTTTAGAAAAAAAACTAAATACTTAATTTACACAGCAATTATTCAAACCAAAATTATATTCATGATTAGAAAAACAAACGTCACCTTATTCTTTAATTAATGCTGAAAACATTGATTATGAATTTATAGTTGTTAGTTAGTATATATATTCCATCGGATATGGGCTTTCTCCTTCAATAAAGTGGTTTCTTCCACCCGCTTATTTGATTTTCCTTTCTTTTCATATGTTTTTGTCGCGACTTGTTAGGTACGTGTGGTTGGCTTGGTTAGAGTTTGTTCATTGGTTTGGATGGGTGATTCAAACCGTAACACCGCCGATCAAACAGAGAAGCTTCAGTATCAAATCAAGTATTTGTTAGTATGCTTTCATTAAACTTTGAATTTTGTGCATTCTTGCATTATATTTAGATTATCTCTCGTGGTAGGCCTGTAATGCTTCTTTTGCTTTTCACTCGATGTGCTGGCGTCATCTACTAATGTTTTGGCCGCTTGATTTATGTGTTCGATATTACCATTCCGAATCAATGAAATTTCGCTTGCATTGTCAATATATATATATATATATATATATATATATATATATATATATATATATATATATATATATATATATATATATATATATATATTAATTTATTGATGTTTAAAGTTCTATTTATATGCACTTTTATCACATGGTATTGAAGTTTTATTTCATCTAAAGAACATGAGCTGAGCCTCCTATCTATAACTTGAATATTTGTTTACTATTTATGTAATGATTTGAAAGTTCATAATAATAAATTATGTTTGATTTGTTTAACTTTCCACATGCGAGTATGTGGCTTAACATAAAAAGATGATGAAACATATCTATATATATAAACTTGAGCTCTTAAGAAAATTAGTTGTTTAACATAAATAGAAAATTATTAACATTATTTTCCTCCTTTTGTTCTTCTCACAATTAATGATAACCAAAAACTGAGATATAATTTAACCAAACCAAAGTATATCTTAGCAAATAGTGATATGCACCTGGATTTTCTCCAACCATTTAATCCGATCATACAAATATTGTCCGCTTGGGACCTCAATGATTTAACTTTATCATTCTCCTCGACATTTGACTTATCATATCGCCATTCCTAGTGAGAAGCTACCGCAAGATTAAATCTAGACTACTAGAAGACCAAAGGAAAAGGTTTTCGCTACAGATCGACTTGGCCTGGTTTCCGAATTTGAAAGTATTATTAGCTCCCGGCAATACTCAACCAAACATGAAGCAAATGCATGGCAAAGGGGAGATGACCGATTGTCAATTGGCGTCGGAAGCGGAGGTGTCGATGATGCATGTACTCATAAAGAACCCCGGCCATGCTATCTCCATGTTCATCCGATCATGATTACCCGTAATTAACCAAATGAGAAGACTCCGAATTCCCAGGACCGCTACCTAACATAGGCTGTGATGAGGGAACGATAAATGACGCAGGCAAAGGCGCCAGACGAAATGAATGAGAATATGGAAGCTGATGAGGCACTGGTAGTCTGGTAGAGGAACCAAAAACCATAGGTGCAACCGAGGCTGACGATCCTGATCCTGATCCTCCAAAAGGAAACCCGTGACGGGATGTCGGGAACCAACAATGTGAGATTTAGTGGTTTGCCAATTGGTCCCGAATAATGGAGGTAATCTGGTAATGCCACCGGTGGAGCTTAACAGGTGCCGCCTCGTGCAAGGAAATCAAGAACTACCGCCCCGATCCGAATGGGGCCAGAAGTGAGTCGAAGAAACTAAATAGAGAATTGCTTGACACAAACACTACCACCCTTAAATTATGAAGACAAAAAGTAAAACTAAATTGAAAGTGGGCATGCTCGAGAAGTGGACGCGAACCTCATCCCAAATAGAGATGATGATATTGGGGCGTAAAACCAAAGATCCACCGCCGCCATCAAAAGTATTAGGCCATTAGTCCGGTTATTATCGCTGAAGAAGATGTACCACTGGCAAAAATGCCACTTCCTATGCTTGAAAATATGGAAGATGTGCTACCAAGAGATCAAGTATTAGCATTTGAGGTTGAACCATTCAACCCAAATATGCTATTTCCCGCGGTTTGCCGCTGTAGAGATGTGCCACCAAAAGGAGTATTGGTTAGATTGCCAAACGTTGTTTCCTTCGTGTCGTATCTTTCTACACCCGTTATTAATCGGAGAAGCCGGGTTAATGGAGCCACAGAGGATCCAAATGTGAAAAAGGATGGTGCAGAAAATGAAGGTGATACAGAGATTGATACAGAGAGAGACTCCAAGCATCATAGTTGTGGGAGCCAAGTATGGAAGTTGAAGCATTTGTCGCAGCTGCAGCATCGACTGCAAAGTCAGCTGGAGACACTTTGATTTGAAGCATTGAACTCGAGAACTTGACTTGGGAAGTAAACATAGAGAAACTTGAAGTAACTAATCCATTGTTTTGATTAGCATTGCTGGAAGGAGATCCAGCGGAGAACATGCTCACATAGCCGATGTCGAGGTCAAACAGCTTGATGCTTGTTAGTATCACTGGGATGATTCGTACCACCGCACTCCATCTATTATCCAAAAAAGGGCATTTAAACAATGTTCAAAGCAAAAGGAATGGAGTAATCAAACAACAAATATTTCCCAAACAAATAATCAAATGTTGAAAAGTGGATATCACCGCTTGAACTTTCTCTCGTTTGCCTGAGAAAGCCCCAAATTCTTAGGCCAAAAGATTCACCAACAGCCGGAGGCGTAGGAAGAAAATGTAAAGGGTGGAGCCTTTTGACATCTTTTGAGTCAAAATCAAACACGTGGAGCAGAGGGAGCAAAGATTCGGGCCTTTTAGTGGAACAATCGTATCAAATGTTGAAGAAGGCCGAAGCAAGCCTAACCGGGCGTACGCTCGCGCCGATACCTGGTGCACTGGAAGGTAAAGCCGTATTCTTGCAAAGAAGAATGGTAGTTCTTAAGTTTCTACATCACTACTTTCACTGGACTGGGAGGGAACATGGGAAAATCTATTTCCAGGACGATTGTTATCCCCATTTTTCATCAGCGTTTTTGAAAATTACTTAGGAATGGATTCACCCAACATATGTGGCTTCTCTATCAAAGACAAAGGCATATCGTAACAAGCTCCGGCCCAATAGCGCAAAGAGGACTTTACCAATTGCCGGGCGTGAAATTCGCAGATGGGTACCGGGCCAGATCCAATATCACCGCCCAGATCGAACTTCTTGCGCTTTAGTAGTCAGCAAATAAAAAGCAATAAATCCATAATGATAAAAAGAGGTTAACTTCAAAACTCAAGCAAGTATACCCTTGTTTAGACTCCATAAATCTCTATTTTGCTCCAATGCATCGAGATGATGATGGTCCACCATAAACACCAAGTGTCGACATGCAACACCCTAATGTGATGCAAATTGTGCAACAAAAAGAAGATTGAAACACTAATTATAAGAGGGTAAAAGAATGACGGGTTATATTTTTTACCCAAAGATACCTTCATGGTAGTATTGTTGATTATTCATGGAATGAGCCATATCAGAGTAATACTCTGCGTCAAATCTTTGAGTCATAAAACCATTTTCTAAATCCCAGAGGGGAAGCGCAGTTTAGGAGCGCTTTCCGAAAGCATAATTGAACAATCCGACAACCACCCATTCCTGTGAGCTCCTGCCTCCTCTTCCTCCAACTCACAGCCTCGCCCCGCTCATCGCTACTTCAAAATAATGCAAAAAGGTGTTTGAGAGAAAGTTGTCGGAAATTAAAATGAGTGTTTGATAAATTTCATAATGCAATGGTTTTTATAACTACAATGGCAATGATCTTATAGAAGTTTTTTTTTCCCAACGTAGTTTCAACTGACTGGCGTAAAGGGTTTTTTACACCTCCCCATGTCTCTCCAGATCCAAATTAATAAATTTGCTCTTTCTCAAAAAAAAAAAAGGAAAAAGAAACAAAAGTTCGCTTATTAAAGCTCTTTGGAAAGGAAAAATACAAAATATATTCTTTATTTTTTTTTTAAAAATTCATGGATAACCAAATAAGAGAAATTTTATATATTCCCTTTTTTACCTCTTTCTTTCCTTCCATTTTTTTTTTTTTTCTTTAGGTAATGTTTGGTTGACTAAGTACTAAGGAAAAATTTTATTAGGAAAAATTATTTTATTTTATTTGGAAGTCTATATGTATATAATTATTTTAGTAATGTATTTTATATGGTTATAAATATGAAATAAGTAGAAACATTTATTAAAGTTTTGGAAAGGAAAATACAAAAGACATTCTTATTTTTTTAAAAATTCATGGATAACCAAATAAGATAAAATTTATATATTCCCCTTTTACCTCTTTCTTTCTTCCATTTTTTTTCTTTAGGTAGTAATGTTTGGTTGACTGTGAAGTACTAAGGAAAAAAATTATTAGAAAATTATTTTATTTTATTTGGAAGTCTAATAAAATCTCAAAAAACTGAAATATAAACAAAATTACAAAGAACTGTATGTATTTTCAATTTATTTAATTGGTTAATGGAAAAATAACTTATTGACTTTTATATGTATTTTTTAATTTTCTTCCTTCTATATAATTTTGGAACCGGGGTCGGACCATGACCTAAGGTTTTTCTGGCCCTATTCTTCACCCATTGAGTCTGAGTACGCCATTTGACCCTGGCCATGAACTGAACCGGGCGGTTGGACTGGTGGATCAAGCCGAATCGAATCGTTTCATGCGGGAAATGATGATCCAACCCAATCTCCAACCCATTAACCATTTAAAGACCCAACTCATTATACATTTAAATGAAACTTTAAATTTTTTGCAAATTCACATATCATGCCCAATTCTAACCTCAGAAATTCAAGAAGTCAACGGAAGGTATATAAAGACTTCAATTCTTTATCTCTATCCCATGTGGGACAAAATTAAGGGGGTTTGAAGAATAAAAGAAAAATTTTCAACTTGCAAGATTCGAACCTAGGTCCTAAAGGACAATAGGTAGATTCTTAAACCACTATGCCAACTTAAGATTTGATGAATTTTGGCAAACAAATTTGTAATATTAATTTCTAAAAATTATTACAATATAAATGTAAATATTATTTTTTCATTTTCAATAAATTTTATGTTTTCCTGAAATTTATAATACTAAATTATGTTTTAAAAGAAATTTTAAAATTAATTTCAATAAAGATTTAAATTTTCACAAATTCTCCTTTATAGTATTTGAAATTTCTTTTTTCAATGAAAGTTAAAATATTGGATACGACTATATAAAAATAAATAAATAGCATTATAAATATTAAATTATATATATTTAAATACTTTATATATTTTAAAAATATAAATTATATATTTATGAGCCACTTGCTCAACTGGCGGTTGACCGCGATCCGACATTGGAAAAGGAACCATGAACCCAAGAATCCTTTTCCGGTTCAATCACCGTCCTGGGCTTTTAAAACATTGACTTTTCCTCGAAAAAAATATATACCAACAACAATTATGAACTACGTAAAATTTAAAAAGGCAATCGGTCATTAAACATTTTTCATATCCATTTACAAAAAGCATTCAAAAATAATAATAATAATAATAATTAGAGTCAAGCCAAAAATAAATAAATTAATAATACTTCGACCAAAACCTATACAAAAATTTATAATTACGTGTTCACTGCAAAAAAGGTGGCATAAGGAGAAGAGGGTCCTGATTTGGAGTCTAATAAAGATAATTTATTATATTATAACTAAAGTGTTTAATTATAAAAACTTATAATTATGTCCTAATATAAAAAACTATTGTTGAAAGGCTAGTTAATAATTTCATAAAAACCCTTTGGGGTATAACTGTACATGATATGAAATATTAAAAAAATAAATTTAAAAAATTGTTCCCTGATATTTTATAAAAATAAAAAAGTTTGTTTGAAACCCAATATTTTAAATATTTTGTGTCAATTTTTTTATTATGAATCATTTTATTTGTTTCAGATAAATATATATATATATATATATATATATATATATATATATATATATATATATATATATATATATATATATATATATATATATATATATATATATATATATATATATATATATATCAAGACCCGAGAAATTCTAATTTATGGAATAAGGGCAAATCGTACTCTCGATCATAAAATTGTACTCAAGTGTTTAAAATCCGAATTTACTTTCTAGATCTCTGGATGAAGAAAAGGGACACACCGCTTGAACTCGCCAAGTCTAGCTAGCACGTAAAATTCGCCGAATCTTCGGCACACGACCACATCGCTTGAGGCATCGCTGCTTCGCGCCGTGAAACGATTTTCGATGCGATGAAAGTCATGATATAACATGTACTCATGTGCCATAAGTGGTATGAGTAGAGAAATAATGAAAATGACGGCCGAGGTAGGATTTAATGTCAAACCTAGTTATGACATAAACGCCATAGTTTTTAAAAGTTTTTAAGTCACTAACGATAAAATTGCTAATACGCTTCTTCTCTTTCATTAAGCCAAGAGGAGAAAACGTGAGGAGGAGAATCGAGATCCAAGAGCTTCATTTGAGAGGTTTTGCAGAGAGAACACTTTCTGTGATTTGTATCGCGATCCAATCGGGCTTCAATTCGACGAGACAAGAGAGGGAGAATCGCTTCTACGCGGAGAGGGCTCGTGGGTAAATTCTGGATTTAGGAGTTTTCAAACTCCCAGAGGTGGGTTTCTCCCTACTTGGGTTTTACGCTATTTAAGCAGCCATAATGCTTGGTTTGCCGAGGCCTCGAACGGTCGCTGATCGGTCCCTCCCAAAAAGCTTAGGACCGAATTGATTTGATTTATTGAACCCAACATGAGCAGCCCGTAATCGTGAGGGACTGTTTGGGTCTTTAATAGCCGAATTAAGTGCTTTAAATCATGGATTGATTCGATGAGCTGCAAGAATGGTCAGAAATGCGTTCACAAAGTGAACCGACGAATGAATGTTTGTTGAACCGTAAAACCTAGGTTTTTACTGTTCCTAGGAATAGTGACACGAAAATCTATTTTTGTGTGAAAATGTGTGTGATCGAGTGATTCAAATTGAATTGCTCGTGTTTGATCATAGCCTGTTGTGCTAATTTTGATGGGATGAAATGTATAATTACATAAATATGTTGTGATTTGAATTATGCGAGTATATTCATGTATATATTTGCATAGGGAACAATTCCTAGGATTATATAAGAGTGAGCGCATGAGATGAGTCTAAAGCAAAGGTTCGAGGGTTGTCTAAAAATATTAATTATCTAGAGGGTAGTCCAAATTAAAAATATCAATCGGGCTTGAGCTTTACCTAACTATATTCATTCCAGGGTAGTCCATTAAACAAATAATATATCAATCGTCAGAGCGGCCCAATTGATATATACACATTGGAGGGGTCCACAAAACTAGAAAACACAATTCTCATACGAGGCTTAAAGTGAAAGTGTGAGAGAGCTCTGCGTGAGGACTCCTGATCCGAAGCCGTCAAGTGCAGATATCTGGCAGATCATGCATTTGTTTGAATGTGTGTTTATTTTGGAACATTGTAATCGTACTCAGGCGGAGAGGTTCATTTAGGGCTTTATTCCATCATCGAGCATTAGCTCACCCCGTCGAGGATATTATTTTGGCTGTGCAAGGTGGAGCGTGCGACGCCGTCCTAGAGACTGAGGATTGTGAAGAAAGCCAGTCAGGGCTGGGTTCCCGACACATGTACTAGAACTCTATAAGTTTGATATATGTTGTATAAGAGTAAAAACATATTAACTCTTGTAACTAGTGAGTATATAGTTGGATTCATAGTTGGTATGTATATTGAGTATTGTTTATGTGCCCAAGGGCCAGGATATCATGTGATTGGATATATCGATTGTATTGCACTGTTTGGGATTGTGATATGCAGATTGTATTGGGTAGAGCTCCTCGTATTAAAGGAGATCATTCGATTTTCGTGAGAAATGTCGGGTCACCCGACATTCACGAGTGTTTCCTCGAGTTGACGGGTAGTCAACGGACCCCCGGGTTTGGGGTGTCACATATATATTTAAATAATCATTTAAAACGGTGAAAACCATAGAAAGTAACAAACGAATGTTTTTTTAGGCTAACAAACATATGTTATTTAAAAACATAACATTTTTCTATTTTTAAGAACATAAAATATTTTATCAAAAAAAACATAATATAAAAACAATTTTTGATATTTTAAATATGGTTTTTTTTTTTTACTTTTATTTTAGAAAATAATATAACTGCTCTTGAAAATAGTTATTAAAAACAATCTTTTATAGTCATGAGTTTGATTTTATGCAATTTTATTTTATTTTATAAAATTATTTATGAGGATACGTAATGAAAAAATATCCTTTCATTATTTTTTAATCTATTTGATGGAGTGAGTTTATAATAATTCCTCATTATTTTATCTTTGATATTTTTTATTCAATTATCTTTTTGATAATTTGAAATATTATTTATCATAATCTACATTATAAATGTACAAAAAGTATTTTTATTACATTACATGGCTCTATATAATAAAAATAATTATTATGTTAGTAAGCTACATAAAATAATTTATACATTTTTATGGTTTCAAATTACACCAATATATTTCTGGATACATGTTCTTATATAGTTAATAAAATATTTACAACTTGGAAACTATGTAAAATTAAGAATATACTTTAATAAGTGAAAATTATTATTTCTATGATATTATTATTATAGCTTGAAATTCAATGTAGGATATTCTACATTTTTCTTCAGTTATTCATCAAAATGCATAATGTGTAACATATAATAAACTTTTGTAAGTCCGTTACATTAATATAATGAATATGTTATGTTATGTATTTATGTAAACTTAACATAAGAGATATTTTTGTCTTTTTTTGTCGTGGCATGAGGTGTCCCTGAGCGAACTCATGCAAACACAAAGATACTTTAAGTTATACCACATCCGCACTAATCCCCATTCAAAAAGGATAGACCACAAGAGCAAGAAAGTTCCTACCACATAACACGATCGCATTCCCGCTTCTCGAACTCGAGACCTTGGTTAAAATAAGAGAGACGATAACTATCCCAATTTACATGTTCTATGGTTATGGATATTTTTGTCTTAACAAAGGGATTACTATTTCGTTGCATGATATTTTGCCTTAACAAAAATGATTACTATGTCATATTTTTAATGGTTCGGGAATTTGCTTCTATTATTATTATTTTTTAAAATGTATATAAGAAGTGTCAAAAGATTTCATTTACATTAAAAATATCAAATCGTTGATCTAGATTTTTTTTTAAAGTTTCGCTTTATAGAATAAATGATAAAAAATCGTGAAATATCGTTTGATGATATGTATCGTCAAACTCTAAATGATTAACGACTTGTTTGAATGGAAATGGGCAAAAAGCTTTGATGTTTCAGCTTTACATCTGTCCTTGGACCTATATTTGGCAACACAATTAGAGAACATGTCGGTGAGTCATGCGTTTAGGAGGGAGTCAGGATATACCGATAAGCATTTTTTTTAAATTGGTTCAACACGTAGCCTTAATTTAAAACTTCTCGTCCAACAACTCCAATTTTTAATTAAATAAATTATAAATTTATTTTTTTTTAAGTTACAATAAAGTAAACTATCAATCGGGGACTTGAACCTAATCGTCTCCTTCCTATATCATATTTTATAAACTGATGAACGTTCTACCATACACTACAGAAGTGAAGCTTTAGTTGGGGTCATTGACCAACCGTGCAAGACCAAGTGCAACCATAAGGATATAGATGCGAAGAAAAATGGGCCGCAACTGGGACGTGGCTATAAAGTATAACTAAAAGTTACGCTACCTTAGTCTACCCCTACTAAAAGGTGGTCGCCTACGGAGGAGGCATTTTCCGGCCTCAACTAAAAAGAGATGACTATGGATGAGGTTATTTGCCAGCCGCAATTAAAAAGCATGTCTATAGATGGGGCTATTTCTCAACCGCAACTAAAGGGTGACTAAGTGGATGGGGACATTTATGGTCAAGAACTAAAAATGGTTTATCAACCACAAAGATGATAATCTTTATTCGTCGCAAACTAAAAGGGTGGCTACGGATGGGCCATGTTCTTGGTCGCAACTAAAAAAGGTGGCTATGGATGGGGGCACTTGGTCGCAACTAAAATGGTGGCTGATGGGGTTATTTTCACCGCAACTAAAAGAGTGGCTATGGACGGGGAAATTTTGGTCGCAACCAAAAGATGGGCAAAACTAAAAGGGTGGGCAAACTAAAAGGATGCAACTAAAAGGATGCATATAGATGGGGTTATTTTTGTGGCTGCAACTAAATGATGACTATGGATGATAACTTTTTGGTCAAAGAACTAAAAGAGTTATCTACGATGACATCGTTTCCTCGTCAGAACTATAAAAGGATATTTGACTCGAATTTAAAAACATATCGATTTATCGAGAACACCGCTTTATTTTAAAATTAATGGTTGATTTAATCTACGATCGACAAAGAAATGAAGGAGATATATCAAAACAAAGTATTCAACCAAAAAATATCCAAAAACTACATCAACAAAAATGAATAGCATTGAAAACAAAGTATTCAAGCCTGCAAAGGTAATATTGTTTTTAGCTCAAGAGCTACACTTAAGCTTGAGACTATCGTATGATGTTGCATTCAAATAAACCAACAGTGCCAACAAGAAAGAGGATCCGAATGTGACCACTGCATCGAATGTTGCGCAGTGAAACCAAAATCTTCCTCATCTTATTCTTTGAATCCATAATGTCAAACCAAAACTCGATGAGTAAATAAAAGTGCACCAACAAACAATTAATGTATCCTTCAAGAAGATTCTCCTAATAACGACATCATAATATCTCGACAAGTCACAAGAAAAAATCAACTCCAAAGACCGTGATACAAGTATTCAACCAAAGCTCTAAAATCTAAAAGATGATAGTCAAATTCCAGAAAATACATGGGGGAAAGCATCAAACATTAGCTGTGGGTGAGCATAACAATAACAATAACAATACCCGGAGTCATTTCCCCATATCTGAACAAGCCACAAATTCGGAAGAATACTTCCTTTTCAAATAAATAAAATTACCCATCATAACATATTAGGTGATTCAATAAAAGCCTACAACACAACGCAGCTTACCAATAGTACTAAGATGAAAGAAGAAAGCCCCTCCGAATAACACTAAACTACCGCCAAGGACATCATATAACACCTATTGAGAAACCATTAATTTTTCTCATATTCATACATTATAAAAGATGATCAAACAAAAAATAAAAGCAAAAATGTCCTGGAAAAAATTATCCAAGGAAACAACATATATGATATATAAAAATTTGTCTTTACTGACAAGCTCCCGTCAAGCATCGGTAATGTCTTAGAAATGATAAAGCCTAGAGCACCTTCAAGAGAAAGGACCGCTCTAATGCCAAGCACTCAAACATATTCTTCTAGGGCTTGCACACTTTTGTTTTCACGCCATAGCAAAGCATGAGCAAGGTTTGTAAACTTTATTTTTTTCTTTTTACATAATCTGGCCCTCCAAATTTCTAGTCACAGTATTAAAATTAGTGATAATTGCATTTACTCTTTTAATTGAATGTTTCATTTAAACACAAGGAATCTTCAAATTTTTATTTAATTAAATTAGATTTTAAATTATGATTTCAAAGAATTAATATGCATTAGAGAGGTCAAGTTTCACTTCATTCAAGCTTTATTCAATCAATGAGACACAAGGAAAAATTACCAGGTAGACTATCCAATCAATAAGACCTAGCTCATAAGTTACTAAAGAAGCTTTTTATTCCAAACCTGCATAATAAAAAGATAGTTTTACTACGAAACATAGATAATCATTTGCATGAAAACTTGTATAGAATCAAGACATGAGCAAGTGCTTCACCTGCTTTAAAACAAGCAACCGACGGTCAGCTAGTGGTGATGGAATTATGTCACCATACACGCTTTTGCCTCCTCGGCAGAAAGTACTCAATAAAATAAGAGTTTCCATAGTTAACTCCGCAAATCGGGACTTCCGTTGTCACATGCTGCGTAGAATTGACGGTGAATAGTAACACAACCTTTCGTGAGCAAAGGTGTGAATGACATACCCTCACCAATTACTTTTAGGGGTTTCCCTTGCTCAAGGGTTATAAGTCGACCAAGCTCCTTTATCGTCATTAATAAATCATACCTTCAATCACATTTAGAGATGATATCACAAAATTTATCAAGGTGATAAAGTTTTGAAAAACAAAATCATTTAAGTGCAGAATGATTCAAATACAAAACACACTTTATATAAAAATGTAAAACCCGAGAAATTCCAATATCTGAAAAAGGGGCAAAATCGTAATTTTGGTTACGAAATTGTAATTTCGCTAAAAGTCCGTACTTATTTTCTAGATCTCTTGGAGGACTTAAACGGATTTCACCGCTTGAATCGTTCCTCGCGGAAATCTAGCTAGCACGTACTTCGTGAAAATTCCGAGATAGTCGGAATTGACACGTTTTTCGAGGCATCGCATTTTGGGTGTCGTAAAGCGATATTCGATGTGACAAAAATCACATATAACAAGCACTCATGTGCCATAAGTGGCATGAGTAGAGAAATGATGAAAATGGACGACCGAGATAGAGCCGAATGTCAAAACTGAAACGGGCGACGACGGTCACACATGGATTGACGGTCACAAAGGCCAAAATAGTCAACAGTGCCTATCTCCTTCATTAAACCAAGACCAAAAAAATGTGAAAGCTAGGGATTTTTCTTATAGAAACGAAAATGGAGTAATTTTAGTGAGAGAGAGTCTTCATTCTCTCTAGAAATACGGACGATTCGACCGTCGGCAGTCTTCGGGACAAGAAGGAGAACTGCTCTACGCGGAGTGAGAGGTCAGGAGCACGGATGAGCTCACCCCGGTGAGGTGTGGGTTTCTCCTACTTGGGTTTTATTCTTATTTAAGTGTATTTATGATGCTTGGAGTTGATTGAGGCCGTGAGGGGCCATTTGATCTGGTCCGAAACTCGGGATCGAATTGTTTTGGATTTACGGAACCACCATACCGCGATCAAGCCACGCACTGCCTGGGCGGCACGGTGTGATTCATGCAATGGATTGTGTTGTGATGTGTATGAGGCCGGAATCGGCCGAGAAATACGAGTTCACAAAGTGAACCGATAATTTAGCTAAGGAACAATGGCACACTCCAAAAAGGTTTCCTTTCCCCTTCCTTCCTCGCTGCCTCCCTGGCCACAAAAAAATATATTTTGCGGTGAAAATGGGTTCGGCCGAAAGGATCCAAGTTGAATTGCTCGTGGTTTGATCATTAGCCCAAGTGAGCTAATTTTGATGTATGAATTGATTAATTACATGACATGATTGTGTGATTGGATATTATGTGAATATATGCATGGTGATATATTTGCATGTGTTATATGAGTTATTGAAATGACATCACAATGCCTTTCATATCCACTGGGGTAGCCTAGAAATTAGGTGAGTGCATGCCATGGAAAAATTGAAAGAAAAACAAAAACGTTTTTGAAAGGAATTTCATAGGATGATATTCCGGAGAATCTGGTCGAGATGTGGGCCAACGTATCATTCTTCAATACCGTGAGGACTATGATTGTTTCCGAAAGCCCACCAACCACTCCTACTCTGGGAGGGTCCCACATTTTTACCGAATATTTCGATAGTATATTTTCAAGAACAAATGAGTTTTGTTTTGAAAATGATTATTTACTCATACATGGCTTAGTAAGTGTGAGGGGGAGTCGATGAGGACTCGAGAGACATGGGGGATGACATGTAGACATTCGAGTAGATCAGAATTTTCTCTTGAATATGTTTATTTCTGAGCATCAGACCGTAATTTAGGTGGGAGAGTAGCCCACTTGTGGCTTATCTCCCACCATCGAGCATTAGCTTACCCTATCGAGGGATATTATTTTACAAAGTGTGGAGCGTGCAAGGACTCGGGCCAGTCCTGGTGGATTGAGGATCGAAGAAAACCGTCAGGGCTTTCATGTATACATGTATTATAACTTTTAAGTTTAATGTATGTATCAGATAAGAGTAAAATATTTGAACCTTAGAACTATTGGATATAGCTCTGATTCAGTAGTCGTGGTATGTTTTATGTATATTGTAGTATGGGGCCCAAGAGGCCGTTTATCCATAATCAGACATTGTGATTATATCGGGATCGCTTGGGACAAGTTTCCACAAAGTTATATTTCGGGTAGAGCCCCGCATAAAGGAGAGGTTCCCATTTCTATATTTTTTTGAATGCTCTGCAGGTTACCCGACATTCACAGCATTTCGCGGTCAATGATAGTCAACTAAATGACCCCCGAATGGGCGTCACAATTGCTACTTCGTGAGCTTAGGTATACGAATACCTAGGGAGCTCTGTTTGGTATCCATCACCACTAGGTGGTTTGATGGAGTATGCATATGGAACCCAGAGATCGAGGGCTCGGGCCAGGGCCATAATGCAAAGCAGTCATCGCTCCACTAGTGTGGTTCGATGTCGGGTTTAGGCATGAGATTACCTAGGAAATCACGTGACAAAACTAGACACCGCATGCATGCGCTGATGCTTCTGGATTCGATGAATTATTGTAATGTATCACAAGCGTGATGCCATGTTTATATGATGTGAATGTTTCGTGGTGCTTAGGCAATACGCTTAGCACATAGGTGCTGAAAAACTAATTTTGGGAGCTTATAAAGGTGTAAACTGAAAGGATAAAATAAAAACAAACAAATTCCTTTTAGAAATTTATTTGGTTTATTCAATGTAATGAAATCAAATTTCCAATAAATTTGAGGTTGAAATTAGGTTAGTGTTATAGGAGGAAATTCGACCATTTTCC
Source organism: Tetrastigma voinierianum (assembly GCA_016808115.1). NCBI lineage: Eukaryota > Viridiplantae > Streptophyta > Magnoliopsida > Vitales > Vitaceae > Tetrastigma > Tetrastigma voinierianum. The sequence goes on from JAEQBH010004099.1 coordinate 44,358, forward strand.
GTATCTAAAAGAAAAATAAATAAATATATGTATATTTTTTTTGTCTTCAAAGAGTTTCGAGAAATGAAAATGAAAAAACAAAATGAGGTGGAAAATTTTTGGTTTTGCGTTGAGTAAAAACTCGAAAAAAATAGAAAATGAAGAAAATAAGGTTCATAAATTTATTTATTCATTGGAGAAAAATAATTCTTTCTCTGTGGTTTTATATGGTGTCAAACTAAAGAAAAATGAAGAAAATAAATTTTTGTAAGTTTATTTGAGTGTTAAAGAAAATGAAGGAAAAAAAATATATGATTTTTAGTGAGTTTTCCAACTGCTGGAAATAAATGAAAAAAAAAAAAATTATGGTTCGTTTTGCTACGCTCTAATTGTGGCTTGTGAAAAAAAAAAAGAAGATTTTTGTATCAAGAAGAGAGAGTACTGAAAAATTGTAGTGAAAATTGTATTGCAATACCATTTTTGTAATGGGCAGAGAGTGAAGGCTCGAGGGGCCAGAGAGGGGTTCGTATTGCACACACATCAGACGCAAGGGGGTAGGCTTAAGTACAAGAATTGTATTGCAATAAGTCTAGGTGTATTGCAATAGGCATTGTATTGCAGAGGCTGTTGAGGTGTGTTGCAATACAAATATTGTATTGCAGGCTGGAAGGCTAGTTACCGGAGGCAATTACTCGCCAATACGCTTCAATCGTATTGCGCAAGGCGGGTTCGAGGGTTATTGTATTGCAATACAACGCCGTATTGCAATAGCGCGGCTGGCCGGGCAGCGCTGGCGCAGCTAGCTGGCACGCAGGGCGCTACGGGTGCGGTGGTAGCAGCAGTGCAAATACTGGGCGAGCGGAGTGCAGACGCTGGGCGGGGGCACCCGCGCCAGCGGGCGCGGCGGCTGGCGCCGGGCAAGAGCACGGGGCGCACTTTTTGGCGCGCTGGGCGCTACTGTCTGGGCGCTACGGCCGGCATAGGCCACTCGATGCACTCCTACTGCTGGTTCCCGATTTGACTCCTGATTTTCCTCGAAGCCGTAAATTTTGACATTGTTCGTGAATCCGGTTCATGAACACTGTTCATCAAAAAAAATTTCGAAAAAAACAAAATTATTAAATTAAATAAAAATCAAATCAAATCAAATCAAATAAAATTAGACAAAATTTTCGAAAAATAAAATTTTCAAAAATTGAAATTTTATAAAATAAAATTTTGTCGAAAAACAATATTTTAAATGGAAACACCATGCCTCAGACTAATTGTGAATGTAGCGGACAATGCATATACACTAATTTATGTGTATGCGTGTCTCGGGGCAGTGTTTATGCCTTGGAGATCCTCGACTGAAATCGAAGGTGCCATTGAACCGTGATGATGGCTGGAACGAGAGCAGGACGAGGGCGCCACGGGTAATACGTGCACCATCGTGTTTATCGCCAGACTTTTGCCGAGGCCGTAGGTATTACGCAGCCAGCCGCTATCGCGACAGCCATAAGGTAGACAGAAGATCCTAGTAACCCCTGTGAGGTTAGGAGCGCATCATCCTCCCGACATTCAATGTGGAGATCCGATGGTGTCACGTGACCTCACTGTTTGCGCATCGAGAAGGTGTTGGGAGGATGCGAGATTACCTCCTCGGGCGACCCTGGACAGACTAGTCGCTCCGCTAGAGAGTGAGGCCTAAATGTGGTGGAATGGCAAGGACCCCTAGAGACCTTAGGAGGAGCCATTGTGCCAGAGTTCTCCCAGGGATTAGTGGCCAGAATAGGTACGATATGCTCTAGGTTGGGCAGTTGTGAGATCTCTGGGACTCTACTCACAAAGTGGGACCCCGAGGATCATGGATATGTCGAGTTCATGTCATCCTCGGGATGGATCATCGACAAATTACAGTGTCAGCATCGACAAGGAAGGTAGGAGCACACGCCTACAAGTAGTACTCCAAGACTTGTGTGGTATTTCGTGGGGACAAACATGATATTTTGCCCTAGATAGCATATACGCCAGTCCAGTGTCGTGTGACAAGAAGGTTGATAGCCGCCCACCTCAGAGGACGAGGAGAGACCTGGGACTTAGATCTACCCCGAGTAAAGGTGCGAGTATGTGGATGTTTTTCCAATGAGCTACCCGGACCGCTCCCAATGCAGGGTCAGACTTCTGTGATCGAGTTACACCCCTGTACTTCACTCCATCTCTATGACTCCGCATGATGGCACCGGGCCAGCTGCAGGAACTCAGTCCGGGGCCATAAAGAGCTATCGGACAAGGTTTATCAGACCGAGCACTTCACCACGGGCGTTCCTGGCTCTATTTTCATGGTTAGTTAGCGCGCGACCTCTCGACTGCATTGACTTAATGTGCGCTTGAACAGTGTTATGATCCGCACCTGCACTCCATTAATGAGGATTGATGATTTGGTTTGACCGCTTGAGAGAGCGAGTCTACTCCAAGATAGACCTTCGTGATTGCCATTACCATCGCCTGAGGGTTGTGGAGACAGATCTCCTAAGACAAATGGCTAGACTGCTATGGGCACTTTGAGTTTACGGTGATGCCCTTGATTGACGGAATGCGCTTAGCAAGATTCATGATCTCATGCATGTATGTTCCAACCCTATTCAGATCAGCTTTGTCAGAAGTCTTCGTGGATGACATTTTGATCTACCCCAAATGTATAGAGAGAGTGGGAGCATGAGTATCACTGAGGATCAGGAAAGAAGTATCGAGACCATCGGGCTTGTACGCCAAGTTCAAGAAGTGCGAGTTTTAGCTTACCGAGGAGAGATTTTTGGGATTAACGTGGTGTCGCGAGACCGTGAGTGCTCGGGCCGACTTAGAGAAGGTTGAGCAAAGTGGATGAGTCAGAGACTGAATGTGTCAATCTTCGAGATACGAGTTTCGATCGGGCCTGGTATTACAGAGATCTCAAGATCAATGGTTGTCCATTCGCGTGATTGTAGGATTTCGCCATTTTTTGACATGGACTCATGGTCAGCGCTTATGACCATAGAGATTGTAATATCTTTAAATATACCCTACCGCTTTTCTAATTTGTTTAGTGGTATATTAAAAGCTAAATACGAATTTTCGAAATAAACCCAGAGACCCTGAATTAATAATAGCTTCAAGGGTAAATATGTAATTTACCACTGAGGAATCTAGTGGTCATAAAAGGGAAAGACTAGGGGTTAATATATGAAATGTTTAAAAAATGAAATGTAAATAGAAGAAGTTATAGGATTAAAGGCAAATAGAGAAAGTTTGAATAGAAATAAGAGAGAAATGGGGGGACCAAAATGCAAAAATGAAAAGTTAAAAGCAAAATGGGTTTTTGACTTGCCAAACATAGCCTTAACAAAAACATGGGATTTAAGACCAAAAATTGGTCTCATTTTGGAGGAAAAACAAACCGTAGAGAGAAGAAGAGAGGAAGAGAGAAGAAGAAGGAAGAGGAAGAGGAAGAGAAGAGGCATTGTTATAAAAGATATAATAATGGAGGTTAAGAAAAGGTGCTTTAGATTTGAAAAGGTATGATTTCCTGCTGATCTTTTCTGTGCATGAAGTCTAGTTTTATTTTTGGAAAAGTATCGATTCCATTTTGTCTAGACTTGTATGGAACTAACCTTTGGGTATGAATTTAGTATGGATCATATGGAACTTTGTGGCGATTATTATCTCTGCCTAAACCTGTGGTTTTGCTAGGATTTCATTCCTAAACCAATAATTATGGAAAGTAAGGTGGATAAACCTTAAAGAGTACAAGAAGCATATGAAATCCTCTTGAGGATGGCTTCATAGTTCAATATAAGTAATTGAGTTAGGCTTAGAATAAACCCTAACTAATCTACATATGTTAGATTTATGTATGGGTTAGATCCATATTGGCTATGTTGGTTTCGAGAGTAATTACATGATAGATTTTTGAAATAAGATAAGTAGTGAAAGAGGATTTGAGTAGAAAAGAGATTACAAGATTTAAGGTAAATGGTTTTGAGGTGCATATGAAGTATAGAGCTGAATTGCAAGAAAAATATGGTAAAAGTGCAGAAAAGCCCAATTTTTAGGCAAAATTCGAGCACATGTACTGGTACATGTAGTGCCCTGTTTTTCTATTTCGACCAGTTTTTGTATTTTAGCCATAACTTGCTCATTTATTATCCGATTTGAGTATCTGGGTTGATAGTTAAATAGACTTCAAGGAAACCTCAAACATCCTCAACAGGTAGCCTTAAATTATGCCTCCTCTAAGTGGCCTATAAATTCACTCAGTGGGGCCATGTGCAAGCCAAATTCTGCTTCAGTTTTGATCATAGAGTAGTCCGAGTTGTTTCGGACATAACTTGAGTTTCGGTGCTTCGATTTGGGTGATTCCAGTTGGAGGAGAACCCTTAGCACCTTAGATTTAAAGGAGTACAAAGAACCGTTGTCAAATATGGAGACTAGGTAATCGAAAATGAATATTACAACCGGTCTCTTCGAGTAAAATCTTAAACCGAATACTAGTTGACATGAAAATGTCATGACTTTGGCTTGATGTTTCAATTGAATGATTCAAATTTCTGAGTAAAGTAGATTCATAAAAGAATAAGAATATATGAATGATGTGTGAATACATAGACATCATAATTGCATAAGTATATGAAATGCCATATGAATAGGCATGAAACATGAACATGAACATTAATGTGATAAGTAGAACTTATATGATCTTTTGAGTTTGGTATGGATTCTTGTGCTGAATTTGTAAGGGATCCTTGGTTTTATATATAGAATATGTGTAGAGTTATAGGATTTGCACCTTGGTATAGGGTTCTTCCCTTTGATTTGTGGTTTTGGTTTTATGTATGGAATCCTCGTATAGCTTCTGCATGGACTCGTTAGAGTTTAGTATGGTTTTGAGTATAAATTCAAGAATTTATGTATGGTTTGTATGGATGGTTATGGGTTAGTGTGAATTTGTGGACTTTTATATGAAATCCTCATTAAGCTAAGATTTGAGGCAAGTTAGAGAGTGAAATTACTTGTTAGGAGTATGGAATCTCTCCTCGAGGATGGATTGTAGGAATTTATATATGGATATGGAAGTTTGGTTTATTCTATTTTTGGGTGATTTGGGGATTGATTGTGATGGTTTTATGCCATGTGTTTGGTATGTTTGATACAATCTTGAGCTTATAATAAGTCCGAAATGACAAGGACAAAAGAGGTTGCTGCATTGTGTGTGCTGTAAGTCAAGTTGATTTTCTTCACGGCTTGCAACTTCACAACTCCTTCGTTAGGATTCCGTTTTCTTTGGGTGTTCTAGGACTCTATGGAAAGCCCTTGAGTCTAGAATCCATCCATATATAGCGCTTGATACAATATTGAGCTTATAATAAATGTCCAAAAACACACTTTGTAGTAGCTACAAGCTGCACAGCAGGTGCTGCAAGCTGCTGATTTTTTTTCACGGCTTGCAACTTGCATAACTCCTTCGTTAGGACTCATTGGGTGTGTTCTAGGACTCTGAAAGCCTCGAGTCTAGAATCCATCCATATATAGATTGATATAATATTGAGCTTATAATACACCTGAAAATAACAAAAGACAGTAGCTGCTGTTGCTACTGCAGGTGCTGCAAGTTGCTGATTTTCTTCATGACTTACAATTTGCATAACTCCTTCGTGACCTCGTGTTGGGTGTTCTTGGACTCTATGGAAAGCCCTTTGAGTCTAGAATTCATCCATATAGCTTGATATAATATTGATCTTATAATACACCTGAAAATGTGACAAAGATTGTAACTGCTGCTGCTACTGCAGGTGCAGTGTTGCTTGATTTTCTTCATGGCTTGGTAATTTGTATAACTCATTCTTTAGACCTCGCTATGGGTATTCTGGATTCAATGGAAAGCTCATCGAGTCTAGAATCTGAACCATATGCTATTTAATGGCATTTGCGCCCATCTTGTCTGAAAATTGAATTGTTGTACCGAGTGTACTAATCGCTCGTTAAAGTTAATTGAATACATGGTAAGAAATGATGTATATGAACAAGAGATAGCAATATAGTGTAGATTTGATATGTAAAGGAGTATAGATAAGAAAAGTACCTACAGGTCAAAGTAAAGAGTCTCTATTCTCAGACTCCTACTGAGATAAATAGCCTGATAAAGAACAAGAAAAACAACAAGTATAGGAATGTATAGGTATAGGTCATAAGATATGATAGTCCCGATAAAGTACATGTAAGATATAAGTTAACAAGATATAAGATGTTACAAGTAGAGGACATGATATGAATATAAGAGTATATGATATGAATATATGATTGTCATATTAGCTAAACTAATAGATGGGACATGATAGGAACACATGAATGAGTAAAGCATACATGATAGAAATATAGAAAGCATGAATAGCTAAATCATGATAGGAAACTGATAAAGGATATGATGCATAAATGATATAAAGGGATATGGAATAGATAAAGATATATATATAAATATATGAATATAAGAGTGCATAGATGCATTCATGATATATGATAGATTACATATATGATACGAAGACAAACTAAAACAGAGAAAAAGATATGAATATACGATTGTAAATAAATATGAGAACAACAAGACGAACTAAGAAATATGTGAAGGTATTACAGACTAAAATAAAGATTATGTATATTCATCAAAGATACATGATAAATAATAGTTATTCATGTAGATTAGATACGCATTTAAAATGAATAAACCCGATTGTCCGCTAGAACTGGGTAGAGGGATAGATTGGCATGCCTATTAGGAAAATAAGTCCGCAAAGATATCGATCGGGCCGTCCCGCTTTTGGGTCATTTTCACATAAACGCCTTCGGCCCTTATAGATGGTCATTGTCTCAGATAATGATACCGCTTGCCCTTATGATTGGCCATCAGTTCCTCATAATGATAATGTACCGCCTTCTGCCTCCTTATAGACCACCTGCTTTCGCACGTTGAGGCTGGGCCGCCTTCGCGACCCTTATAGTTTCCCTTTATCCACTTCTATGTTTATGCATGAAACATAAAAAACAAATGATTTGTATATGATATGTGAAAATATATTATATGATCTGAGAAGCATAAAGACTGCCATGTGATGATAAGTTCCGTAACATGAGATTATACGATCTCGACATGATATATAAAATGTATAAGAATGTAAATGGATTCAAAAGTTAATATGAATATAGTATATGGAAAGTACAAAGTACAGTACACGAAAAGTATATGAACAAGTACAGTACATGAAAGGGAAAGTAATATGAAAAGTATAACAGGAAAACAATATATGAAAATAGTACATGAACAATACATGAAACAATACATGAATACAAGATAAGCATACAAGACATGATAACAAAGACATGAAAATAGAATATAACAATCGGTATAGTATATAACCATGAAAGTAATATATGTGATACTTAATATGACATACACTTAATAGGATATGTAATATGAACCATTAGGAAAGAGAACAACATCAAAATGATAAGTACTAGAATAAGAAATAAATGATATGAAAGGTTATATGTCAACGCCACATGATGTGGCGTGTACGTTATATGAAAATGATAAGATAAGTGTATTTGATGAGACGATCATAGTTATTGGTCGTCCTCAGAGGTTTCCACTAAGCGCGAAAAGCTTAGCACTCCGGTTTTTAACTGCAGGTACGTATGCTAAGACAAGGATAGAGGATAAATATATCCCACATCAGCAGAGCGTACCTTAACTCGTAGATAGGTGCTCACCCGCACCGCCTTGAAATCTCTCAGATTTTTAATAGGTATGTTTTGTTTATTGAGAAGTAATGGGACTTTGTATAGAATACAGAATTAACATGGTGGTATGTATAATATATGTAAAAGAATTTTTTTAATTATTACGTAAATTGTGCATATGAATGAGAAAATGTGGTACAAGTGTCGCCCTGAAAGAAAAGGTTGAAGAGTCCCGCCTCGAAGTGTGACACTCTCTTCGCTGACACCCCACGGTGCCGAGTCAGCGTCACATACTGAGGATACTGGAACACTCCTGGGACACGTGTTGGTAGCAAGTGAGGGAGGATCAACTTTCTTCTTAGTTCGGGAAGAGGCGTAAGACTTCTCGCTTCACACTAGTTTCAGACTGGGGCTAGATCAGCATGCATGACGGGATTGCCCTGGTAGACAAAGGGATCTCAAGACTTTGGGACAATGCAAATTCCGCTAGTCGTAGGACAGAGAGAGATGGGGCTTCATTCCTCCACACCCTAGTACGGCCCAGGAAACTGGGCGCTTTGGCGTTATACAAGCACTCCGCGAAGACAAATAGCCGAGGGGCCAGTGTGGTCTAAGTCAGGGATAGACTGAGTTGCGCAGCGGAAGGTGGTGGACCTGGGGATGGTGTAGACCTATTGCTGTTACGTCGTTCTGACATGGATGAAGTTGACAACCACTCCGTCGCTGCACCGACCCAATGTCATTAGCTACCCGACACGTAATTCTTGGATTGGGCTAAGAGGTTACAAGGCCTCAGAGAAGCCAGTATAGATGTTCTTCCCTAGGATGTGGTGAGGGCTGGACTCCGATAGGGTCGAGATTATGAGCGAGTGGATTCTAAGATTCTACTCATGGTGGACCCTGATCGTGTCACAAGATGACATTATTGTGTTCGTGTGCACGTGCAACATCAAAGGCCAAGCTCCGGGTGGGTGCACCCGTATGGTCATCTCTCGCCACTCTTGGTGAGTGTGGGCTGAGTTTGTCTCTTAGGACTACGCTCCAATGAAGACTCATAATGAATCAGAAATGTAAGAGGCCCGGCGTGTCAAGAGTTATGTAATCGAGATGAAAACACACTGGGCCAAGCTATCACGAGACTTAGAGCTGAGTGTGATAGGAGCCTGGGAGGACTCGAGATTTGGAAACCCCATATCCAAGAAAGGCCTTCAACCCATAAAGAAAAGAGCTTTATTGCATAAGCGACGAGGACTGAGCCCTGCAAGACAAAGCGATCGGGGAGAGGGTCTCTGGGCAAGGGATGGAGAACGGTCCCCGAAAAGGCACGTAAACCTCAGAGACCGTCTGGGCCCACCTCAACCTCGACGATAACGTACTCACCTCGGCGCAACCCCCTTAACAAATTTCGCATGACAAGTCATGCGAAGTACGAATCCACGCGCCTCGAGGTGGCTAACCCAAATGAAGTCGACCCCGCCACAAGGGACACTGGCACCGGCGAGTTCGGTTAGGACTATGGCACCGCACTGGATGATCGCAGATACAACCCAAGAGAGAAATAGAGTACTTAATAATGCTGGTACTCCGACACTTCATGCTAAAATCGCCTCATAATCAAGCTCGAACTGTGCCCTGGCCATCAGCCCACCACCGCAATTTCTAGACGATAACTCAAAGACTAACAAATTCTGTGGAAATCCATGCGATCACCGGGGAGGATTCGTAGGAGGAATCAGGTTCATTTCGGAAGGCCCGTGCAGCGGCATCGAGTTAGCGGAAATGGGAGAAATACAGCGATTGTCCCAGGCGCGCCGGCTGACGCGTCCATCACGTGCCGACTCGGATCACGGAGGGATCGCCACTTGGCCCATGACAACCCTTTGGTAGTTCGCGCGGTTGGCCAGCAAAGCGGTTCATCGGATCACAGTTGACAACGAGAGTTCAGCCGACATCATCTTCGCGTCGGCTTTCGATAAGATGGGCATCGGAAGGGAGAGACTGGAACCCGTCAACACACATCTGCGGGGGTTCTCCGGGGAGAAGGTATTACCTTTGGGCTCAATACAACTAGTACTCACCTTGGGAGATCCCCCTTGCAGAGCTGATGGCGACAATGATTCCTCATTGTGAATACCACCATCTGCTTATAATATGTTGTTAAGGCGAGACCCTCTTAATGCCCTGATAAAAGCCATCCTCAAATACACATGATGATCAAGTTTCCTACAGTAAGCGGAATTAGGAATGGTTCGAGGAGATCGGCCAGTGGCCCGGGGAATGCTACTCGGCATCCATGAAAGCGAAGCCCCGATTAAATGACATATCTTGAGACCGAGAAGCTCGACATGCGCGACGAGGTGCTCACAGAGCACGAGCCCTCGAGCTGAAGCAGGTATCGTTGGATGGCGACCACGAACATCGCCTATATCGGATCGAAGCTAGCGAGAGGACCTCGAAGCCTCCTCACCCATTTTTGAGGCGAGCAAAGGCGTGCTTATGGAAGCGAGGGGACATGGGAGGAATTGACCATACGGTAATCAGCATAGAAGTGAGCGTCGGCCCGTCCTTGAAACCAATCCAAGCGAGGGGAGCCGTGCCAAAGTAGCGATCAGGGAGGTCGGCCAAACTCGGCGGGCAATCGAGAAATTAGAATATCACGAATGGTTGGCGACGTCGTGCTTGTCGAAAAGCGAAGCGGCGAATAAAGCGTTGCATCGACTTCACTTGACTGCTTGAGCATGCGAAGGAATGATTTCCCTTTCTTGACGGATCGACCTCGCCATTAGATGCCATTTATCGACCATGAACTCCTCAGTTTTATAAGACGCCTTCTCGCGGCCCCACAACCAGAATCGGTATGGACCCAGACGACGAAAAGACCTCGTTCGTCGCCGTAGCGAGGGCTATTGTTATCATGTGATGCCGTTCGGGCGCTGAAGCATGAGGAACTACATCGAGAGAAATTTGGTGAGCAGGATGTTCGACGAGATGGAACAACCATGGAGGTGTACATAGATGACATCTTTGGTAAAAATCCACCACAGTAGGCTCACGTAGCTCATGCATTGAGAGCGTTCGGATCTAAGAATTACAACATAGGCGAGATCAGCGCGAAGTGTGCCTTGAATTATCGGCGGAAAATTTCTGGGTTTCATAGTCAACCACCGAGGAATTGAGGCAAATCCAGACAAAATAAAGGTTGTTCTCGATATGCCATCGCCATCAGGTATAAAGGAAGTCCAGTATGTGGGGAAGATTCTTTGCTTTAAAGCTAGGTCGTATCGGTAGTGATAAATGCCGACCTTTCTTCCAGGGATTACGAAGAAATTTTTCAATGGGATGCGAAGTGCGAATAAGCATTCTCAGCATTAAAAACATATTTGAGCTCGCCCGTTCTAGTAAAGTCTATTGAAGGGAATCCTCCTCTATACTTGGATTGTGTCGAGACTTCTGGCAGCGTTGTATCATGGGGAGGCAGGCGAGTGCAACACCACGGGTTGATTATTGCATCAGAGCTGCGAGAGGCGGAGGAGTACCCGAGGATGGAGAAATTAATCTTGGCATTGAGTAGCACGGCTCGAGGCTGCGCCTTACTTCAGGGCTCATACCATAGAAGTTCCAGCGAATATCTAATGAAAGCTTGAAGTGTTACATAAACCAGAGACCTTCGGAAGGCTGATGAAGTGGGCCATAGAGTTAAGCGAGTTTGACATCATATATAAGCCGAAAATCGCGATAAAGGCGGTCTTAGCGGGCCGTCATGGATTCACCTCGGTGGAGCTGTAGAGAATGCTTAAGCGCGGCGGCCCCTGCCCATTTGGAAACTTTCTATGGGCGGGACGCTGGCGCCTGAGGAAGTGGGGCCGGTCTGATCGACACCTCCCGAAGGAATGGGCATTGAGTGCGCGCTCGGATTCGGATTCGAGCCTCGATAACAGGCTGGTATGGGGTTGTCTGCGGGGCTCGGCCTACGCTCCCGTTCATAGGCGGAGTGCATGGTGACTCCCAGCTAGTAGTAAGACAAATAAAAGATACCTACAAAGCGAAAAGCGGAAGAATGATCCTATACCTCATAAAGGTGCGAGTTCTTGAAAAAGTTCGTGTTAGTGCAGGTCGGACCTTATCCCGGGCGAGAGACTCCGAGGGCGCAGACGCCTTGTAGTGACGGCTTCATGGGAAGACCTCGGTCGGTCGGCCTTGTCGAATGCTGGCGGAGCCCTGTAGATCTCGTGACGTGGAAGTTGCCTAAGTCGGTGTCGGGTAGAGTTGGATGGAACCCGTTTGGGATTACACAATAGATGGACGTGCACGGCTGACCAAGCATTAGCTAAAAATTAGGGCGAGGTTAGCCGGATTCACTAACCATAAGGGAAGCCTTCTGGCGAGGGTTTTCACACCGTCCTTAAGTGTATCGGGAAAAGACCTTGAATAATGCTTAAGGGAAGTACATGAAGGTATATGCAGAAAATCATATCGGAACTTGGGTGTTGCGGGGAAGGTCTTAGGCGGGGATCTTCTTGGCCCAGTAATGTAGAATACGATGGACTGGTCGAGAGATGCAAGATTTGTCGGGAGCAGAGCGAGATCTCACGCCTCCCATCGAGGCCCTTGACATCAATCCTGAGCCCTGACCTTTCCAAATGGGGTTTGGACTGTCTTTGGGACCTCGCCCATTGGGAAGGGCGATGTAAATTCATCATCACGTCGTGGATTACTTCACCAAGTGGTGGCCAGGAACCTTTGGCCATAATCACATAGCAGAAGATGCGCAACTTTGTGGCAGCGAGACATAATATGCGATTTGGCATCCAGAGGCACTGGTATCGAACCGATGGGGCTTGATTTGACAACGGCGGAGATTCGGGATTTACGTGTTGAGCTCGAATTAAGAATTATTACTCGTCTCAGCATCGCAATCTATTAATTGTGAGTCACCATCATAACCCTTAAGGGTGCATTGAAGACCCAGGTGGAAGATCTCAGGCCAAATGGGTAGAATACCTCCCAGGGTGTTATGGGCTCTGAGGACCACGCATGAGTCGGCGGCCAGGAAGCCCCTTAGCCTGGCATTTTGGCATTGAAGCTGTAGCCCCTGTCGAGGTCGGGTTAAAGTCCCCAAGAATCGAATTGGCAAAGTGGAACCATGATGGCGAGGCTCTCACTTTAAATTTGGACACCACGGATGAAAAGCGAGAGTAGGTCTGAGCCTTGAAGACTAGAAGGAAGGCGAATTACTATTTAAAAAGTCAAACCGGGAGCTACATGGCGGGTGATTTAGTCTTAAAGAAGCTCCTGCCAGTAAGGAAGAATCCGGCACATGGAAAACTAGGCCCCCAGTGGGAGGCCTACATCATATCTCAGTCGTCGAGACCGACGGTCTGAGCTCCAAACGAGAGGAGGAAAAAAATTCTACATCATGTGGAATCTGCGGAGCATCTTAAGTGTTTTGCTCGGTAGACCTTGGTTGTAATCTGGAATAAAGCATTATACTTTAGGATGGCGAATGGAGCGTTTGTTGGTGATTTAGTTAAACATTCTGAACAACACTGACCATAAGTATGCGGGGAAAATTAAATACACCATATAGCGTGAAAATTCATGATCTAAAAGGAAAAGTCTCTCTTTATTCGATCAAAATTACGGTCAATTACAATCATTAGTGTCATCAATTACATATTAGAGCTTCTGATGCAAAGCCAGTTCCTAAAAAAAAAAAAAAGCCTCACAGAGAAGGAAGGAAGAAAGAAAAGGAAAGGGTGGAAAAGAGGAGAAGAAGAAAAAAAAGGGATGGAAAGAGTTTGTCAACGTAAGAAAGGAAAAAGGAAGAATGAGATGTGAAGAAAAGAAGAAAGGGAGGAAGAGAGAGTGAAAAAGAAGGAGCAGGAGAAGAAAAAGAGAGGAAGAAAAAGAAGAGATAGAAAGCAGAGCGGCCTGAAGTGTACACGCCCTCTCAGGACGCATTCCTAAGCATTCCCTAGCGAGAAGCTAGGGAATAGCATGACTCCCATAAAGGGGAGACTAGGGAAAAACACAACTCCCACGACGGAGGTCGAAGCCGAGGCTAAACCGGAGATCTTGGGCGGATCCCGAAGCGAGAGGCGATCAAGCCGACGTTTCATTTTAGCGCTGATTTGTTGCAGGAAGGGCGGAGATATCACGAAGCATAAACTCCATAGCGATGAAGCCACCATTTATAAGAAGGATAAAAGCAGGAACTTGTGAAATGGATTTAGATTCTCACGAACCAGCATTAAAGGCACTCGCATCTTTCCAAGAATTGAAAGTCAGAGGGCGCCTTGAATCGATTCGGTTCTGAGCTCTTTAGATAACGAGGCCTCTCAGCGCCGGAGCCCGATGGCTCACTTTGGCGAGTTATTACTCTGCCTGAGAAGCCCGCGCGACTGGAGTCGGATCATTTCGAGGTATATCGTTGGCACAAGGCCTCGGCGGGGCCCGGTGGCTCACTTTGGCGAGTTCAACTACTGCGCACGGGTCATGCCTGACCTAAGAGCGGATCGACTCGAGTTATATCGCTGACTAGGCCTCGGTGGCGCGGGCCCCGATGGCTCACTTTGTGAGTTCGACTACTGCGCGAGCCACGCGACCTAGGATTGGTCATTTCGAATTTATATCGCCCATGGCCTCATCGCGGAACCTAGTAGCTCACTTTGATGGAGTTCGACTACTCTTGCCTGAGTCATACAACCTAAAGTCGGATAAGTTTCATTTATATGCGGCAGGCCTCGGCCGGAGCCCAGTAACTCACTTTGATGAGTTCGACTACTGCGCCTGAGGCCACGTCTCGCATAACTAAGCATCTCGACTTGTGAGTGGAAAGAAGTCTCATTGCATTTGGATGAACAAATTCCTTTTCAAACTAACACTTCTGATCAGGGATATACATAAAACCGATAGAAAAAGTTGCAAGAAAAGGCTCATTTCTTGTTGTCTTGTAAAATCAAAAGCTTGGGCGCAAATCAATTACTTGTCTTAGCATAAATGAAATATGCATAAGGAAACATTTAAGGAAAACACATTTTTTGGAATAAGCAGGCGATTAGTAATATATTAAGGGGTAGAGCTAATAGTAAATATGGCTCTAATTAAAGTGGGCATGTGAAGCAGGATCCTGGAACCAACCTAAAGCAGTAGGAACACAAGAATAAGGAAAATAACAAAGAAAATTTTACATAATAATTCAATTAAAACTTGTAAGGAGATCCTAAGTCAATAAAAGGTTCAAGAAAAATATCTAAAATGATCTCAAGAACTTATAAAACCCACAACATTATAGATATATGTTCTCACAATTACCACGTTTGTAAACGTTATAGCTAGAAGAAGAAGCGTACTCATTTATTACACAAAAACTAAAATCGAAAGAAATTTTAGTCTATAAATGTATCACACTTACATCATTAGCATTCAAATTAGAATATCCTTTTGTAGTAGTGCCCCCCAGTTTTAACATGGTAAGTGTGTTTGAACCGCTTCACATTACGGGTCAGGTGGGCCTTTGGCCCGAAACGAGGCTTTAGTCGGGTGAGTAATGGGTCTAAAGACCATGGTACTCACACTTATAAGGTTTGAGTTTAATATGAATATCATGCCTTTAACAACCTTAAACCGAAAAATTGTAATTACACCAACCTAAAGAAGTAGGAACACAAGAATAAGGAAAATAACAAAGACAAATTTTCAAACACAAATTTTTATGCAGCCTATTGACTATTAATAACTGTCATGTTGTTTAATATTTACCTACTATTTACCCCATTCCAAGACATACACTCCTAAATGATAGAAAATTTTACATAATAATTCAATTAAAACTTATAAGGAGATCCTAAGTCAATAAAAGGTTCAAGAAAAATATCTAAAATGATCTCAAGAACTTATAAAACCCACAACATTATAGATATATGTTCTCATTCACAGTACACATTTTGACAAACGTTATAGCAGGAGAAAGCGTACTCATTTATTGCAAAAACTAAAATCGAAAGAAATTTTAGTCCATAAATGTATCACACTTACATCATTAGCATTCAAATTAGAATATCCTTTTGTAGTAGTGCCCCCCAGTTTTAATATGGTAAGTGTGCTTGAACCGCTTCACATTACGGGTCAGGTGGGCCTTTGGCAACGGAGCTTTGAGTCCATTGAGTAATGGTCACAAAGACCATGAGTACTCACACTTATAAGGTTTGAGTTTAATATGAATATCATGCCTTTAACAACCTTAAGCAGAAAAATTGTAATTACACAGCCTTCATAATCTTAGATGTACCTTTAGGTAAACCTTGGACCTTTCTTTCCATGAAGGATTCATTTCTTACACTTAGGTGGTGTTTGTTTTTTGACTTAATCTTGAAAACTGTCGGTTCAGGTATTAAGTTGTTGTTTAAAAAATTCGTAACTTATTCTTTGAAATTTTTAAAAATTCTACCTTAATTTGGCTTTTTTCTATGTGATATTCGGAAAAATTCATTTTCCACTAAAAAGAAAAATTTAATCGTTGCCTAACAAATAAAAGTGCTAGCAATACACGCTCTTAAGGATGACAATGGAAGAGGGTTTGGGACGGCCCCGTCAGGCCCAGAGCTCGTTATTTTTCAATTCCCAAACTTGTCTCATTTAAAAATTAAGCAGGCGGGGTAGGGCGGGCGGGGTTAAGAAAAATTCCCAAACCGAGTCAGTTCCCAGCTGATTTTTGATTTTTGATTTTTATATTTTGCTTTTATATTTATTATATTAAAATTAATATATTTCATAAAAAATAAAAATATTGTAAATTTTATAAATTATTTATTAAAAAACATTCTAGTGTGTATTATTATTTATATTAAAGTACCAAAATAAAACAATAAAATTATTTTTAAAAATATAATCGGCGGGATGGGAATGTGATACTGAATCCATCGTTAGTCTCAAAATTGAAAATAAACTCAAGCACAGTAAAAGCTGGAATTCTGATTAAAGCGAAATCCGTCTCATTAAGCGAGCATGGCGGAAACTCCAAATAATCCGTCCCGTTGTCATCCTTACTCGCTGCAATGTTAAAAATAAACGAAACATCTTATCTTGTCAAATCTTATTAAACGATGCAATTTCGACATTCAATATTAAGTGAAAAAGCAAACACACATCCTCGGTTTCACGCATATTTTCTCCCTTTGGATTCCCTCGTCGCTAATTCGCTTCTAACACGTGGTTAGAAGGATCACTTCATAGCTAAAACAATTATGAAAGAAGGTCTTTTTAACGTAATGTTTGATGTCACTTATATGATCATGAATGATAACGGCTCTCAAGAATAATTCTTACTTTTATTTTAGTTGAGAAATAAATAAATTCAAGAAAATATATTGATGACTTAGAAAAAGAGGTCATTATCTCTTGAATAATATTTATTAAACTTAAAAAAGCATGCAATTAAAAAAATTGGGCAAAATTTCCCATTCATTAATGCATGGAATGATTGTATGAACCTTTTTTCTTTGTTATTGTGCTTCATGACCATCTCATCATTCTTAACTTTAGTTGGTACATGTAATTTAGATCTCCAAGAACATAGATTATGAGTTTATCCCATAATACATTTAAAAAAAGAAAAGAATATAAATCCTATTACATTGTTAAAAATAATGCTCAAGCCGATTACTTAAACCACAGTTAGTAGCTACGATTTTTTAATTTTAAGCTTAAAGCTATAATCGATAACTACGGTTCTTAAAAAAATTTAAAACTATAGTCATTAATTACGTTTTGATGAGGACATATTAGTTTAAGTATTTTTTCAAAAACAAATAGATTGATAATTTTTTTTTAAAAAAATATATTATTTTGGAACAAAACTTTGAACTATCACTCCTATCCAAAAAGGATGAAACATTTTGAAATATGATCATAGTTGAAATATTTAAAGTAAAAATTTCAATTAATCAGGGCAAGAGAAACAATATAACCATTGATGACAAGTTTTAAGTACATATGAATTTTAGTGATTATAAATAAACATATATTTCAATCATATGGCTTTTGATTTAAGGAACATCGAAGATATCTGTCCTTGGTACTACAACAATCTCTAACATATTGTATTATAAATATATAGATGGCATGATTAGAGTGCTCTAATAATTTAATCCGTGATCTCGAATTTTAGCTTAAAAATATAATTGTATTCATGTTTTATCGTTTTTATGATCCTTTGGCTCATACTAGGATTATTCTAATATTCTATGGGTTAATTGTGCAGGGCCACCTCAGGACAACTAGTGATCTCACCAATAACATACTGTTTAAGATATTCAGGATATTTTTCTCAACTCAGGATGACATGGCTGTTGATGTTTTTCTCACATCTAAGAGGGATCTGAAAAGTAGATTGCCACTTCCATGGCTCTTTTGTCACCTCCAGTTTCTATCCTGCCAATCACTCCTTCAACAAACCCCAAGTGTCTCTTACCTTCTCGTTTCGCTTTCAAATCATTCTCAACCCCGCCCGCCCGCTCTTCCACCTTTTTCCAGAACCTTTCACAGTCAATCCGTTAATTTCTGCAGCTGTCTCGCCATGCCCCTTGAAGTTCCCACTTCAACTTCACAGGTTTGTACTGTTTTTTTTTTTTTTTTTTTTTTTGAGTTATAAATTGGGGGTTTCTTTAGCTTTCCGAGCAACAAAATTATTGGCTAAATTGATCATTTTGTGATATTGCAATGTAGCAAATCCTTAACTCAATTTAGTAACACTTTGATGGTTCAAAATTATGAAAATCAATTATTCACGGTTTTTGATCATTTTCTCTAATTTTACTGGGAATGTAGCACTGTACATTTTCCCACTGATTAGAGAAAATTATGATGCCTCTAGAATTTGAATGCAATATTGTTTGAGTCGAATGCTTTTGGATGAGCTGTATAAACAAATGGGTGCTTGAAAAAGGCATCCGAATCATTGATTAGCTTTTATGCCCATGAATTGGATTTATGGGTTGGGACTTTAGAGTTGCTTCATATAGAATGTGATTATCTGTTGGTGTGCCAAAAAATTGCAAGCTTTTAATGAACTTCGAAATCTTGCAGTTGCAGGACAGTTTGTCGTGCTCTAGAGCATGCTGGGTCAGTGAGTCTGTAATTGCATGGAATGTGGATATTGGAGATGGCTCCTGCTATTTGTATTCCAGTAAAATTGCTGCTTTATCCATTGGGGATGGTGGAATCATAGGTTTGGATTTTACAATACTGCCAATTTGTGGCGATTTGTATAACTGAAGAAAATTCTAGGATAGTAACCTTAGTTGGAAAACCTCATCCATGTGAACAGGTTATGATGTGAAGATTAAGCTAGAAGAAGACAATGGCGGGCTTCCTATAAATGTAATACATTTTCATTTCCATCATAAATTTACAGTGTTATTACTGGTTGCCGGTCTTTTCTTGTGGTTTGCTCAATTGTAACCTCCTTTTCATAGGGTTGCTGGAGTACTAATTTGTCTTAAATTTGTTCCAACTTTTCTAGGTGATTGAAAAATTTCCTCAACTTCAAGGTTATAAGGCTTTTAAAGTCCACTCTGATATTAGATGCTAAAGTCTCATCAAATGCCAGTTAGCAATTGCTGCCTTAAGTTGTAAGCCTGGTTCTGTATTTACTTCTTTTATAGTTGTTATAGACATTACAGCCTATCACTCAAGAATAATGTATCATTTTTTTGTAATAAGCAAATGCTCTAACATCACTGCCAAAGGTGATTTAACTTTCCATCTTGGAATGTTTTTATTGAGTATTTACTTTGCATCTCACATCATCGCCATATTCTATGTGGCTATTGAAGTTGGTTTTTGCAACTGGCATTCACATAAAGGCTGCTTGAGAAAATTTACCTTTTAATTGCAGCAACACTTACTATGTTGTGATGTGCAATGTTTAGGTCATATTGTTTATTTGTGCTGAAAGAAAGAGGATTATTTTTTTTGCAGCATTTCTATTGTCACAGAGTTTGAGAAAAAAAATCAGTTTCATGCATCCTGTTGAGCCTCAGTTTCTTAGGAACTTTTAGGATTCTCCATATCTTTGGTTTAAATTCTTATGGACTTTCTGTCCTCCAAGTAAATTATGGCGCTTTGGCTGCACTTTCAATAGGGATAGCAACATTTCCAGGAATGCTGTGGACCATTCTTTGTTTCATTTATTAATTCAGTATGTGTTCGGGAAATGTAGTGAAAACTGATATTATGGCATTTATTTGGTAGGTTTTGTAGAAGGTAGATGAATTGGTTTAACCAACAGTTGTTGCACATTATTCATCCCGTGTCACTCATTGGAGGAGGTAGTTATGGTTCTATATTACAGGATTGTCCTGTCTTGCTCTTCTTTGCTGCAGTGTTGTCAACCAAAATAGTTCTGCTTATTTTTAGCTTCTCTCTTGGAGCTGGGTGTTTCTTTCTCCTTTTTGAAGTATATATCATCCTCATGGTAGTTTGCATGGTTTAGTTGAGTTAATTAAGTACAATTCCTAAGTATTGAAATGTTTAAATGAATTTACCTTTTTTTTTCTGTTTTGTTGACAGATCGTAATGGCTTTTATGATCTTAGCCAAAGTAAACCGCCTTTGGCATAATTACTAAGTTTCAACTTGTGACAACCACACATCTAATTCCCTCTCTTTCATACAGCTGATGGGCAATGCAACAATGTTACTGGTTTACAGTTACCTGGTGTCCTAGATGAATTATTCTCATATGAAGGCCCTCTTGGTGCAATTTTCTCTGAAGAAGCTGTAACACTTCACCTCTGGGCTCCCACTGCTCAAGTATATTACATTCTGAGAAATCTTTTATTGCCCAGTCTATGCTTTTCTCCTTTGCTCCACAGCACTCCCCTCTAATTCTCGTATTACTTCTGTATAAATTCTTTTCTCCTAACAGTACATCGAAACAGGTTGTGCGTGCTTGCATTTACAGGGATCCATCAGGTGGTGATCCTTTAGACATTGTCAGCCTTGAGGAGGTTAATGGGGGTGCTAGGGGACCAAAGTTGGGAAGGTTGCTATTATAATTATGAGGGAATACTCTGTCTATCATCCTAGCACACTGCAAATTGAAAAATGCACTGCCAATGATCCATATGCTAGGTATACTGAATTTGATATAGACTTTCAGATTAAATCATACTTATACGAGTACTTAGGGTTATCTGCATTCAAAATTTCGGTATCACTAACCTTAACAAGTTTGTATCAACATATGTATGGTGCACGTACATATTCAAATTTAATTTATCATCTTTATAACTGTTTGTCTTCTTCTGATAGGTTATCTGCAGATGCCAGGCGGACATTATTCGTGAATCTTAATTCTGATGATCTAAAACCTGAAGGATGGGATAATTTGGGAGATGAGAAACCTGCTCTTCTTTCTTTCTCTGATATTAGTATTTATGAATTGCATATAAGAGACTTCCAGGTAAGAATCAATTCTCCCTTGTGTTTCTGATCCAAAACCTGTTCTCATGGAAGTTTGTTGTTTCTGATTGGAAAAAAACATTCTTTATTATATCTAAATCTGGCATTGTTTAAAATTTTTTCCTTTGCACCTTCAAAAATTTTTGGAGTTCAATGCATTCTAGAATCTATTGTAATCTGTAAACAAATTATGGACTCGAAAGTACTTAGATATAAGGTTGCAAACCAACTTTTCAGGATTTCATGAGTAACTGCAGAATTGCTAAACTTAAACATGGGTATTGCTGTCTATCCATTCATGGTTTTTCTTTTGTCCTCTGCAACCTAAAATTTGTAAAGTGAGGGATTGCTCTTGATCCATAGATGCAAGGCTGGCAATGAGGATAGTTTCTTTCCAGTACTCACCCCTAATAGGATGGGTTTGAGACGACGATATATGGGTTAAGGACTAGTTTGATTTTTTTTTGATAGAAAAAAGCCATTATTATGATATGTTAGGAAAAAAAAGTACAAAGGAAGAAAGAGATTTCCTTCCTTCAAAAATAAACAACCTGAACAAGGAGGCAAAAATCCCTCTTACAAAAAGTACTTGCAATACCAATGTTACCCAAATTAGTATGGAGAATCACAAACCACTAACCAATTAAGTTGTAAAACTGTGCAGCTTTTTCTGTATCTATGTTTATCTATATAAAAAAAAAGTTGTAAAAATGATAGTGGAACTCCTCACAAAAATAGAGTGCAAAAGCACAAGGCAGAATAAATGTAAAATAACTCCCACAATTCCCCTTCGAATCCCTCTTTATTCTACAAAATTCTTGCATTTCTCTCTTGCCAAACAAAGCATACTATAGAGAGGCATACAATTTGCCATGTTAAATGGCTAACTCAGCTAAAAGCTCAAGCTTGTAGGATTTGGGTTTAATATGAATATCATGTCTTTTAACTCCCTCTCGTATGCGTACTCATGCTCGCGTGGAGAGTCAAATAAACAAATTAGTCCTTCATGGACTTTCAGATTAATAAATGGGGAATAAATTGCAAAGGAATTGGCTCAAGCGGGATCTCTTGCCGACGAACTCGATACCATGTTAAACGTAGCTCTCTTCACTTTAGCAGTAGAGTTGGGTTTAATATGAATATCATGCCTTTTAACATGCCACAAAGTCTTTGCCTCTATTAGATTTCAAAGCCTTTTAAAGAGCAATGATAAACATATCTTCCTATACTCCTTGAGGAGAGCACATTAAACGCTAAATTGGCTTCGTGCCTGACCCTGATAGTGAAATGTGAAGGAAAAGGTGATCGATTGACTGTCCATCTCCTTTGCAAAGAGTCCATCATTGAAGACTAAGGGATTTATAAGGTTGTCTCAATTGTAACTGGTCATTGGTGTTTACCTTCCTATGAGCTGCCAACAAAGCAAAGGCCTTAACCTTTAAAGGGGCTTTTGATCTCCATAAAAAACTTTGTTGTGTGGAACAAGATGAGGTAGGGTCAGGATGGGAGGTGACCCGTTTTAGACCTGTCCCTTTGTCATCCTTGCGTATATGGTTTGAATCTCATTTGAACCTGTCCCTATTATAGTCTTATGAGGTGAGATTTAGTTCTCATTACTTTCTACTCTCTTTGTCACTTTTTATTTATGAGTAACTGGGGATATTTCTATTTTGCTATTGCGGTGCGATGACCCACGATTGCATCGACTTTCGTGGTGGTTATCTTGCCTTCACTTCTCAGGTGTTTTGCCTCTCTCTCTTCAAACTTTGGAAGAGGTTTTTTTCTCTAAAAATATTATGAATTTGTAATTATGAATGTTTTTCTTGAACTGATAAAGCGAGAATCCTAGTTTCAATGGTGCTAATATAGGTAAAAAAAAAAGCGTGTCGATATACCTTGGTGTATGGTTCCCTTTGTCTAATACTTATAGAATTTGCCTATCAAAAAAGGAAAAAAAAAAGTAAACAATGTCTTCCCTTTATGTGGTGAGGATGTTGAACAATTATGCTGACTTATTTTCTTCTATTTTCTTCTATAAGCAACTTGGTAAAATTTCTTGTTTTTGGTTGATCACTTTGACACATCTGTATGCTAGATAGGGTGTGGAAAGAAAAATGCTGCTTCTTTTTTATATTCTCTTTACTTTACATAAGCGAGATGAAAATTTTCTTGGGAAGGAGGTGTTGAAGTTAGCTTCCTAATCCAGGAATCTTTTCCTCTCTTTTCTATTTCTCCTTAGTTACCTATTTTGACCCAACTTTGTTTCCTTTCTCTTCTCTAACACTTGTGTACAAATATGTATGTTCCCTAGTATATTTTAATCAATGAAATGCGAAATTCCTTTCTCTCAACAGGAGTACAAAGGTACATCTAAAGTGTTTAGGTGTTTTCAAGATCACAAATAAGATCTACAGGACTATCACGGTTTTCTAATATCTTGCAGCTTGAGTAGAGCTAGTTGGTTGTGGTTTTGTATGTTAGCATATGACGTAGCATTCTGGGTGGTCAGTGGTTGTTTCAATGGTTTTGTCACTGACCATTGTCTTGATGCTGGCCATGGGTTGGATAATTGCGATTTCTTAAATTTCTGACTATGGGAGTTGATTCTGAGAAGCAGGAAATGGAATGATCAGTTAATTAATCGTATCGAGTTGAGTTCGTGAAGGAATGGGTTCTATTTTAGCCGAGAAATATCATATTGAAAAGCAGGGTTTTAGCAGGAGAATTTAAGCACTGAATATTTTGGAAATTGCTAAGTAGACCAAGTAAAAAGAATTCTAGTGGACAAGAAAACGTTACGTTGTGCCACATTACGGATTACGATCTGTTACTTGTAGAGATCTAACCTAGTTTCTCTTTGGTGTGAATGTTTGGATTGCAATTCACTATTTTGCTCTCAGAACTGACTTCGGAGAATTTGTGGAAGGATTAGAAATCTGGCATCATGTAAGGAAAATGTTTGTTTTACTAGGTAATGTGAAATGAGAGAAGAAAAGAATGCTTTTCTTTATTGAATGAGTGAGTCAGTTTTACATCGTATAGAGACACCTATTTATGTACAAAAGAATGGAACAAAAAGGAAACAAAATAAAATACAAAAGGGAAGGAAAGTAATGTGCAAGGAAGGGAAGGGGAGATAAACCGAGAGAATATTCTAAGAATATCCACATGATTCTCGACGGTAGAAGGAAAGAAAGGCGTCACTGCCATGGGGTTTTCACCTCAAAAGTATTTGAGTTATGAGTAGGGATTATCTACATTTGAACATGTGAACGAACTCATTGAAGTTTTTATCATTTTCGTAGTAAAATTGAATTGATTTTGTTTTATTATTTTCCTAGTAAATAATCCTTTTTGAAATTTCTACTAATGATATGTGTGATAATAAATGATCTTAATTATGTAAGTTCCACGTATTTTCTAGGCATCCCTTACACATGTCTTTTATGGTCCTTACGGATTATGACAAACAATTGTGCCTAGTAGTTTTTCTTATAATTTCTATGAGAAATCATTAAACATTAATATCTAATTTTCAAAAATTATTTTAGACTAAGACTTAAATAGCACATTGTCACTTAAGTTAAGATATGATGTTTGAAGGATTCGACGGGGCATTCTTCATCTAAAAGATTATGTAATGCCAGTATCTCTCACTTACATCTTTTACTGACTTTCGATTTGCTTTGAGGTGTTGATGATGAGAAGGAGAAATGGAAATGTGTGGGTAAATTTCTTATTTTGACCTCGATACTTGAAGTACTTTTATTAATTAATTATATTTATTTTATCATTATACCCGTGTTTATACTTTTGTAAGATGGAATTCGGACATTGGATATTGTGTAGAAAGTGATACCTTTGTACTACCAAAAGGTCTTATTCACATGATTTGTGAACTAAGATGGATTATAGCGAGTAATGGAGAAGAAAATACGCATATGATAAAAACTTTAAATTCATTATCATGGTGATTTATGTTGCACTTGCTTATCAATGGCAGGAAAACCGAGTCATACTGTTGAATTTTGCCAATATGTGTGGATTAGATCTTCAATTCTCCAGTACTATGAGCTTATAAAAAAACAAAACAAAATAAAATAACATTTCCAGTACTACAGCCATTCCCACTCTCTCTCTCTCTCTGTTATCTCTCTTTTTGAGTTCAGAACAAGGTGAAAGGAATTAGGAAGACTAGAAAAAGAAAGAAAATTTTGGGAATCAAACCTAGGATCTAGGGTTCCTGAGCAATATTGTGAGGAGAAGATAAAGAAGCTTGGTAGTTACCAAAACTTTGAATATTATGTTATTAGATTTGATAAACTATCTAGGTCTTGGAAGAGCCGGGAAGAAGAAGACACAATATTGGCAAAAAAAAGAACCTTTTTATTGATTAAACTTCTCTACACTAAAGGAATCGGCCCTTTTATACCTAAGTGTCATGGACTCATCAAAGGAGCATCTGAGATTGGAAAGTAACCTGAATAGAAGCGAAAATTATGGAGGATCAAATCAAGCAGCGAGCTTAGGGTGATAAAATACACCTCTAGTAAAACTAACCAAGAAATAAAACCAAACTTCAAAATGGGTTGTATATAAATGGCTTGATCTTGAATGTGATCCTAACAATCAAGCAGAATTAAGGCAAATAAAAAGAGAAACGACCTAGACCCAGGTTCCAACGAACTGAGATGTGCTATGGATTCCCCTTTTAGCATTTTCTCCTCTCTCTCTTTTCATTGAAGGGCTAAATGAAAGGAAAGCTTTTCTAAAACTTTGGAGATTTTGAATAACTTGGAATCCTTTATATTATGTTTGGTTTTTGGAAACTACTTAAGGAAAGGACAAAATACTAAATAAAATGATTTTCTCATGTTTAGTTGTTGTATTAAAAATTCCAAAGAAAATAAAATATAATTTATGGTCTTTAACTGCCTCTACATATTTTTCCAAATAATTTCCTTCACTTTTTTTTTCTTTTTATTTATTCTCTCCATTTTCTTTCCCTTGCACATTTCCTCAAATTTTCAAGTAATCAAATAGAATGTTGGGCTTCTAGGGAGTTTAAATTTCAATCTAGTTCAAAGAAATAGCTGGGATGCATGTGGTATTTGTAAATAGAATGTTGATTGTAAATAGAATAGGAAATTATTTAGTCCCATAAGTGAGAGATTCGATTTAGTTTCCTTTTACATTTTTAGGAATAAGTTAGTTTCTTTTTATGTCTCTTGTTTCCTTTTCCTTCTCTTGTAATCCCCTATATTAACGAGGTGTATAGTGTCCCAAATACAAGTAGTATCGCTTTTCATCCCATATTTCGTGTCATGGTATCGAGCAATAGGTTTATAAAACACAGGCATCGTCGGCTTTCATTGCCATTTTTCACAGCGCCGTAGCCTGGTTTTTGCTTCTTCCACGTTTTCTTTCTGCGCTGCATTTGCCGGTTGGAAGGCGAAGCGGTGTTTCACATCAGGGTTTTTTCGTGAAAGATGTCGGTGGTTGCTGAGATGACTACTACAGCACAGACAGAGGAGATTGTTCGATCTCAGCAACTTGAGGAATTGCAAAATATTTAGGCTGCATATAGGTTGGATGGAAAAAATTACCTTAAATGGTCTCAACTTGTTCTCATTGTGCTGAAAGGGAAAGGGTGGGTACAAGGCTGAAACTAGGAGATCCCCATTTTGAAGTACAGGATGAAGAAGATTCTATGATTATGGCATGGCTGTGGAATTCTATGACTCCTGAGATTAGCGACACATGTATATTCTTGGCTACGGCTAAGGATGTTTGGGGCCTTAAATCGACAAACGTATTCAAAGCTAGAGATGTGGCTCCCAGTATATGAGGTCAAGGGTGAAGGCGATTCGCGCAAAACATGGAAATGCACTTGAGTTACGAGATATGCGATCAATTGAAAACTTTGTGGCAAGAACTTGATCATTATAGGGTATTGAAACCCGATGTCCACGAGGATCTTTGCTGTTAAGGATATCATTGAGTAAGATAGAGTCTATGGTTTCTTGTTAGGCTTAACCTAGAATTTGATGATGCGAATCGATTCTTGGCAAGCGGGAGGTTTCGATGCTTTAATGAGGTGGTGACAGTTCGAGGAGAGCGAAGGAGTGTTATGCTTGTACCCACGAACCTTGGATGAATTAGCCACTAGTAGCAAAAATAGAATATCGGAGAAAGGAAAAATGATGCGCCTAAACAGGTAGAGACAGGTGGTGGAAGGAGAACAAGGACAATCTTTGGTGCACCTGTGCGAAACCCAGAGCCACTTGTAAAGAAGTGTTGGAAGGCGAGATAGTAAGCCACCCAGTCGAGAATGGGGGGCTTAGGTGGAGGTAGCAAAGGCCTCGAGCACACATGTGAGCGGCCTAAAGCGGGAAAATTCAGCACTAGGTAGGTTCAATAATGAAGAAATGAAGAAGCTGAGAAGCTTGTTAGGATCCCTTGACAAACCTACGAGAGCTTGTTCTTTGGCTCTTTCAGGTACACCTTCATTTTCTTTTCCCATAAATGTCTCAAACAAGGTTTATGATGTTTCTTGGGTAATAGACTCCGGTGCCACAGATCATATGACACCCAAATCTCAACTTTTTCATACCTATACTCCAAGCCCAAGTAACAAGATAATTGTAGTGGCCAATGGCTCTTTAGCTACTATTGCAGGTTTCGGAGACATATATATCACACCAACCCTCATCCTTAAAATGTTCTCCATGTACCAAAATTGTCAGCCAACCTTGTTTCCATTCAAAAGTTTACTCATGATCTTAAATGTTATGTTATTTTTTTCCCTTCTTATTGTGTTTTTTAGGAATAGGGTTCAGGGAGGAGGATTAGACTTGCTAAGGAAAAGTGATTCTTTGCACTTGAATTATCTCATAAAACTAGTAATAATTTTGTCTTTGTCTTTCTTAGTTCCTCGAATAAAGATACCATTTGGTTATATCACCTATGTCTAGGTCATCCATTTTTAGGGTTTAAAGGTCATGTTTCCTTATTTGTTCCAAGGATCGGTTGTTGCCAGGTTTCATTCGCGAGGCTTTGTGAATTGGCAAAACATACTTGTGTATCTTTTCCTATTACTTGATGAAAGTTCTCATCCTTCCGTTTAATTCATTATGACATATAGGGTCCTTGACTATACCTAATGTTTTAAGGGCTCGTTGGTTTGTATCGCCAATTGATGACTACACACTCGGGTTACATGGATCTTTCTTCTTAAACAAAATCTGATGTTGAATCTTTATTATACCTAATTTCCACTCAATGGTTTAAAACCAATTGGGGTCAGTAAAAGCTTGGACGAGATAATGCTAGAATTACATGACGGATTTTGTCACCCTATTTTCAATCATAGGGCACATTCTCTATGACTCATCATGTGTTAACACTGACAAAATGGGGTGGCCCAGGAGGAAAATGGGCATTTACTTAACACAACATAGGCCTTACTCTTTGAGGAATGCTCCTAAGTCTGATGGGGGAAAATTTGTTCTTATTGCCACATACCTGATAAATAGAATTCCCTCACGAGTGTTAGACAACAAAAGTCCCGTAGAAGTACTTAAGAGTTTCTATCCACACTTTAGAACCTCAAACGGGCTCACTCCTAGGGTATTTGGGTGCACTGCATTTGTTCATGTCCACAGCTAACATAGAGGTAAGCTAGACCCCCGAGCCATAAAATGTGTCTTCCTTGGTTACTTATCCACTCAAAAAGGTTACAAATGTTACAACCCCTCAACCTGAAAATTTTACATCTTTGCAGATGTCACCTTCATCGAAAACAAACTTTTTTCCCTAAGTCCTCTCTTTAGGGGGAGATTTCAATGATGGAAGATAGTCATTGTGAGTCCCTTGAACCTCTTGACCTTATCGTATCTCGACCCATGGTGATGAAGGGCAGAGTCACCTTATTCTACCATTGAACCGTGTCATCCCACATTCCTGGCCAGTGTCCTCCTTGATTTTTCCACGGTTCCTAAGGTGTCTTTCGAGGAAAAGGCCATTCCATAGTAGAAGTAGGTCAGAATCCGACTCGGACCACCCCAGGAATAGAATCTTGGTAGATCATCACCTTTACGTGCACAACCTGGTGAAACTGCATTGACTTAACAAACAACCTAGACTGAAACCTTCCCATTGTTGTCGAAAAGGCACCAGAATGCACTAACTGAGCCACTTTATCACTATCACACTATGTGTCTCTTAAGCATCTATCACCCGACCACAAGAATTTCATTGTGAGTGCAAACACCCTTATCATCCACAACACTATTTATAGGCATTGACAAAGAATGGAAGGATGCTATGAGGAGGAGATGAGTGCATTAGAAAAGAATAAAACATGGGAGAACGTTGAAGAAGGCAAGAAAGGAAAACATTGTTGATTGCAATTGGATTTTCACACTAAAATATAAGGCTGATGGATCTCTTGAGAGACATAAAGCAAGATTGGTAGCCAAAGGGTACACTCAAACTCATGGAGTTGATTATCAAAAGACTTTTGCTCCGGTTACAAAAGTGAATAATGTAAGAATCCTGTTGTCATTGGCTGCCCACTATAATTGGCAACTCCTATAGTATGATGTTAAAAATGCATTTCTTCATGGTGATTTAGATGAAGAGATTTACATGAACATCCCACTAGGATTTGAGGGGAACACAGGTAACAAGGTGTGCAAGCTGAAAAAGGCCCTTTATGGGCTAAAACAATCTCCTAGGGCTTGGTTTGGGAGATTTGAAAAAGTCATGAAAGAGTTTGGGTACAAACAAAGCCAAGGTGACCACACTCTCTTCATCAAGCACTCTGCTGCAGGGGAAGTAACTGCTCTTCTAGTCTATGTTGATGACATCATAGTGACTGGAAATGATGAGAAAGAGAAGCATGATGTGAAGCAAAGATTAGCAAAAGAATTTGAGATAAAGGAACTAGGAAAACTGAAGTACCTCCTCGGTATTGAGGTGGCATATTCTACATAAGGGATCTTCATCTCTCAACAAAAGTATGTGACTGATTTATTGGCAGAAACAGGGAAGATTGGGTGTAAGCCGGTCTGCTACTGATGGATCAGACCTGAGTTGGGAGAGGCTAAAGAAGAACAATGGTGGATAAAAGAATGTACTAGAGGCTGGTTGGTAGGCTCATATACCTTGCTCACACTTGGCCAGACATCACCTACTCGATGAGTGTGATAAGTCAATTCATGCATGATCCAAGAGAACCTCATCTTTAGCGCTACGAGTCTTTGCATTATGAAAGCAACCTTAGGAAAGGAATTTTGTTCTAGAAGAACGATACTCTTGCTCTAGAAGCATACACCGACACATGTAGGTTCCATAGTAGATTGAAGACAGGGCATTGTACTTTTCTTGGAGGTAATTTGGTAACATGGAGAAGTAAGCGAATGTGGTAGCGGTCGATACATAGAATGTCGAGTTTAAGTCGTGCTTTCGAGGGTTGTGTGAACTACTTTGTTGAAGATTATTCTAAGATGATTTGAGAATCAAATTGAGATGACCCTATGAAGCTCTATTGTGACAACAAGTCGGCTATCAATATTGCTCATAACCCTATTCAACACGATAGGACAAAACATATTGAGGTTGATAGACATTTCATCAAAGAAAAATTGGAGGAAGGAGTAGTGTGTGTCTTATGTTCCTTCGAGGAACATCAATTAGTGATATTCTAACAAAGGGTTGAGCCGAGTTCAATGTTTCACGATCTTGTATTGGTAGGAATGGAAGATGTCTATTCCTCGACAGAAATGTGATGGTATAAATAGAATGTTGACTTGTAAATAGAATAGGAGAATTATTTCAGAATCACTTAAATTGAGGGATTCAGTTAGTTTTTTTTTTTTCTGTTTTTAGGAATAAGTTAGTTTCCTTTTTATGTCTCTTGTTTCCTTTTTTCTTCTCGTCTAATCCCTTTTATAAACAGGGTGCATAGTCAATCTAAAATACAGAATTTTATCACTTTTCATCCCATATTTCGTGTCATCATGCATTTATGGTATTGGGATGCCTTGTCATTGAGATGCAAACTAATGTCCTACTAAGACTCCTTATGATGGATCGGCAACCTAAAAATTCCCTTTTCTTGTTTTCTTGTAATTTTCATTTTATTTGCACTAATCGGTATATCCACCAGTCCCAAAACCTTTTTGTATTGTCTTCTATTTATTATCATTGTTATTATTATTATTATTTGTATTTTATAGTTTCATTTGGAAAATTGAAGTTGTTTGAATTTAAGGGAGCTTGTTTACAAAAAAAAAAAACAACAACAAAAAAAGAAAAGAAAAAGTGGATCAAGCTTAATGTCATGCATCTAATGCCTTAGCCTCTTGCCTTTTTACCTCATGGAATTTTGACATGGAAAAGATGCAGTTTAGGAAGAAATTTTGAAATTTCTATGTGGTACGATAGAAATATATTAATTTGGAAAATTAGATTAGTCCAAAAGTAATAATGTGTAAAAAATTATCGGGGACTTAGAAACCCTAAATTCTTGTTTAACATAGTTGGTTTCTTTTTCAGTGCGATTCAATATTCTATTGCACATATGTTTTTAAACATCACGATTTTATGTTTTACACATCAAGATTTTAGGATATAAATATAAAGAAATATTGCCAAGTCACATTTTTGTTTCTACTGACTTGCTTTGAATAGCTAGATAGGTTATTAATTTTGACTGTAGTCCTATGCTTGTACCTTATTTTGGAAGATCTTTTTATTTTAAATTTCTTGTAGAAAAATATATATATATTTTGATTCAAAACCATATTAAATTGTTTCATGTTTATTGGCATCATTCCTCAAAATGACATAAATGATTATACAGATTCTAAGATCCTGGAAGCATTATCTCCTGATTCAGTTGGGCAACAGGCTCAAATTATGGCTATTCAAGATGAGGATGGGTACAACTGGGGGTAGGATAGAATTGCCCTATGTCAATTTGAATTATTTTATTTTTAATAAATCTTGCATGTGCTAATTAATCATTTTGTTAACAAAAGTACAATCTTTGTTCCTGCAGGGGGTTCCTAAAGGAAGCTATGCAAGTAACCCCAAAGGTCCATGGCGTACACTTGAATTTAGAAAGATGGTACAGGTGAGGGTCTTGGATTTGTTTTGCATGAAAGAATAACAGATCTAATTTTAAATGTACACATCATGGGGGCCATGAATATACTATCTTGTGTCACATCACATTCAACTTAATCCCTTTGAAGTTATTTTCCCTAAATTTCAGACACTTAACATTATTAACTCGTGTTGTGTTGGATGTTGTCTACAATCATTTGCATGGAAGTGGGCCATTTGATGAGAACTACATTTGGACAAGGTCATGTTCGGTTCTTATGTTCTATTTGTACTTTGCTTTTCAAATGGTGTTTTAGCTCACTTTTGTTCACAAGATCTCATTGAAGGCAGGGGTGGCGATTAGGCCATGTCATGGTTAAAAAATCTTGAAATTTAGTCCATATAAACATGAGCTATTTAACATAATTGTAATCAGAATTTATTTGATATGAAAGCAATTTGTTTGTATATGGGTAACAGGAAAACCTATTAACCCATTTTGATAAATAGGTTGAGTTTGGTGGGTTGAAATATGTTTAATTAATGGAATTACATGAACAACCCATTTAACTGAATCTGCACCTTCCACGATTATGATTTGTTTTAACTTATTCGAACTTTACTTGAGAGTGAGATTAGCTTATTTTCCAAAATGATTTATCAAAGTATAATAAAATTCTTGCAATTACTTATTTTTTAAAGTCAAATCTTAAAATTTGAATGGTTCTTCACTTTTGCCTATCAAAAAAAAAAAAACTTAAAATTTACCATTGTATATGAGTACTGCCTTAGAGGTGAAGTCATGGTGTGTTAACACATGATAAACTAGATGTGTTAAAATGGGTTGTGTTTGGTTTGAGGACTTGAACTCTAACACATTACAAGTTTTAATAAACTGGTTAAGTAGGCTGGCTCAAAAATAACATAAACATGATTAACCTCAACTCAGACTTGCTAATTTCATGTTGTTTTTGAGTTGTGTTACTGAGTTGTGCGAAAACTTGCTGCCTCTGATAGAAGGCTGCCATGTCAAAATTGTCCTTTTTCCTTAGAGTTTTTGCCTCCCCCTTTTCGCGGTACATTTCCACATAGATTGTTCAGGTTACTATTTGAAGAAACGATGGCTGCATTGAGAATAGTATGTGTAAATAATACAGCCAGTGAACATTTATGGTTGAACGTCTGATTCTTGATGATCTTTTGTGTGACAGTTAATTATAAGGTATTTCTCACGATATTTCACTTTTTATTTCTCATAATCACGTTTTCCCATTAAATTCTTTATATAAAGCCTTATGAAATGTTAAATGCTTCATAAAGGTCTCCCTATAATAAAATTGGAACAAGGACAAAGAAAGTTGATCTTTTGAATTTGAAGGCAACAAGTGTATGACTTGCAATCATGCTATCATATGGGACAAAGTTTGATAATTTCCATTGGTTGACCAATGTTCTGTAACACTATTCATTCAAATCCAATATTAAATAGTGGGAGTCATGATTTTGAATGAGAACTTCATAATATCTGTTTTTACACTTTGCACATATTGCATTTATTTTTAAGTTTTCATGTGGGGCTCTATAACATGATTAATAATTGACTATATGACTTCCTTGTCAGGTTGATGGGTTCCGGTTTGATCTCATGGGCCACATAATGAAAAGGACCATGGTATGTGGCTGTCCTGACTTTTACTGACGCAATTAATGAAATACTTATTTAGAAAGCCAATTTAAGTTCTCAGCAGTGAAATTCATAGGAAAAGTGCATATTAAAATGCTAGTTGATATTCTAACCAGTTGTATCACATCTAGGGGATTTGTGTTAATTGCTTCTAAACCTTTATATAGCTAGCAAGTCAGATAGACTTTGAGTTGGCAACAAATTTGACTTTATAGTTGCTTTTTTCCGTTTCTTTGTATCATTTTTGATTGTCATGCTAGTTTGTGTTTCTAGTGGAAACTGCAAACTGGAAACTCCTCTCTCTCTCTCTCTCTTACATGCACACACACACGTATTCACACGCTGACACACATACTTACTCCCATCTTGAAACTTGATAAAATTTTTGTGTTGGTTGGGAAGATATTGACATGTGAGGCACCATTAGAGTTGTGATTTATGTAGAGAGAATAAGGCAATCCTGTGAAATTTAAAGGAATTTGTTGTAATTGAGTTAGGAAAGTTCCTAATTTGGTGCTAAGATGTTTTGTATGTGTGTTTGAGTCTCCGTATAGAAAAGAATTAAGGAAAAGAATTCTATACCTTTTATTCCTTTCATATTTATTCTACAATATTCTTTCTAATCTACAACATGTTAATCTGTATTTTTTTTTTCTTGGGCATTTCTTTAGAAGTGAAGTTAATTCCAGATCAGTATTGCCTATATCTGGCAAGAAAGACCGTTCATGCACTGTTTTTTTTTTTTAACAATTGCTAGAAAAAAATTGTTTTTCAGTTTTCTCATTTTGAAGGTTAAATAGAAGGCATGAAAAGTTATAGATGAATATGAATAACCTTAATTCAGAACAGAAGTTATGTATAACTATTACGGTAAAAAACAAAAACTGACAATGTATATATAGTGAAAGAATTTGAATGTAATTAGACTTTCTGATAAAAAATGAATACATTGGACTTTATGTTTTGCAATAATTTATTTTATTGCAATTACAGGCAATGTATAAATGATGTGCAACTGAAGAGGCGTGTACTCAATCTAGGTGAAGGCAAAAATTTGCTCCACAGTCTATCGAAGGATAGGGATGGAATTGATGGTTCAAGTATCTATATGTGAGTGTACACTTGTCAAGTGCATCTTTTTTCGTCAGAAACCATTAAGATTTGGATTTTTGTCTCCTTTATCCTTATTTCTCTTTATAGATATGGTGAAGGCTGGGACTTTGGTGAAGTAGCAAAAAATGGACGTGGGGTAAATGCATCACAGTTCAATCTTTGTGGGACTGGGATCGGAAGGTACTTTCTTTTCCCCCCTTACGCTGTTTAACATTTTCCTCTTATTTCTTGCTTTCTCTTCTGAATTTCTGTAGTAGGGATTAACCGCATAATGAAACTATATCTGCAGTCTTGTCTCCATGATTGTCATGTTTGAAGGATAGAAGGGTATATTAATTACTGTTGTCTTTTAGACTCAAAATAGTAGGACAAACAATACCTCTTCCTTAAGAGATGGAAACTGAGATGCAACCTTGTTTCAAACAAAGTTGTACGGGAGAGTGTTAAGGCGTGATATTCATATTAAATTCAAATCCTACAAGCTTGAGCTTTTAGGAGAGTTGGTCGTTTAACATGGTATCAGACCTTGGTTTGACAGGAGGTCCTGGGTTCGAGTCATTTCTTTGCAATTTATTCCCCATTTGTTGATTTGAAAGTTCATGGAGGACTCTATTTGGTTTATATGACTCTCCACATGTGGCTATAAGGCAACATGTGAGGGAGGGTGTTAAAGGCATGATATTCATATTAAACCCAAATCTTACAAGCATGAGCTTTTAGGAGAGTTGGTCATTTAACAAAAAGATGTTGCATGTAGATTTTATGAATCCGGTGGATACCACTCCATTGATTACAACTTACGGAACTATGTATCCTGGGTTTATAGAATCGGGGTTGTGCGATAGCGAATCTAATTTGTGATTTTAAAATTTCATTCACTCTTTGCATGGAGGCTTGATAACTTTCTTATTATTTTGAAACTCTTAATCAGCTTTAATGATCGAATTCGAGATGTGATGCTTGGTGGATCTCCGTTTGGCCCTCCTCTTCAACAAAGGTTTTTTATGGAGTTCTATTTTACAGGTAGTCAATCAACTGTTTGTGGGGAGTCATGTTGTTTAAATTTTTATATGGTTCTTTTCTCTCTCAGTATCATTTTGTGGAGTGAATATTTAAGTAAGATGATGAAAATAATTGTGAAATGTGCTTGAGCTAGGGATATTTTCATTGTACAATTGTCACATTATATAGATATTATTTAGTTTGGCTCATTTACCTTCACCAGCTACCACTGCATTTAGACACACTAGAGAAATTGGCTTGTGGCACACTTAGAGACTACAAACTCATTTAGAAACACTAGAGAAACTACCCCTCCGCGAGAGAAGAAAATCAATAGTCTCTGTTGATTGATTGCAATATTTATGAAAACAATATATATATATATATATATATATCACAGTGTTGTTCGGCCGGTTTATTGCACTGACTAATCATGGGACTACGAAGTTAATATATATATTATAGCGTGGTACCGTCGGGCTAATTTTGCTTGCACCTCTCGACTAATCCACGGGACCTTGAAGTTAATGATGGTTAGCTCTAGTGGCCTTAAAGGGACTCAAGCGGTGACTTCATTTGATGATAAGCCCCAACCAACTAAGGTACCCATCATGGTTAAGAAAATATCAGTAATAACTAAAAATGATCTGCGTTTGATTTACATAAATTAACCTTATTTATAGGCTTCTCTATAAAATCAAAGTGTACCAGGATTCTAACAACCTATTATGACTCTAGTTCTAATTTGATTCCAACTACTAATATTGATTTAATTCCAACTACTAATCCTAATTTGACTTCAAACTATTAATCCTAATTTGACTCTAATTGCAACTAACACAAATTCTCTTTTTTGATGTATGTTAAAGGCTTGATATTCATATTAAGCTCAAATCCTACAAGCTTGAGCTTTTAGAGAGTTGGTCATTTAACATGGTATTAGAGCCCGGTTTGGCAAGATGTCCTTTTCGGGTTCAAGCTACCTTTTGCAATTTATTCCCCATTTGTTGATTGAGTCCATGGAGGACTTTATTTGGTTTATTTGACTCTCCACGTACGGTATGAGGTTGCATGTGAGGTGTGGTGTTAAAGACATGATATTCATATTAAAACCCAAATCCTACAAGTTTGAGCTTTTCGAGAGTTATCATTAACAATGTATATTTTAAAGATTCATCCCGATCATATTTCTTTGGGGACAATGATTTATTTATTTATGTAAACAAAGTTTTTAAAGTAAGGTCTCATCATGGACAATTGAGGTTGATCTCAGAGAAAAATGATTCTTTTCCCCTGTATGGTTCTTGTATGATCTACATTTAATTCCGCTTCAATAAATGAAATTACTTGTACTTCTACGCCTCTAATGATCATGACTCATGGTAAAGAAGCAGGCAGCAAATGCTTGTCAGTTCCTCAAGGATCACATCCAGTACATCATCTTATACATTTTCATTGAGAATGTTGGATATATGGTATTGCAACTCTTTATTAATATGTCTGACTTAGTCATACCTTTTATATTTAAAGTAATATGTGAATCAAGTTGCATTAGCAAGTTGCTAACCTTAATGTTCACATAACTAAAATGCTAGGGCTCCCATACCATTCATACTGCTGTAACTGTGGACTAACTAGGGGTTTTTGTCTTTCCCCCATTTTTACTTGTATTGTAGGTGTTAAAAAGCTATAACCGTTCTAGGATTGAGGTTAATGAAATGGTGAATTTGCGCCTCTAAAGATGTTGTTCATAGGCTGTAATTTACCTTCTTCTCTAAACTCAATTGCTTAGTAAACCTTAGGTCTGGCTGCTCAGAGATTTCCTCTTTTTTATTTCTCTCAATTGCTTTGATAATAGAGACTACATTTCTCTTTATGATTAAAACCACATATATCCTCCTCAATAAACCATTTTCCTTAGTGGTGGATTGGGCTTCATTATGTTTCATAAATAAATTTCTATAGGTTGTCAATGACCAATGTGTTGCACATGAGTTTTGGGCTAGAATTTCAAAATATATAAATTCTTGTTTGGAATCCAAAGGAACATCATCCTATAATTAGGGTCAAGGGAATAATAGAATAGAGAGAAACAGATTCTCTTGCTCATTAATTAAAACACACACAATACACACACACACACACACACACACATATATATATATATGTATATATATATATATATATATATATATAGGTATATATATATATATATATATATATATATATATATATATATATATATATTTAAAAGGAAAATAGTAAATTCATAATATTCAACACTCCTCAAGAGCATACAAGTAATGTGCATCGAGTTTGTCACAAATGTGCTTTATCGTAGGACCTTTGAGAGACTCAGTGAAGATGTTTACCAGTTGGTCATTTGAATTGATGAAACTAGTAGCCACGAATCCTGATGTGATCTTCTCACTAATAAAGTGACAATCGACTTCAATATATTTGGTCATTTCATGGAAGACAGAATTAGACGCAATATGTAACGCAACTTAATTATCGCAAATGAGTTTAATTTGTTCATTATTTTCAAATCTCAACTCTTTGAGAAGATGTTTTAGCCATATGAATTCACACATTGTCAGAGCCATAGCTCGATACTCAACTTTAACACTAGACCTGACCACTACATCCTATTTCTTACTTATCTTGGATATTAGGTTACCTTCAATAAAAACACAGTATCCTAAAGTGGAGCATCTATTTGTGGGTGAGCCTTCCTAGTCTACATCACTATAGTTAATGTGAAATGAGAGAAGAAAAGAATGTTTTTCTTTATTGAGTGAGTGAGCAAAATACAATATAGGTCCTGCCTATTTATATAGGTCAGGAAGACAAAAAAATGAA
The DNA here is from genome assembly GCA_016808115.1 of Tetrastigma voinierianum. Taxonomy (NCBI): domain Eukaryota; kingdom Viridiplantae; phylum Streptophyta; class Magnoliopsida; order Vitales; family Vitaceae; genus Tetrastigma; species Tetrastigma voinierianum. The sequence goes on from JAEQBH010004099.1 coordinate 83,322, forward strand.
ACAAATAAAATACAAAAAGGAAGGAAAATAATGTGCAAGAAAGGAAGGAGATAAATTAGATAATATCCTAAGAATATCCTATGATTCTCAACACTTCAAGTCGAGAATATAGGTCATATGCACCAAGCTTGTTACATATGTACTTAATCGGAGAAGGTCTGTTGGAAAAGGTCTGTTGGAGAGCGTTTGACGATGAGGGTTTGGCGGTAAGGGTCCACCGAGAAGGTCCGATGGGGAAAGTTTGACGGAGAAGGCTTGTCGGAGAAGCTCTGACGGAGAAGATCTGCCAGATAAGATCTGATGGAGAAGCGGAGAAGGTTTGACGGAGAAGGTTCGTCGAAGAAGGTCCGATGGAAAAGATCTGACGGAGAAGGTTCACCGGAGAAGGTCCGCCGGAGAAGTTTCGATAGAGAAGATCCACCGGAGAAGTTCCGCCGAAAAAGGTCCGACAAAGAAGATCTGACAAAGAAGCAGAGAAGGTCCGATGGAGAAGCTTTGACAGAGAAGATCCTACGGAGAAGGTCGGGCGGAGAAGATCTGACAAAGAAAGCCCATTGGAGAAAATCTGTGGGAGACGGCTTGTTGGAGAAGGTCCGTCGGAGAAGATGACTCACTCCATAACTAACCATGACTTTGATACCATGTGAAATGAGAGAATGAAATAATGTTTTTTCTTCATCGAACGAAAGTGAATGTAAAATACAACATAGGTCCTACCTATTTATATAGGCCAGGAAGACACAAAAAGGAAACAAATACAATACAAAATGAAGGAAAATAATGTGCAAGAAAGGAAGGAGATAAACCAGATAATATCTTAAGAATATCTTATGATTCTCAATAGTTAACAACTTAGGTATGACCTTTCTTCTCATACAACACACTTTGTCTTAGTGTTCATTTGACATAGCGGAGAATACGAATAATGACATCATAGTGGCTATCATAGAGATTGTAGGAACTGATTAACGACACTCATAAGAAAGAAAATGTTTGGTTGAGTGATGGGGAGGTAGTTGAGTTTACCTACAAGTCGTCAATATTTCTTAGGATCTTGTAGAGGTTCCCCTGTCTTGGTACAAGTTTGACATTCAGATCCATAGGAGTGTCCACAGGCTTAAAGTGTAGTATACATGTTCTTCCAAGATGTCTAAAGTATACTTCCTCCGAGAAATGGCCACATTGGGACTAGATTGAGTTACCTCAATGCCTAGAAAGTACTTGAGTTTCCCCAAGCCTTTCATTTGAAAGTGGTTAACAGCATTGTTTATTTCGAATGCTGATCCTTAATCCACGTGCATGTAATGAGATGATATCATCTACATAAACAACCAAGTAAATACAGTGCCCTGAAGAATTATGATGATAAAAGATTTAATGGTTTGTTGATCTATGAATCATGCCAAACTCCTAAATTACTGAGCTAAATCGACCAAACTATGCTTGAGAAGAGTATTTCAAACCCTATAAAGAATGACGTAACTTGCACATGGATCCAGGTTCCCCCTGAGCAACAAAACTAGGTGGTTGCTCCATATACACTTCCTCAGCAAGATCACCATAAAGGAATGTGTTTTTGATATCGTACTAATAAAGGAGTCAGGAACACATAACAAGCATGTAGAGAAGCAGGGTGACATAAGCAGAACCTAAACTAAATATTTAGAAAATAGGAAACAAGAAGATTGAATCTGGCTAACTAAATCCTTTGGAAAATTGAATAAAAATTAAAAAGATAAAGCCTTAATCACCTAGCATTTTGAATTTTGAAAAAAAAAAAAATAGTAAACTAAAACATAAACAAACTTGATGTCTACACACCCTTAATTTGGGGTAAAATGCCCAATAGTCCTAATTTGTATGTTAGATCCTCAAAGTTTTGTCTTGATAGGCCTTTTGTTAAGATGTTTGTAGTTCGTTCCTTTGTATTGTTTTTTTTTCCTGATAAGTGAGAGTAACCAAATTATGAAGGGGCATTAAAAAAGGCACCCCTAAATAGTGGTCCGAGATTACAAGAGCGAATTACTCACCCCCTCAATTGCACAAATAAGTAAAAAGGATATGCAAAAAAAAAAAAAACCTGATTCTCAACTAGAAGGCGCCTAATAAAAAGTTTAAATAAAGTCAAAAGACTATCAATTATAAAATTTTTAGCTTCTAACCAATGAAGAAGACACAAAATGCTTTGAGTATTTATATGGAAAGCGCTTCATTTGTAAAAGCAATATTATTCATTGCCTTTCAAATAGTCCAAAATAAAAATAACGGACCCGCTTTCCAATTTTTTCCAACTCTTTGTTGCTTTATAAGAATGTGGGTGATATATATTAAACATTCTTCTATGAGGTGTGGTCACAAACTCCTCGAAAAGCTTCTCGCATAATGGGGGAGGATGAGGAGCTGAATTCTCACATAGGAGGCCTAACCAATCTTAGTAATCAACCAATGTGGAACACTAACTTTCGATCATCCAAGGATGAAAATATTGTAAACACAAGACAGTCATCTATTGCCTAGTCTTCCTCAAGGATTTAGAGAATCTTGTATAGAACTTTATGGAAATAAAAAATGGATCAAAAGGGAAAAATGAAATTCTTTGTCATTTCTATCAACAATGTGAGATGAATCTTTGTCTTCATATCCATATGTTTTTGAAGTTCAATTTACTTGTCCTTTCTTCATTTCACTTCCAATTATGGAGATTTCTTGCCATTCAGGTTGGGATGGCTGCAAACTTAAGGGACTTTGTGCTGACTAATTGTGAAGGAGAAGAGGTAAAGAATAGGATTGCATTGGGTGAAGTTTGATGCGCTTGCATTTTCTTATGCTATTTAAATTTGTGCTTTTCAGGCTTTCTATTTTATGGAAGGTTTAAATAAGATTTTATTCTCATTTTGCCTCTGTTTGTTATGAAATTGGACATAGTTTGTTTTGTCTATCTATTACATCATCCGGATTTATCTTTTGCAGTTATTTCCTACTTGGCCTTTTTTTTTTGATAAATTATTTCCTATTTGGCCTTCAATAAACCAATTACTTACATCCTTAATTATGTACCTATGCAGATACATATGTACCTATATATACATGCAAATCTTTACATGTATGCATATCTGCATACCTATGTGCCTATGTTCACATTCATATGTACTTGTGTACAAGTGGACATGTATTCATATGTATATACCAACATATTGAGATACATGAATATGCGTATATACTACTTACCTAAACACTGCCAAATGTACATTTGTACTTGTATTGTCTATGTACATACTTAGATACATACAAATATAGCCTTTAAAGACCTAGTCATTCTTAGAATCTTTCAAGGACCTCATCGGAATTTAGCTAAATGGATAAAGAAATCAAGTCTTTTGTATGTATAGATTCATACAGAAGATGGATGTGGCTAAAGAAATTAAGTAAATTGGAATTTCTTGGTTATTGGTTTTTACAAATGATGGCATTTTGGAGAGAAGATTGGCTTGTTTAAAAATGATGACCAACAGCTTAAGTTCTTCGTTCTTATCAATGAAACCCTAACCATGTTTTTTTTTCAAGGCACTAGGGGTTAAGATAAGGGGACCCTTCTCCTTATTTATTTATTTATGATTGCCATGGAGATATTTAGTTGTTTTCTGAAGAGGCAGTAGTGGCTGTTATCTTTTTGAGTGGCGAATGAGGGGCAGGGGTGGAGAGGGGATTAAGACCTCTCCTTATTTATTTAGGTGTTTTGTTTTTCTTTTCTGTTACCACAAGTATTAACACTCACTCTCTCCTCATAATCTAAATCCTGATTAAACCCAAGAGAATAATAATTCTCAAACTCTCAAGACAACCTCACTTCACTCATAGAGTTACACTAACTATTTTATTTATTTATTTTTTATTACTTTGAAATGAATATAATAAGGAGATGAGGTCTCTATTTATGAGCTACTATTACTACCAAATTTCCCTATAAATCACACATTATTGCCAAATATATAAATAACGTGATTCTAACTTTGTTTCCATGCAAATCACATGCTATTGCCAAATATAAATAGCAACATATTGGAAACACACAACTCGACGGTGGTCAGTGTCCATAATTTCATCGAACATTCTTTTTTATATATAATACACACGTACATGGCTGTGAGAGCTTCTGTGTGCATTCCACATCCTTAAATCAAAGACTTCACTGCAAACAGAGTCCTGCTCTTTCATTTGTGTATGACTTTTAGAGTATATAATTTGATGGTTAATTGTTTAAGTAGCCTAATAATGTCATGAACCTCTACCAAGCTCATTTCTCTTGTATTTACGTACAATTTGTAAACCTTATGCATCCAGCATATGATATTATTTCTTTCTCAGGTGAAAGGGTCCAAGTTTCACATATGATGGGACACCAAGGTATATGCCGGCATGCCCCACGTAGTCGCAAGAATCTTCATTATATTCACAATTAGATGTCTCAAGATCATATACTTTTGCATTTCTAGTTTGGTTGTGCTTTGAGTTATGTTTTCAAGACATGCACTAAGGAACATATCTACAACATCACTATATGTCAGGGTGTTGAATCCTCATTGTGTTCATTAGCAACATTTCTTGAAAATAAGGGTTGTATGTCTCATTGATTTACATAGTTTGAAATATATACGTGATGAAAGCACTAAATCAGAATAACTACTAATTTCCTAGAATACAAGAGTTGACTACACTCTAAATTACGCGATCAATCCTATAAATCAGCAAATGATTGTTGCTGATTTATTTTTCATTTATTGTCAAATTATTCTTTCCAAATATTCTCTTTCCAATACTTTCGCCGGGTCGTCTCAAGATGTCTCTATGGCCATCTTGCTGGTTAGCTTTTCTCGAACCGCTTCTTGGTAGTCCTCAGAATGTCTCGCGAACTTTGCTCATCCTGGCTGGGACATAGGTTATACAAAGCTGTCCACTTTCTATTTTTTCCTTGATGAAGTTCTTATCTACCTCAACATGTTTTGTTCTATTATGAAGAACCGGGTTGTGTGCTATCGAGATTGCTGCCTTGTTATCACAGTACACCTTTATCGGAGATTGGCTTGATACCTTTAGTTCATCAAGGATTCTTTTAATCCATAAAGCTTCACATATACCATGAGTAACTGATCTAAATTTGGCTTCAGCACTGCTCCTCGCCACCACATTCTACTTCTTGCTGTGCCATGTAACCAAATTACCTCCAACAAATGTGCAGTAGCCAGAGGTCAATCGTCTATCGGTCAAGCTACCAGCCCAATTAGCGTCTGTATAAACCTCAACTTGTAGATGACTATTCTTTTCAAACAATAATCCTTTTCCTAGCGATCCCTTTAAATACTTCAATATCCGACATGCGCTCTGGGGCAGACCTTGGTGAGTGCATGAACTGGCTCACTACACTTACAGCAAAATCTATATCTAGACGAGTGTGTGATAGGTAAATGAGTCTACCAACCAGCCTTTGAAACTGCTCCTTGTTCTTCACTTCTTATAGTTTGGCAGGTTGAAGCTTCAAATTGTGCTCAATTTGTATCTCAACTGCCTTACAACCAAGTAAACCCGTTTCTGACAGTAGGTCTAACACATATTTCCATTGAGATACGAATATACCTCTCTTAGATCTGGAAAATTCCATTCCAAGGAAGTACTCTAGGCCTCCCAAGTCTTTAATCTCAAAATCACTAGCAAGAACTCTCTTAAGCCTTTCCTGCTCAACATGGTCATCACCAGTCAAAATTATGTCATCAACATAAACAATTAAAATAGAGATTTTTCCTTCCTTTGAGTGTCTATAAAACAAGGTATGATCGGCTTGACTTTGTGTGTACCCATGACCTTTAACAGTTTTGCCAAATCGCTCAAACCATGCTTGAGGCGATTGTTTTAGACCATACAAGGACTTTTTAAGCCTACAAACTTTATGACTTCCTAGTTGCTTTTCAAATCCCGGTGGTAAACCCATAAAGACCTCCTCTTCTAAGTTTCCGTTCAAAAAAGCTTTTTTTACATCCAACTGGTGTAAAGGCCAGTTGTAATTTGCAGCCAAGGATAGTAGAATACGAATGGAATTGATTTTTGCAACAGGAGCAAATGTTTCCTGATAATCAATCTCGTGTGTTTGTGTGTATCCTTTAGCTACCAAACGCGCTTTATTCCTTTTAACACTTCCATTAGCTCTACACTTGACAGTAAAGACCCATTTACAGCCTACAATTTTCTTCTCCCTTGGTAGATCCACTAATTTCAAGGTCCTATTCTTTCTTAGAGCATTCATCTCTTCTAAGACGGCTGATTTCCAATCAGATCCTTTAGTGCTTCCGGGATGGTTTTTGGAATAAACAAGTGAGAGATTTTTGTGGTAAAGGCATTATGGGATTTAGAGAGTCTATGATATGACACTTGTTTGGCTATGGGATGTTCAGTGCAACTACGGACTCCTTTTCTAAGTGCTATAGGTATATCAAGGTTAGATATGGTAGGAGTAATATCTGATGAAAGCAGTTGTGAATCAAAAAAAGAAGAGTTGGATTTACTTGTGTCATTTGATGAACCATCACATGGGGAAGATAAGCGGTTCTGTGCTTAAGATGCTGGTAGGTCTTTATTTTTTCTTTGAGTTCCTCTTCTGGTATACACAATAGGATTTATAGGATCTCTTTCTAGTATTTCTCCCCTGAATGTGAGGTTTCTATACTCGGCTGAGATAGATTATTAGTTTCCATATGTTCGCATTTTTAATTTCCCGACATGGGCACAAGATTATCATTAATAGAGAGAAAAAAAGGTGTAGGTAAAGGATCGGTTTCCCAAAACTGTGCTTCATTGTTAACTATCTCCCCTCGAAGGTAGTTTTGGTGAAAATATGGTTAACTCTCTACAAACGACACGTCCATGCTAATGTAAATTTTTTTTTTCGACCGAGGATTATAAAGATTTATACCTTTTTATTCTGGGGGCATAGCCAACAAAGACACATTTTTCTGCCCTAGGATCAAGTCTAGATCGCAATCTGCTAGGTAAGTGAACATACACAGTACAACCATAGACTTTTAATGGTAAGTCAGAATTGATTTTGCATTCAGGAAATATTTTCCTAAGGCCCTCGAGAGGTGTAATGTACTGTAAAACACGAGTTGGCATTCTATTAATCAAATAAGAGGTCGCTTAAAATCAGATCTCCCATAAATACTTTTGGTATACGCATGGAAAACATAATGGCTCGAGCAACTCAAGTAAATGACGTTTTCCTTCTTGTCGGGGAGTGTCACTACATGTGGAATAATGTTGATGCCTTTTCTTGTAAAAAAATTTCCCAAAACGTCATTGGAAATACTTGCCCATTATTCAGAGGAAGAATTTTATTTGTGTTTGAAATTGATTTTCGATCATGGTGTAAAATTTTTTGAATAGTTTTTCAACCTTAGATTTATCACTCATTAAGTATACCCAGCAAAGTCGAGTGTGATCATCTATAAAAGTTACAAACCATTTTTTCCCGAGGAAGTTGAAATTTTTGAAGGCCCCTAAAAATCACTATGAACAAGGTAAAATGGTTTTGATGCACAATAAGGTCGTGACTTATAAGTATTACGACGACTCTTCTATAAATGACAACTTTCACATTCAAAAGATGAACAATCCATATTTTTAAACAAAACAGGAAACAAATATTTTAAATATGAGAAACTAGGGTGCCGAAATCTAAGATGCCAAAGTATTATTTTTTCACGAACAAAGAGAGAACTAATACTAGTATTAAGGCCTTGAGCCTGTTTATTGCAAAAAAGGTTGTCATCGAAAAAATAGAGTCCACCCACCATCCTAGCACCGCCAATCATCATCCCCATGTTCTGGTCTTGAAATTCACAATGAGAATCAAAGAATATAACACTACAATTAGAGTCCTTAGATAGTTGACTGACAGATAAAAGGTTACAAGTAAGGTTAGGAACATGCAAGGCTGATTTAAGAGTGATTGTTTCAGAGATTTTAATAGACCCTTTTCTTGCTATAGGAGAGTCTACCATCTGCAATTTGAACTTTTTGATTTCCATAACATGGTGTATAGGAGTGGAAAGCATCTGAGAGACTTGTCATATGGTCAGAAGCACCAGAATCAATGATCCACAGTGTAGAGTTTGAATGACACGAGAAAGCACAAGAATTCCTACTTGTTTGAGCCAAAGAACTACTGGGAATACCAGATTCAGGATTGGATTTCAGCATCGTGTTGATTCACTGGGCTTCCTTGTTGAAAGGACTACATTAGTGTCTCCATTTACTGTAGGGTGTTGGATGATGAAACCTCTCTCCAGGCTTGCTACTCTTCCAGTTCGATGGTTTACCATGGATCTTACAACAGGTCTCACGAGTGTGCCACGGTTTGTTGTAGAAATCGCACCACACTCTCGGTTTTTCATCTCCACGTCGCTGATTGTTCATAGGCCTGCTTAGATTTGCATCAGCGGTGAGTAGAGCAGAGTTCTCAATTGGTGCAGCAATCCCCTTCTTCCCAAGCATGACACTATGGCAGCTTTTCTCCCTCTGAACTTCAGCAAAAACTTCCGCAAGTGAAGGAAGTGACCCGTGGCCAATGATTCTCCTCGTCGCTTCATCAAACTCCACTTTAAACCTACAAGAAATTTAAAGATGCGATCATTCTCCACCATCTTCCTATGGTGGTTGTAGTCTTCAGGGGATTTCCACTCATAGGTGTTGAACAAATCAAGGTCCTGCCATAGTCTCTTCATCATGAGGAAGAATTTGGTGACATTATCATCTCTCTGACGAAGTTCACCAAGTTTTAGTTGTAATTCATACACCTGCGATTGATTTTCGAGACGTAATACAGCCTGGGTGAATGTCAGCCCTGCAGTTCCTTAGCAAGATAATCTATATACCCGGAGGCAATGTCTTCTATCCATGGAATTAACAAGCTGCTTACAACCATAGAGTTCTCAAGATCCTGTGCAGCATGTCGCGATCATCTCGCAGTGCCTTCTTTCTTAGTTAGGTATCCAATCTTCCTCTTCCTCAATGTACATTCGTACGCATATCAGCCGTAGGAAATTATCTTCGTTTGAGATGGTGAATACTGGTAATCCGGAAGGAGTACGATTCGCATCCCGGAACACAGTTTCTTTTGAAAGAGTTCATGTTCAAGGAAGAGGATATAGTTTTAGATGATACATCGATTTAATCGAAGGTTAGGTTTAGTTGCCGAGTAAGTGCGTAAACTTTAAAGAGTCGAACAATCATTCACCGATACCGACTTCTGAAAATAAGGAAGCCGGTAATGTGTTCATTGATTTACATAGTTTGAAATATATACAAAAGATAGTCAGAGTAATTAAATTGGGAATAACTACTAATTTCCTAGGAATACAAGAGTTAGGCTACACTTAAATTACGCAGATCAAATTTCCTATAAATCAAGAAATGATTGTTGCTGATGATTTTTCATTTATCACAAATTATTCTCCTTTCCAAATATTCTCTTTCCAACACAAATTTTTAATTAACTGCACGTTGTTGTGTTCTATCAGTGACATCATTCTTCTCGAACCATGTCACATAACATTTTACCGCTTCCGTAGATCAACTATGTTTCGCTCATGATAACGTAAACTCTATTTGACATTGCAGTCCAAGGTAGACTAAACTCGCTTATTTCAATCATTTTTTATATGCAAGTTGAGATATTCCATTGTCCAACAAAAGAGATGTATCTCAGATATGCTTTCTAATGCCTTCCTCTCAGTTATAGACTCCAATGCAGATTGTGAGAAGAGAGATGCAGATGAATCATTTGGCAACAAGCATAATAGCACTTTCACAGTTCCTCGTAGATGAATATGTTGATAAATGATTTTTTAAATGCCTATTTGTACGATCACTTTATATCTCTAAAACATTGGAGGTTATTTTTTTGGTAGTCTTTACTTATAGTAAAGATAGTAGTCACCTGTATAAAGTGGAACCTTCCCGGAAAATTGTCCATGGATGAGTGTGTTGATTGTGCTGCCATCTCTGTAATGTCCGCCGGGCTTCTCGAAACCCCTCGTATTAATTTCTCGTACATGCCTAGTGTCATGGTTTTGAATGGTACGTAGATGAGATGGGCTGTTTCTAAGTAGTCGAGGTTGGCCTGCCATTGTCTGGATGAAGCACTTCTATTTGCACCAAATTAATGCTTGTAAAAGTCCCATCTGAACCTGGCCCATTAACTAGGTCTCCAAGTCTCGGTAAGATTTGTTAGATCTCATCAATAGTCCTTAAAAGAAAGTTTGCTCGAAAGAGCTTCTACACATGAATCCTCAATAAATTCTGAAGTCGAGGCATCTCTATGCCTGTTGCTCCTAAAATGTGGAATTTAGCTTTGTTTTTGCTTGAGGAGCTAGAAAGCTTAGCACTTTATTCAACTTTCTTCTTCATAGTAATGAATCGCATTACGAATTGGTGTGTTCACAAATTAACTCCGGTAGTCAGGGCAAGGTTTCTTTCCCGACAAGGTCGTATTAGTGACCAATCTTACTCACTACCATGGAGTGGAGTTGTTTTTTTTTTTGCAAATTTTGGTGTTGCTCGTGCAAGCATATTGAAGAGGTGGCTGACCATATCCTTGATTATTGTGTGCCTCATTGTTTATGTGTTTATTCTCCTTGTTTGGAGTCCCATGGATGCTAAGTAGATGTTATTGGGTCGGGTATCGGAATTCATATACAAAAGCCGCAAGAGGGTATGGAAGTGGTCCATGTTTACTTGATTTTACATCCTTCTCAAATTTCTTCAAATACCAAAATGAATTCCCGTTAATATATTCTTGTCCACGAAGAGAGTTTGAAACTTGACCGGCTTTTGCAACTCTAACCATGTTTGACTTATGTGGTCGGGAAATGATCGAATGCTTCATATATCTTTATTAGATGTGTGTTGGAGGGATATCATGTCGCTCGGATGATCACGATGTGATTGATGCTTGCAGTACCGACTAGCAATTAAAGTGGAGTCTAGCTTTTAATGAAGTTTTGTTGGAGTGTGAAGTTCCCGATACTACAGACTTCTGCGGGTACGGGATGCAATTTTTCATTGGGTCCCCGGGGAAGATGTAATGGATGGAGTTGTGAAATTTTTGGGTTTCTTTAAGAGATGAGATTTTACTTTCACCGGAGGCCTGGGGGACAACTAACCAAATAGCGCTTAGGCAAAGAAATCATGGAGCCTTACTCGTTAAAAGGATTTCATGGGGGAATTTTTTTTTTCCTTTCGACCAATTTCGTGGAGTATACTAAACTTTGAAGTACATTTTGTTCTTATTTTAGTACTTTTTTCTTCTTTGATTTTGAAGGATTGCTAATATTTATTATCTCTGTTTTGATGTCAAATACTTATTTCCTATTTAAAAAGAGGCACATATTATCTATTCATAACATCTAATGGTGTCTTTGGCAACATTGTTTGTTTCTTGCCTATCCATTCTTCCCATGCTAAATAAAAATTTATTTTTTAGTGGAATACCTTTTTCCATGCCGGTGATGATGTTACGCTCAAAATCTATTGATCGTGATTCGTACAACTCGGGGACTGGGCTTAACAGGTCCACTACCACTATTTTTGTATACATTTTGCATAACTCGAGTTCATTATCTTGTGAATTCCACACATGATGATGGAATTATATAGAGAAATCTCTCTCGCCTGCTTATCCGACATAAAAGAGATTTCCTCCTCGCTTCTAGGATCATATTTACCTCAAATGTTGTATCTTATTGTTTCAGGCTAGACTCACTACAATTCCAACAACCGGGTGTCGGCCTTCCACCAAAAAGAAAAACCAGCATCGGCCTCGTAAGCATTCAATAATTTTCATATTCATCATTTTGTTGTTTACTTTCAAACGATCTGAATTATCCCGATCAATTTCTTTTTAGGATTTAACATTGTGAAGCAGAGAACGATGCCGATTATTGTTTCTTTACTTTGTTCCTTGTGAACAAGCTTCATGACATATCGACCCCGGTCTCCCGTTTTAATTAAACCAAGATCAAGTGTATCCATCCTTTAAGCCTCTCGTAAAAGTCACATCATTGCTGCAGTTGAGAATTTTTTAAATGTATTAAAGATTAGGTACTTCTTCACCACTCTTCCGTCTTTAAGGACAAAGAAATGCTATCCAGTGACTAGCGTGATATTATCCCCGTATTTTTATATATAGAACATTATTTGAGATTCTTAGGTATCATCTCGAGTGGATTTAAGCAACATGTCAGGAATAGGAGACATCTTCTTGTCCAGCAAAAAATATTGGGTAAAGGAACTGGATTCCCATGTCTTCTATTTCCGGTATGGAAGTATGTAAAATTCTGTGGATGCCCACTTCAATAGAATGCTTCCATGGACTGTGTGTGTGTGTGTGTGTATGTATACATAGTAGATTAGATTGTCCAACATTTCCTTGAATCTACTGTTCATTTCTCGCATTTTGCTTTCATTCTATGTTGTGTTTGCCTACTTCCTGTGCTAGTTGAAGAGACGGAAACCATTCCATTAGAATTTTTATCGCATTGATAACACCGCTTCCTCTTCTCTCTCAACTTCTAAAGAATCGAATATGGCTCCAGCACCAACTGATGAACAAACGCTTGCTGAAATGTCACACAAGACTCATCGCTGAACGATCGGAATTCTTCGACAAGTCCTATGATACCCTTTTCAGCCACGTACGCTTTCCATAATACCGGTCCATCGTGGGTCCCCGGCATCATTGTGATGAGCATTGAAGATGGCCATGAAGGTGTCCCCGGGTTATCTCAACTTGATCCCGTGTGAGTAAACTAAATTTGCTGCTTCTCACTTATTGCGCCAGTTAATAATTATCTCATTGATAATAGTGTTTTCACCCTTTTGTTCCAAATGCCTACTCATATATTGTTGTCATCATCAATCCAAGCCCAATCGATCAAATTTGTTAGCCCTACACTCAGTAAGAACTCTTACAATTGCATCCAAGATGTGCACAAATGCATTCACGTTCTATCCATCCGAAGTGATGGTTTTTTTTTTGCAACTAGCAATAACCCGTTTTCAATTTGGGCCCTTGATGCAGTTAATGTCAACTGATGAGGTTATCAAGAACTCGACCTATGTAGCATCATCCGGATGCTTCACTGTGCCTCCAAGGACGACATCTGTGTTTGTTGAGCCTAGGGAATCTGAGTAGCATGCATCCCTACCAAAGCCGCCCGATATCGCGCCAAGGTTAGCCAAGAACTGATATTCCCCACCGGTGGTACACCCTACTCTCTCTAGGCTTTGTGGAAGATGAAGCAACTTGAACAAATTGAAGATGACGCTTGTGAAGATGGGTTACGTGAGTTGTGATGTAGAGTTGACTCGGTATTAGTAAAACTATATTTTGTCGGGTTATTCTAACCACTTTCATTTCGTATCATCAATATTTATCTATATTTGTGGCTGAAATAATCAAAGCTGCCTTCATAATATGTTTATTCGAATCAGAAATAAATAATCAAACAGGCTCGCGCTGGTACATTTGAATAATAGGACTTTCGTATTTGTTTCCCAAATGCCAATGATTAATTAAATGTTGAGCAAAGTATTATGTGATTTTCTTCTCCATTAAGGAACTTTTGAAGTCGTTGAGTGATTCACCTTGGTCATTATCGATGCATCAAATAAACGAAAGCAAGCACTCATTTTTTATACGCCGCACTCTAGGGGCGGGAGCCAGAATTTTCTCGGGGCCAATATCCAACAATAAACATAAGTTGGCCTGGTTGTTGAAGCCTTGCCATTCCACACTTGATGTCCAAGGTTCAAATCTTCTGGTTGGGGGAAAAAATTGTTTTTTTTTTGCTTCGCTGGGGTAAAATGATACTATTGATGTTTAGAAAAAGAAATTGCTTGAGTGGGCAATTGCCCTACTAACTTCTACTCCAACTACCGCCACCATATGGTGGTCTTACTTGTGCAAACTATTTTTGCTCATTTTGCAACGCATAAATTTTCAGAAGTTGACGTTGCATCATCTTGTGAAGCAAAATCATTCCTCCTACTAGATGGAAGAAGGTTCTTTCAATATAGGTTTGTCAAACAAGAAACAGCATGATCTCAGGTGGTCGCTTTTGAAAAGTGATTCCACATTCAGAACTCTTCTTTGTATACCGTGAAAGTCAAAGCTTACTCTAATGTTTACAATTTCTCGTAAATTCCTCTGTTTTATCTTACTAACTCGTTTTACTTTTGTTTTTTCATTTATTTTGTCTCATGACGGGTCTCAAGTTCTAATTCACTAGACAGACTCCAAAGTAGCCATCAGCCAAGGGAATGCATCGTGGAGAAAGATGTCAAGCTCGCAAGTAGACATGCAAATGTCAAGACTGTGTATGTAGTCGGCTGCATGCATGATACATGGACAAGTTGGATTTATGAGATTCAGGTTCAACAAACACAAAGATTCACATGTTTGTATCTCAAAGCCTCTTTTACTAAATGTGAATGTTGCCGAAGAGTATAAATTATCTAGTGTGTGTTCATAATAGAATGGATGACCGCTATATCCCGCGTATCGATGAAATAGATATTAATTTATAATCTTCTTTGTAATATGTTAAAGGCATGATATTTATATTTAATTTAAATCTTACAAGCTTGAGCTTTTCTGAGTCAGGTTTGCTTAATATATATCGTAGCCCGGTTCAAGAAGGGGTCTGGGTTCGAAACTGCCTCTTTGCAATTTATTCCTCATTTGTTAATTTGAAAGTCCATAGAAGACTCTATTTGTTTATTTGACTCGCCACATGCGGGTATGAGACTGCACGTGAAGGAGGGTGTTAAAGGCACGATATTCATATTAAACCCAAATCCTATAAGCCTGCTTTTAGAGAGTTGGCTCAAGAATATAATCAAACACCATTTGCGTTGCTTATCAATCCATGATTCTTGGCTGCAACAGGAAAAGAACGGGCCAGATGAACGCATATTGTGAAGGAACTTAAGCTGTTTATGTCATCCATTCCTCAGGGTTTAGCCTAAGAGACGAGAAAGGGAAGCTTTAATGGCTGTGCTGCTCTCCTGGTTTATGGAAATGAGCTCAAAAGCATGCCCAATAAAGCAAGCATTATACCCGTGATATTTCTCGAGGTTCTCTTCAAAGGTACGACAAATTAAGCACTGAGACCCCTTCAAGTAGAAGTATTATGTCATTGAAGTACTTTTGAAGTTTCATACTTTGATTTCAATTCTTGCATGCGTGCAATTTTTATGTTTATCTAAGTGTTCGATGAACCATCGCTTTTCAAGATCTTTGATACTCTCTTCTAATGGCGTTGTTTTTGTTTGCTAGGATTCCGCTACTACTAATTGTTGAACCAAAATAGGAAAGAAAAATCAATTAGAGATTGATTGTCCAAAGCCATACAACCAAACTTAAGTCTCTCTATCCGCAGCAGGCGAACTAATCATAGACAAAGAGATGGACTATCACAACCAAACAGCCAAATGAGATTGAGATTGAGATTTTCGTAGGGATAAAGTGAACAAATGCCCCGAGTTTTGTGTGTATGTCCCACTTTATACATGAACTTTTTTCCGGTTCCAAGATAATCTTGAGGTTTACTTCTCATAGCTCAGCCATGCCCATGCCTTTAGAAAAGGTCATAGATGGACAAACGCCGTTAAAACACCTGTTAAACACCCCACACGTGTTAGAATTTACAGCCTGGTTGGGACTTTTTTTAACGAGATGGGCATGAGTGACCACGGAAATAAACGTTAGGGGTATCTTGGGATCGAAAAAAAAATTCAGGGACAAAATGGGACATACGCACAAAACTTAGGAGTATTTGTGCACCTTATCCCGATTTTTGTATCATCTCATATGACAACCAAGATTTTTACCTGTAAATATCAACAATCACTAATGTTTTTGGTATAACAACCATTTTCCTGGCTGATATATATACTTGGAGATATTGTCTTATCGATTTAGTCCCTCCTAAAATGAAGTAAGAACATGATAACGCCTACCCATACCCATGTGATTATATATCCTAATTTTCTATTTCTCATATGACAATTTGAACCCCTCCTTATTAATGTCTTAATCAGATTGACAAACCCAATCCCTTTTTTTTTCAAATTTCTAGCTTATCATCACTAACATCATGGATCTGTCGTTGTTGATTTCCATATAATCAAAAGTACCGTTTGGTGGTTATCAGGATTTGAATCTCGTAATCTCAATAGAGAAAAGGATTGCATTTTCAGAATAGAAAGCAGGAGTCAGCCTCATGAGATGAGGCAAATGTGAGGTGGGAGGAAAAGACTAGAGAGAGGAGAGTTGTGTGTGTACCTAAACTTGGGTGTGAGTAGGCATCACCCTTATCCTTGAAAGCAAAGGATCATCTTCCAATCTTTTGCATCTAATTCACCTCTTTGCCGCTGCTGCTACTACTACCATTAGATCTGGAAAACTTTGATAGACCTATGAACCCGACACCTTTTTTGTGTATTTGGGTTGAATATAATTGTGTTTGGGTCAAATTCGTGTTGACGCGCTAACTCGCTTAATAAATGTGTTATATTCATATTAATCCACATAACACCTAAATTGATCCGAATTGATCGATTTAATTATTATATCAATTAATATTTAACCCATATTAACCTGTTTAATAGGTTATTTGTGTTAAATATTGATGGGTTGATTATAATTCATATGATTTTAAATGACCAAATTAATAAACAGATTATACGTGTTGTATCGTGTTACCTATTTATTACTTAAGTCATGTTTAAATTTGTTATTTTTGAACCCGTTTATTATTCGGGTTGATAAATGCAATAGAACACTTGTCATTAATTAATTTGCTCCATGGACACGAATTACCACTCTATCTACCACCATCATCATCCAAATCTAACTCATCATACAAATATGTCTCATCCTCATCATAATCAAAGAAAATCCAACTTCATTGAGTGTTAGGTTACTTAGTAGTTAATATCATATAATATATATACTTGAATCTTCCAAAAAGAGAAAAAAGAAAAAAGAAACAGTCATTATTATGTTTAGACTGTTTCCAAAAGGAAAAAGTTTTCTCTTTGTTTCGATGTTAGGCCAATAGAATTCTATGGCTGGGGCGAAGTTTGGTAGCCACGGTGATGCAAGCAAAATTGCCTTTCCAATACTTTATTTTTACTCATTTCTCATGCCTATCCTTAGTTGCTTCTTTAACTGATCCCCACATATAATAAGTCACCGATCCAAGTGGGTCACGCTCAAAACAACTGTATTTATTTAACATTAAATATTCTAGAAGTTTTTCTGAATTTCAGACTGAACATTCCAAGTAAAGAAAGGCTAGTGGAGCATTGACTCCACTCCAATTCCACACATTTTGTCACTTCTCTCCATTTTTCATATTACTATTTCCTTCGCTATCGCTTTCAATTTATTTGAAAGACCAAAATTTTGGAACCAATCTCTTTGATTTCAAAAATATTTAGTGAAAAGATGGGGAAATATTTGATAAATGGATTTCAACAAACCTTAGGTTCAACCTTCTCGACCTGCATGAACCAATGGTCCGCCACCACCTGACTTCTTCCTCCCCGCGGAATGCTCCGAGGACGATGCAGCCCTAAACCCTCTTGAGGTTACTCTGATCTCCCCGTTACCGTCGCACCGCCTATGCAATAAGCAAAGAATGCGAATCCCTACAAATTTCAACAAACCGTTGGTCAAATACTAGCAGGGTCCGACTAACACCCCGCGGACGCCCTCTACGCCCGCCTCGACTAGCCATCTGGCTAATAAGTCAAATGACAAGTTACTCTAATGAAGTATCTCTAAGGCGTAAACATAGCCCTCGGTGATACTATTCATATATAGAAAAATATTCTATACACAATGTCCATGCATGCATAGGTAATGCAAGACAATAATTCAATATATTAAATCATTTTGCAATAAAAATTATTTTATAAAATTTCATTTTAAAATATTTTATTTCGTTTTTATTTGATTTTTATTTTATTTTTATTTTAAAAAATTTATTATTATTATTATTTTTTTCCATTTCATTTTTTTTCTCATTCCAATGCACGGAAAACTAATTAAAGAATATATATATATATATATATATATATATATATATATATATATTTTTTTTTTTTTTTCATTTTTCGAGACATCCACAAGGGATGGGATTCATGTGCCTACCCCACTTCCTAAATGGTAAGAAAATGGTTAGTTGTTAAAACAAAAACAAAAAAAAAAAAAGTAAAAAAATGCATTTCAAAATATCATATTAAAAAAGTATATTTTTAATTATCAAATATATTTTTTGAAAATAAAACAACTGTGAGAGGTTAAATATGGTTAATTTATATAATAAAATGCTTAGTTTTTCAAAAAGACATGTATAAGAGGAGGTCATAAGTTCGAGTTCAAGTGAGCATAATTTACTACATTATAATTAAAATATTTAGTTATAAAAAAAATAACCATGAGGCAATCATTTAAATATATTTGATAATTATTTTTAAAAATGATTTTTTGAAATTGCATTTAATATTTTATAAGAAATTTTTTATTTAAAAATATTTATTTATTTTTAACTATTTTACATAGCGTGTTATTTTGTAAATAATTTAAAAATAAGTGAAAATAATTAAAGAGAATATCATCTTTTGTCTTTAAGAAAAAAAGTTAAAATTTTTTTAATTATTAAACATGCCTAACTTGTGAGGATAAAAAGACAACTTTTGTGGAAAGTGAATGGAGTAAATTTGCATGAGGTATTTGGGCAAAGAGCCTAGCTTCATGAAACAAGAGGAGTCCAAGTTGAATCCATGTGCGTGCAAAGCTATGCCATGCATGGTTCTCATGAATAAGCCACAAATAGATATAGATATGAGTGCATGGAAGCAGTAGATGACAAGATTGAATTTGTGAGCAGCTTGAACAAACACAGGAACATTGAGGTAAAGAATCTCATCATCATAATAATAAATTATGTTTGATTTGTTTAACTTTCCATATGTGAGTATGTGACCTAACGCCTAACATAAAAGACGATGTGTGGAACATAATATTCATATATAAACTTGAAAGTTTTAAGAAAATTAATTGTTTAACATGAATAGAAAAATTATTAACATTATTTTCCTCCTTCGTTTCTTCTCACAATTAATGATAACCAAACCGAGATATAATTTAACCAAACCAAAGTATATCTTACAAAAGAGGATGTTCGATTTTCTCTCCAACCATTTAATCCGATCATACAAATATTGTCCGCTGGGACCCTCTCACGATTTAACTTTTTATCATTCTCCGATTGACATATCACTCGCCGCCCTAATGAGAAGAGGTTACCAAACAGCATTAAAATCTAGACTACTAGAAGACCGAAAACTGATTCTGGCTGGCTTCCGAATTGAAAGACATAGCTCCCGATTCTCATGGGTCTAACCGGAGAAGCCGGGCTAATGGAGCCACGTAGGAACCAAATGTGAAAAAGGATGATGGCGCAGAATGAAGGTGCAAGAAGAAGCTGGATACAAAGAGAGAGACTCATATCAGTGGTTAGTTGATACAAGAAAGCATTTGTCATAGCTAAAAGATTGACGGTAAAGTCATGGAGACACTTTGATTTGAAGCACTGGGAACTGAACTCGATTGGGAAGTAAACATAGAGAAACTTGAAGTAACTAATCCATTGTTTCGATTAGCATCGGCTGAAGGAGATCCAAGGAGAACATGCCCGTTAGCTTGATGTTGCGCTGAAACAGCTTGATGTTGTTAGTATCAGCTTGGGATGATTCCGGTACCGACCTCGCAATTCCATCTATTATCCAAAAAGGGCATTTAAACAATGTTCAAAGCAAAAGGAATGGAGTAATCAAACAACAACATTTCCTAAACAAATAATCAAATGTTGAAAAGTGGATACTGACCTCGCTTGAACTTTCTCTGGGTTTTGGTTCGAAAGCCCCAAATTTTAGCCAAAAGATTCACCAACAAATGGGAGGCGAGGAAGAAAATGTAAAGGTGGAGCCTTTTTTGACATCTTTTGAGTCAAAACTAAACACAGGAGCAGAGGAGCAAAGATTCGCCTTTAGTGGAACAACCAGATTAAATGTTGAAGAAGGCCGGTGAAGCAAGCCTAACCGGGCCGCGACGTACCATGCCGGATAACGTGCAACCGGGAAGGTAGCCAGATTCTTTCGCCAGCGAACATGAGTTCCGTTTCTCGTGATCATTACTACTTTGTTTAATATAGAGTCGGTGCGACTTCTCGTAAGAAATCGAGGGCCTTCGCCGCGAATCGCTTTAAAAAGGCACTTTTATTGGAATATACTTTATGACAAACAAGTACAAGTATGCAACCCAATAGTCCACAGGAGAACAAGAATAAAGCATATAACCCGTAGTGAGAGGAACACGGTCACCACTTGATTATCGTAAGAACAACCATAACAAATGAAAATTACCGTCAACGAATAGACCAAGGAAGAAACAAGTATACCATGGACACTAGCCCGAAAAGCCCTTTTTTCAGGTAGGAGAATGAATGATGAGTTCTTCAAGGCATAACTCGTATTTTTAACACTAGGGACAAATGGCCCTTACTGAGGTGGTCGTAGAATCAATACTCTCTGTGCTTTTAAGAGCCTGGGCTGTCTCGCTGCAACATTGATGGTGACAACATTTCTCTTTCTCCTTTGCAGCAGCTAGTTTGAGTTGAGATGATTTTTATATGGTTATAAAATATGAAATAAGAGAAACGTTTATTAAAGTTTTGGAAAGGAAAAAAACAAAATACATTCTTTATTTTTTTTTAAAAAAAATCATGGATAACCAAATAAGATAAAATTTATATATTCCCTTTTTTACCTCTTTTCTTTCCTTCCATTTTTTTTTTCTTTAGGTAGTAATGTTTGGTTGACAAGAAGTACTAAGGAAAAAATTTATTAGAAAATTATTTTATTTTTATTTGGAAGTCTATATGTATATAATTATTCTAGTAATGTATTTTATATGGTTATAAAATATGAAATAAAGAGAAACATTTATTAAAGTTTTGGAAAGGAAAATACAAAATACATTATTTATTTTTTTAAAAATCATGGATAACCAAATAAGAGAAAATTTACATATTCCTTTTTTTACTTCCTTTCTTCCTTCCATTTTTTTTTTCTTTTAGGTAGAAATGTTTGGTTGACCGTAAGTACTAAGGAAAAAAATTATTAGGAAAATTATTTTATTTTATTTGGAAGTCTAATAAAAAATCTAAAAAAAATCAAATATAAACAAAATTACAAAGAACTGTATGTATTTTCAATTTATTTAATTTTGAGGATGGAAAAATAACTTATTGACTTTATATGTATTTTTTAATTTTCTTTCCTTCTATATATACTTAACCTGGCTTACTCATGATTGAAGGTTTTCCGATCCGGTTCACCCATTGAGTCAGAGTGCCATTTGACTCGGTCGTGAGCCGCTAGAACCGGACGGTTCTATGTGAGCCGAACGGTCAACTGAACCCATTAACCATTTAAAGACCCAATCCATTATACATTTAAATGAAACTCTTAAATTTCAGCCCACATATCACAGGCCCAATTCTAACCCATAGCCTAAGAAGTCATCAGGATCCTATGAAAATGGCAAGCGGTATATAAAGACCCTCAATTTTATCTCTTTCCGACATGTGCAGACAAGATTATGGTATTCAAGAATGTTAAAATTTCTACCAGAAGATTCGAATCAGGTCCTAAAGGACAATAGGTAAGTTCTTAAACCACTATGCCGTGCCTGAGTTTTGGTGAATGTCATGAAACAAATTTATAATATTCATTTCTAAAATTATTACAATATAAATGTAAATAATATTTTTTTTTCATTTTCAATAAATTTTATGTTTTCCTGAAATTTATAATACTAAATTATGCTTAAAAAGTGAAAATAAAATTTTACTTTCAATAAAGATTTAAATTTTCAATAAATTTCCTTTTATAGTATTTGAAATTTCTTTTTTCAATGAAAGTTAAAAATATTGGGATACGACTATATAAAAATAAATAAATAGTAATGTATTTTATATGGTTATAAAATATGAAATAAGAGAAATATTTATTAAAGTTTTGGAAAGGAAAATACAAAATACATTCTTATTTTTTAAAAAATTCATGGATAACCAAATAAGAGAAAATTTATATATTCCCTTTTTTTTTACTCTTTCTTTCCTTCCATTTTTTTTCTTTTAGGTAGAAATGTTTGTCACCGTAAGTACTAAGGAAAATTATTAGGAAAATTATTTTATTTTATTTGAAGTCTAATAAAAATCTGAAAAAAAATCAAATATAAACAAAATTATAAAGAGTCGTATGTATTTTCAATTTATTTAATTTGAGGATGGAAAAATAACTTATTGACTTTATCCGTATTTTAATTTTCTTTCCTTCTTTATATACTTTCCCGAAAAAAATATACCACCAATTATGAACTACGTGAAATTTAAAAGGCAACTAGGGTCGCAAATCCGCCAAGCCGCCTGCTCGCTCGTTAGAAGCTCACTCGAACTCGTTTATTAAGTTAAACAAGCCAAGCCCGAACATCATTTTGAGGCTCGTAAGTTAAATGAGCCGAGCCCGAGCAACCTCAAACTCGGCTCGTCAGCTCGTAAACAAGCTCGTGAATAGGCTCGTGAGCAAGCTCAAGTAACTGTGCTCGTGGAACATGGAGAAAGCTTGATGCACAACAAATTTTTCCTTCAAATGAACATAATGAATATTTTAACTCTTTGAACTTCAATCAAGTTAATCAACTTTATTGTCTTATCTTTTAATTTAGTTGTATGTTGGCTATTTTAGATGAACATTTTTTTAATTCCCGAACATCATTTTGAGGCTCGTAGTTAAACGAGCCGGAGCCCCGAAAGCACCTCAAACTCACTGGCCAACTCTTAAATAGGCTCAGTGAGCAGCTCGTTAACTGTGCCCGTGAGCAAGCTCGTTAACTATACCGTTGAACAAAAGCCAGATAGTTAAACGAGAGCCGAGCCCGAGCACCTCAAACTCGGCTCGGTCACTCGTAAAACAGCTCGGTGAATAAGCTCAACTTGGTTTTTAAAACCGGAAAATGAGCCAAGCTTGCCTAATACTCCGCCGACCAACTCCTGCTACACCCCTAGCGCAACTCGGTCATTAAACATTTTTCATATCCATTTAAAAAAAGCATTCGCTCTTTCCAAAAATAATTAGATATTTTAAGAAAATATAATTAGATTTTTAAAATGAATGTAATAGAAAGGAAAATAATTAGATAATTTATGAAATATAATTTGATTTTTTAAATGAATGTATGATATTATCGTATATTAAAACATTCGTTCTTCAAAATATAATTAGATATTTCAAAAAATATAATTAGATTTTTAAAAGGAATGTAATAGGAAGGAAAAATAATTAGATAATTTATGAAAATATAATTTGTGATTTTTTAAAAGGAATGTAAGATATTATTTGCTTTCTAAGTGTTTTTTTAGGATTCAAAACGTTTTCATAATTTTACGAATGCCCTTTTTCTCCAAAACACTTAAAAGTATTTTTAGGCCTAAAAATACTTATAAGAATTGTATTAAAAAAAAATCTATAACAACTAATATTATAGATTAATAATTAAGGAGCTGTATTTCAAAATAATAATAATAGTAATAATAATTAGGAGCTGTCAAAAAAATAAATTAATAATACTTCGACCAAAACCTATATAAAAAATTTATAATTACGTGTTCATCATGCAAAAAAGGCAGGGCATAAGGAGAAGAGGGGTCCCGATTGGAGTCTAATAAAGATAATTTATTACATTATAACTAAAGTATTTAATTATAAAAAAAAACTTATAATTATGTCCTCATTATAAAAAACTATTGTTGGTGTTACTATTAGTTAATAATTTACAAAACCTATACAACCAGTTTTTAATTCCACACGGAAAGGGTTTTCTTACCCCTCCCCATGTCTCTCCAGGATCCAAATTAATAAATTTGTTCTTTCTCAAAAAAAAAGGAAAAAAAGAAAAAGGAAAAGAAACAAAAAGTTGTTTACATTATATGTATATAATTATTTAGTAATGCATTTTTTATATGGTTATAAAATATGAAATAAGAGAAACATTTATTAAAGTTTTGGAAAGGAAAATACAATTACATTCTTATTTTTTAAAAAATTCATGGATAACCAAATAAAAGAAAATTTATATATTCCCCTTTTACCTCTTTCTTTCCTTCCATTTTTTTTTTCTTTTAGGTAGTAATGTTTGGTTGACCGTAAGTACTAAGGAAAAAATTTATTAGGAAAATTATTTTATTTTATTTGGAAGTCTAATAAAAAATCTCAAAAAAAAAATCAAATATAAACAAAATTACAAAGAACTGTATGTATTTTCAATTTATTTAATTTGAGGATGGAAAATACCGCTGACTTTTATATGTATTTTTTAATTTTCTTTTCCTTCTATATATACTTTTTCTTGAATCAAGTCGGACTGTCGACCGAGTGTTTTCCACGCCTGGCCACGCATTGAGCTCTGAGTGCCATTTGACCTTGGCCAGGAATCATTGAACTCACTACTGGGATCAGGACCGCTAGGAATCGAATTCCTGTTCTATGTGAGCCTATGGTCCAACCTAACTCAACCCAT
This sequence comes from Tetrastigma voinierianum, assembly GCA_016808115.1. Taxonomy (NCBI): domain Eukaryota; kingdom Viridiplantae; phylum Streptophyta; class Magnoliopsida; order Vitales; family Vitaceae; genus Tetrastigma; species Tetrastigma voinierianum. The sequence continues at coordinate 108,082 of JAEQBH010004099.1, forward strand.
TAACCATTTAAAGAATCTAACTCATTATACATTTAAATGAAACTTAAATACTTACATATCATGTGCCCACCTAACCCGTGTACCTCGCTAAGCTCATCAGATCCTGCTTAAAACTACAGATATAAACACTTCAATCTTATCTCTATCCTACGCACAAAAATTAAGGGGTTTGAAGAATAAAAGAAAAATTTCAACTTGTAAGATTCGAACCTAAGTCCTCAAGACAATAGGTAGGTTCTTAAACCACTGCATTGAGTATTTGATGAATGTTGGCAAACAAATTTATAATATCTATTTCTAAAAATTATTACAATATAAATGTAAATATTATTTTTCATTTTCTAATAAATTTTATGTTTTCCTCAAATTTATAATACTAAATTATGTTTTAAAAAAGAAATTTTAAAATTTTACTTTCAATAAAGATTTAAATTTTCAATAAATTCTCCTTTATAGTATTTGAAATTTCTTTTTTCAATGAAAGTTAAATATTGATACGACTATATAAAATAAATAAAATAGCATTATAAATATTAAATTATATATATTTAAAATAATTTTATATTTAAAAATATATAAATTATATATTTATGACGTCACCGGTTCAACCGCGGTTCGACCGCCGGTCCGACCAGTGAACCGTGAACCCAGAATCCTTCCGGCTCAATCACCGGTCCTGCTTTTTAAAACAATGATTTTCCTGAAAAAAAAAAGATATACCAACAATTATGAACTACAGAAAATTTAAAAGGCAATCGGTCATTAAACATTTTTCATCCATTTACAAAAAAAGCATTCAAAATAATAATAATAATAATAATTTAGAGTCATTAAAAATAAATTAATAATACTTTCGTGGAGACTCGAAAATCCATGTTTTCTAAGGAATGATAAAATGGTACTCGCTTGAAAATCCTAATTTTTTCTAGATCTCTGGATGACGAAACGGACTTTCACCGCGTTGGAATCGTCTCGCAAATCTAGCTAATACGCCGATTCTCGTTGAATTCCGAGACGAATTTCATGTTTTCGAGGCACCGAGAGGGGGATGGTGGATAATTTGACACGTTTTAAGTGGCCAAGAGGCGACACGCGCCCAAAGGTGTGATGCAAATAAACATCAGCCTGGCGGGCCTACATGTGACACATGTGCATCATGCCATTAGAGGAAATCTGGGCGGCCGATAAGCAGGATAAGGCGGTAATCCTCTCAACTAATGTGGAATTTGGATATCGCGGGCATCGAGAGGACTTTTTCGTCCTAATCTCGACCAACTGCCTGGGAGGGAAAGGAAGAGAGAGAGACCAATCGAGAAAGAGAGATAGAGAAAGAGAGGGAGCAGAGAGAGAAGCCTCCACCTTCCTCTGTTTCCCGACGACCGACCATGAGCTCCGAAGGAGGCAAGAAGCAAAGTCGCTTTCTCCACGGGCAAGGACTACACTTGGTTGTCAGCTTCGGGAGTTTCGACAAACTCCCGAAAGGTAGGCTTTTTCTCCTACTTGCTTTACTTTTTGCTTAAGCGGCCATGTAATGGACGGATTTGTTGAGGCCTCGATGGCCGTGGGTTTCGCCCAAAGACGGTCCGAGTAAAGAAATCCTGGCAGCTTGACGTCCACGGACTGCTTCGGGGTGATTTTAGTGTGATGTCAAAGTATCGCTTACGAGTGAATAACATGCTAAGTGTGATTTCGCGGGCGTTTCCAAGATGAACTGTTTGGATTGTACCTTAGCCCATGTGAGCCAAGTTTATGTTATTGTTGTAAATAGAATAAATACGACGATGACCACCTCGCTAATATACGCATTTGAGCGATATATTAAGATGCGGTTTAATGTCTGTATACATTGCATTGCACTTAGGTGGGAGTAAATCAAGTAGGGAAATTCTACCATCGGGGCATTGCTCACCCCGTCGAGGGAATATATTTTTAGGTATCAAGACGACTGGGATGGACGATCCGAGACCTTAGAGGTTAAGAAACGCCAAGATGGCCTTATCTTAGGGCTTTCTAAAATTCGGGCAAGAAACCCATTTTTTGTATAAATTGTAAACAAATAGTAATTAATCATTTTGTATAAATATACATTTTATGAGTAGATGTAGCCTGGGCGGCCATATTTGTACATGTATGGGTCTCATAACATGAGACATGTAGATTTCGCTGGTTGATTCGGTAGTCAACTGGACACCCTGGCCAGCGCCACAATCTCGACCAAAACCTATACAAAAATTTATAATTACGTGTTCATCATGCAAAAAAGCAAGTGTGTGGCATAAGGAAAAGAGGGGTCCCCATTGGAGGTCTAATAAAGATAATTTATTACATTATAATCTGGAAGTGTTTAATTATAAAAAAACTTATACTATGTCCCAATATAAAAATCCATTGCTGAAAGGTTATTATTAATAATTTCATAAAATCTGGGGTATAATCGTACATGGATTATGAAATATTTTTTAAAAATTTTTTTTTAAATTGTTCCTTTGATATTTTATAAAATAAAAGTTTGTTTGAAAAAACCTAATATTTTAAATATTTTAAATAAATTTATATATTTTTTGTTTTATTATGAATCATTTTATTTGTTTGCATGAATATATATATATATATATATATATATATATATATATATATATATATAGCAGGATAGTATATATATATATATATATATATATATATATATATATATATATATATATTGTAAGACCTTTGAGAAATTCTAATTTCGAATAAGGGTAAAATTAATTTTGATTACCAAATTGTACTTCGGTTAAAATCCGGAATTTAATTTTCTAGATTCGTATGATGAAACGATTACACTGCTGGAATCGTCTCACTTGGGCCTAGCAGCACGTAAAATTTCATAATTTTCCGAGGATAATGAGTGCTCAAGATCGCCGAGAGATCACGTTTCGGTGTCAGAACCGATTTTCGATGATTTAAAGGCACAGATGAAGTATGTACTCATGTACCATAAGTGGTATGAGTAGAGAAATAATGAAAATGGACGACCGGCGTGAATACTTTCGAATATCAACTTAGAAAAGAGGACATACGGCTCATGAGATTCGATTTTAAGTCACTAAACGACAAAATTGTCATCAAGGTTTTCATCTCTTTCATTAAGCCAACCAAAGAAACGTGGAGCCATTTTCGACGCAAGAGCCTTGATTCAGAGCTTTCTTGCAGAGAGAGAGCGCTTTCTGCGATATCGTAAGATCCAACCTGGGTTTACGGTCTTCGGGCAAGAAGGAGAAATGTTTTACGCTGGACAAAGCACAAGGTGGGATTCCTGATCGGAGTTTATTCAAACTCCTTGAGGTAGGGTTTCTCCTACTTCTGGGTTTTATTCCCATTTTAAGTGTTTTACGAATGTTTCATGAATGAGGCCGTGGAGGGGTTGCTTGGATCGGGTCCCAAACTCGACCGAATTGATACAAATTTTTTGAAAAATTAGCTGGAGCATCGTGGTCGCTTCCACGGCTGATTTTGGTATAAAATTGTGTATTTTGGTGTTGATCATGTATTTGATTGAAATCAAGCCGAAATGGCTTGAAACCCTGTTCACTGGTGAACCGATGTTTCAGGATTTTCCGAATAGTAAACGAGGGTTTCACTATTCCCATTAGTGTTCTCAAAATATATTTTGTGAAAATATGCGCTGGTCGAAAGTGGATTTAAATTAAATTGCTCGTGGTTCGATCATTAGCCCAAGTGAGCTAATTTTGATGTGATGAAATGTATAATTGCATAACATGACAAAGATTTTATTTATGTGGAATATATTCGTGGTTATATATTTCAGATGTGATTACATCGAATCAACCGGCATACAGATTCCATATGCACCTGAACATCCTAGAGCATGTGAGTTAGCGCATGAGACGGGTCTAGAGAAACAAGGTTCGAGGGTAGTCTAAAATGTTAATTATCTGAGGGTAGTCCAAAACTAAATAATATATCAACCGGCCTGAGCGGCCTAGTTGATATATATTCATCGGAGGGTATTAAACCAAATAATATATCAACTGGCCGGAGCGGCCTGGGGCTTGATATATATTCATCTGAGGATAGTCCATTAAATGAAATAATATATATCAATCGGTTTGAGCTACCAATTCGATATATATTCACCTGAGGGTCGCCCACAAATAAAACGAATATTCACGAGGCTTAGCGAAAGTGTGAGAGAGCCGGTGGAGGACTCGGATCTGAGTCAGTCATGTAGACATCCAAGCAGGATCATGTATTTGCTTGAACGTGTGTTTACTAATATCAGACCGCACTTAGTATGGTAAGAAATTCCACTTGCGCGATTCTCCTATCGGGTAGCCTTTAGCTCTCACTTCGCCGTGGGACTCCCTTTATTTTTATTGTGCATGTGAGTACAAGTAGGGATGGCTCTGGCCCAAGAGGTTGAGTTATGAAGAAAGCCGGGTGTGGCTTTGATTGATCAGATACGATGTAACTCTTGCTTTAATATATGCATTGCTTAAGAGCAAAAGTATTAACTCTTGTAACTACTGGGTATATAGTTGGTTTCATAGCTGCATGTACATTGAGTACTGTTGCTTAGGCCCAAGTGGTCAGATTGGATATATATATATATTGCATATATTGGACTGGCTTGGGATGTGCATATCAGACTGCTGCTGGGGCAGAGCTCCCGCACAGCGAGACTCGCCCGATCTCTAAAGTGGCGCTTCAACCCGACTCCACTTGTATTCATGGTGTTGATTCAGTCAACACTCCCTGCCTGGGGCGCCGCCTGGTATCGAGCCAGGTATACCATCACGTAGGGAGCCTGGTTTGGGCATCCATCACCACTAGGTGGTATGGTGTGGAGCATAGGTTTAAGGGAACCTGGATAGAAAATTTCGCTTTGTGCCATAGCCGACAAGAAAGCATCACCACTAGGTGTGGTTTGACGTTGAGTTTAGGTATGGGATTACCTAGGAAAATCTGTAATACCCGTAATTTTAATTGATGTGTTTTAAATTGAATTATTAAATTAATTTTCCTAGGTATATATTTCTTATTAACTTAAAGAGTTATTTTTGGGACATAATATGTTATTTTGACCTACAAATTATCTAAATAATTATCATTATGCATTATTAATTTTTAATATATACATTTTATATTATTGTTGGGATTTTAATTAGATAAAATGCCCAAATCAAGTGTAATTAGGGACTTAATTGTATGGTTTAAGCTTAAGGAGGGATTTAAAAGCAAATTTGGCAACTTTACCAAATTACCATCTCAGCCTCCCACCTTCTCTCTCTCTCTCCCCGACACCTCACGGCTGGCCACTCCCTACGGCCATTTATTCACCGACCTGCCACCGATCATGCTGGCCCGACACCGGAAGATAGGCCCATTACCGCAACCGGCCGACCACCCGATTCATCGAAACCGCCCCATTCGCTTAAAAACCACCCGAACCAATCCGGGCCCCTTTCTCTCTCTAACCGCCGGCTCCATTTCTCGCCCGAACACCTCCTCAAATTTCAAATAAACTGCGGAATCGAGCCCCCACCCCTCGAAACCCCGCAGAACCAGCCACTTCCGCCATTGACACCGCCCTCGCCGACCGTGAACGAAAGTCACCGAGTCAGGAACTGGGCTCCTAGATCCGCCGCGGTTCACGTGCCCCGGTGGTGCCACGCGGTACGGCCGGGCTTCGAGCCAAGTGGCTTCGCGTGGTGTGCCTTTGGAAACCAATTTCCGACGACCTTGGGATTTTCCGGCCACCGTCGGCGGCGGCGAACCTCGAAGCTGCAAGCAGAATGTAACGCCTGCCTCGCCTCGTGTGGTTCCGACGGCACCGGTTTTCGTGATTCGAGCTTCCTAAGAAGACTCTATACTCCTAAACACGTGTGAACTCTAATTGTATAATTGTTCGATGTTGTGTTTTATTTTATCCTATGTAATTAGAATCGCGTTGATTTTGATTAAACGTATTTTTACTTATATCCGGAGTTATTAATGTGTAGATATAATTATTTATCCGAAGCTACAAATCGTATCAATTGTGTTTATCGTGATTTGTTGGCCTTTGTGTTGGATTTGGTCGAGCCAGGATTTATCTCAGAAGGTGGCCCATCGACATTGATAAATTTCAGGATATTAGAGTGTATTTTTATCAAAGTTCCTCGACCCGTTTTTACAGGAGTTAAGTCCGCTTTTAGGAGGTTCTCACACTTTGGTAGAACATAGGGCACTGGCTTATGTCGGCTTAGTCTGTGAGTTTTCGTGAAGTCTAGAGTATATTTAAATCTTAATCTTATTTATCCATAACGCTCTTTTCCATTCTAGATTGTCCGACAACTCCGCTGTGATGCTCTGAGGTGCGTGAGCGATTCCGAGATCCGACATATTCTCGTGGGAGTTGGATATCATATAGTTTATGACATCATCTCAGCAGATGCATTGCATAGCATTTATGAGATATTATTACACCCCATCATCACATACATTATTTATTACTTATCGAATCAGATTTACTATGGTAATTAAATTATTTAGTTGTTATGAAATATAATCGTGATATGAGATCAAGTATGATGATGGATGAGGTGTATTGTTGGGTGATATTGTCGTGCATTGCATTTGAAATGTTTGTAATGGGACTATAGCAGACATACCACCTAATGGGTTACATCAGATCACAGGCGCACCTAAGATGGATCGATTATGTTATAGGTTTATGGTTATGGACATGAGTTCCCCGGTTGAGCTGCTTTTCTCGGGATGCCGAGGTAAGGTCCCCGGCTGAGCGTTACTGGGCGCCGCTATGGATTATGATATGTTAGTTGCCGAGGTAAGGACCCGCTGAAAGCATTCTCTGGCGCCGCCTATAGGTTATTTGATTAAGGTCGATCTGAGTTAAGGACCTACGAAAGCATTCTCTGTGGCGCCTACCTCATTGGACGAAGAGAGCCGTAGGGCTTATAGTATTGAGTATAAGGTCCTACTAGTGTCTCGATTTTGATGTGGGATATTTGTGTTATGATATGAACTATGTCAGGTGAGTATACATGGATTATGTGAATTTCCGTGATAATATGATTTTCTATTACTATGTTTTATATTATGAATTACTATATATGTATAACATTTTGCTGTGGATATGGTTTAAATTATGTGATATTAATCACTCTAGACTCCATACTCTTAATTTTTATTCTTTTCGTGCATCAATTCCTCCTTCAGATTCATAACTGGCCAATTCTCTTCCTTCACTGGCATATACGACTATTATGATATTATTAATCTTTGTCTATTTAATCTTAAAGCCACCGCCAGCATTTCCGGAATATTCGTGATATTTTGTAATTTAGATAATTTGCTTTATTTTGTGTATGATGACGGTGTATGTGAGATCGATTCATCTCTCCCTATTGATGTTTGGCATCCGAGCATATTATATGTGCATGTCACATATTGTCTGATCGCATTGATAGCTGGTATATATTTCAGGGCTTAGGCTTACTACGGTTTCGTGGCTTTATGCCCCATCTCCCTAGCGCCGGTCACGGCCCCCTGTGTCAGTCGACAGTTGCACGTGAGCCATAGGTTCATTTCCTATGGCCTCAGAGTCTAAGTTTCCAAGATCATGAATTAGGATTGAGTTCGCCCTCGTCTCCGTCACCATCAAGATCTAGTTTCGTCATTCATAGTGGACGTCCGTTGTTAATTGATAGCCTGTGCCATTCTTTTCAGTATGAGACGGAGATCGAGGGTTAATGCAAATGGCAAATGCCGGGATGTCAGCAGTCGCAAAGAAATTTCCGGCCGAGATCGCACAGTCGGCGATGAGGCCCAGGAGGCCCAAGATGAGGCATCTCTTCAGCCTGATCCACTAGTTCCTGGGAGAGGGCGAAGGAGACGGGGTAGGCCCCGTGCAGCAGCTAGACAGGTACCGGCTGATGAGCCACAGGCCGAGGAGCCACAGGTTAATATGCCCGGTACGCTTTCGTGCACAAAGAGATGCCTATGTCACAGAAATCACTATGGAGGCATTTTTTGCAGTATGATCAAAAGTATGCCTCCAAAGAACTTTATAGAGCATCACTGTAAAGGGTGTCACACAGTTCTCACGGTGACCAGATTTGACCTTAAATCACATTCCTTTGTTCCAAAGACACCAGGCTTAATGAGGTTGTATTTGATGGGGTATCTCGTGACCCAATGGATTTTCTGGACGAAGTGGAAAAGAGAGCATTTGATCCGAGAGCATCCGATGGGACGACTATCGAGACGGGTAGGGTTTCTCCCCGCGGCTTAGCATTGCAAAGGGTACAAGGGATTACACTGCCGCTTCTTTGAGGGTATGACATGGGCCTGGGCCTGTGTGGAGATTTGAAGATAACTATATTTCTTTTGCCATGAGGCAAGAGTACCAAGACAAATTTTGAGCATCAAGAGAGACATGATACGTCTCAGAAGGGAGACAATCTGTGTTCATGTATCTTAGTAAATTTGTCTGTGAGTTAGTTGCGCCGGAGGTCATAAGACGAGTACATCACCGGCTCAACCACATTTCATATCCTGGTACATTCGAGGAAGTGTAGCTGAAGTCACCGATTTAGCGAGATGGTGATGGAGACTCCACTCTTCGCCTTCATGGTATCTTGAGCGGATGGTGCTAAGAAGAAGACCCGCACAGGAGCAAACTAGTACACCGCCCGGGCAACAAGCAAAGACAGGCGGCACAGGTACTTCACAGGCCAGTCACCGTACAGAGCAGCTTTTAGACTAAGGTCACAAGAAGTGGGACGCAACCGTATGGGGTTATAGAGGCTTCCTGACGGGATGTGTCTGGGGCCCAGCGGGGCCATAGTTCAAGGGGACAGAAATTGTGCCCCGGCACAAGAAATGGCTTACTGCACAAAGATGTGCCCACGCTTGCGGGCGGGTGCATCCGGACCTTGTATGGCGGCTTAGTGGAGCTTGTTTTAGGTGGAGAGTCACATATACAAATCAGTCCTAGATTTCCCAAATTCAAGAATTCTTCCCCTCGGGGTCTCCGCTGGCTAGTGTTGCCCGCCCCAGCCCATCGGGCAACGCTCTAGTTCTTCCTCAAAGGGTGCGCAGATAGCTAACAGCGTGGGCCGTGGATATGGAGGCAGAGCCCGGAGGAAGATTTGGTGGTGGGCCAGTATCGATCTGAGCTCCTACCGCTCCGACGTGACGCCAGCTTTTGTTCACTTCTCAGACGCCGTACGCCAAATGCCGGGCCGTGACGTGCACTATTCCTACCGTTATACTAAGGCTAGGGTGTTATTAGATCCCGTGCCACACACCCAGGTTCCTAGTTTTCAAGGCTTAGGCTCGTGTTCAAATTCAACGCACTGAGACTCAAGTATCGGGCCACTACCCTCTGAGCATGCCTTAGAGGCGTATATATTTACTTTCCATCGTGTCCGATTTTTTGTGCAGGGGCAGAGACCTTCCGCGATCTTATTTTGTTGGATGTGATGGGATTTCGAGGCTCGGTATGGATTGGTCGGCTGTGCACTACGCCACTCGATCGCCGAGAGCAAGTGATTTTCCTGATTCCAGGATCTCGTAGTTTGCTTCAGGTGAGCGATACCAAATTCCTTCTAATTTAATTTCTACCACATACTAGGGCTGATGTTAATGCAAGCTGTGGTTATCTGCTCTTGTAAGGGACACTAAGTAGAAGAGACAAAGGTAAAGTCGATGATGTCCCTATCGCTAGAATTTCCCCCGATGTTTTCCTGCAGGAGTTGCCGGTTACACCGACGTGTGAGATGTAATTTTTGTACATGTTGTACGGCACAAACTTCTATCTCTCAAAGTGGAAAATCGGAAAAGAAAATACTTTTATAAATTTATTTGGTTAAGAAGAGGAGAAAATAATTTTCTAAGGTTTTATATGGTGTAAAATTGGAAGAAAATAAATTTTATGAATTTATTTCGATGTATTATGGAAAAAATGATTTTAGTGGATTTTTTAGGAGATTTTTCCAATTTCGAAATAAATGAAAAAAATTAATTTTGGGCAAATCGCTGGGCTAATGTCAAATATATTGAAAAAAAAAATTTATTGCAATACGCTTTTGTAACAGTAGGGAATAAGCTCTCGAAGGGCCGGAGGTATTGTATCGGAGAACAAAAATTTTGTATCAAGAAGGTTGAGGTTATTGCAACTTAAAGGGCTTGTAGGGTGAGAATTGTATTGCAATAGAGGAGGTAGGCTAGCCATTGTATTGCAGGATTGTATTGCAAGGAAGGCTTAAAGTAAAGGAAATTGTATTGCAATACAATTTTTGAAATGTAGAGAAGAAGGCTTGAGTAGCTTGAATTGTATTTGCAGTGAATAGTGGGCAGGAGTTGCAATACAAAATTGTATTGCAACCTTGGTTGTGTAGTGGCTAGTGATTGTATTGCAAGAGAAGGAGGAAATTGTATTGCAACATTATATTGCAATATAGTGGGGAAGCAAACAACATAGAAATTGTATTGCAATATACAAGAGTGTATTGCAAGGAAAGGAAGTTGGAAAATTGTATTGCAAGGTAATAGTGAAGAAGGTAAATTGTGTTGCAATACAATTTTTGTATTGTGACGAACAGTAATCCATGAACAGTAAACCGTGAATAGTAATCAAGGAACAAAGAACGTTGACCTACACATCCCGTGAACAAAGAATTTTCTAAATTTTTTTTTGAACAATCAAATAAAATAAAATTTGATAAAATTTTTGAAAAATAAAAATTTCAAAAATAAAATTTTCGAAAATAAAGTTTTGTTGAAAACAATATTTTAAATGCAAAATGGATTGCCTTGCATTACCGTAAATGCAAGGACAATGTGTATACACTGATTTATGTGTATGATTAGTGTCTCGGGGCTGTGGTTGTGCCTTAGAGATATTGTATTGGAGTTAACTACCATTTGAAATCGTGATTGCGCGGTAGTTGCGTAGGAAATTATATGCATGGTGAAATGCAGAGTAGAAAAGGGTAAATACTAAGGTTATGAGTAATGACCTTAGGATTTGATCATGAAATGAAAAAGGGCATAGAACCTAATTGAAATAAATAAATTGATCGGGTTGAAATTCTACCGCCACTTAGAAATGAACTGTCACCATGGTTGCCAAGTCTATTAGTAATCAGCATCTGCATTACTAGTTAGACTGAAATGAAAATTAAGTGACTATTGTTGTCATTGAACGGTATAAATGGTTAGTCGAGGATGAGGACATAGAGGGCGTCTTAATGGTAAGTACCTGAATGTGCACCACCGACACTTAACCACCCGCCTAAGATTTGACTCGCAGGCCTCAGAGCCGAGGTGCCAGTGGTCGCATCGCACAGCTAGCATAGCAGTAGGTCAGGAGGACCCTAGTAACCCCTGCAGGTTTAGGCGGATCATCCTTCTCGATTCACAGGAGGAGATCCGATGGTGGCCGACCATTGGTTCATGCAGATTGAGAAGGTGTTAGAGGTTATGGAAATTACTTTTGACACTACTAGGATTAGACTAGCTGTGTTCCAGCTAGAGAGTGAGGCCCAAATATGGTGGAAATGGGCCAGGACCTCTAGAGACCTTAGAGGAGCCATTGTTGTGAGTCTCTCCCCAGGGATTAGGCGAGAATAGCGATATGTCAAGGTTAAGAGTTAGGAGATCCTCGAGGGACTCTACTCACAGCTGACCTCGAGGATCATGAGATGTTAGGAGTCTCGATGTCATCCTCGGGATGGATCAAGCCGACACCTTACGGTGGTCAGCATCGATCAGTGAGCGTAGCGGCTACCGCCACACGCAGGATCAGACTCAGGTGGCATTTCGTGGGGACAAACATGACATTTCGCCCCGCATAGTACACGAGTCCAGTGTCGTGATAGTTGGGCCAGCTGGCTAGCGAGCCTTACCTCAGAGGACGAGGAGAGACCTGACTTAGATCTACCTCGAGAAAAGTAGTATGTGGATGTTTTTCCAGATGAGCTACCTGGACTGCCTCCACAGAGGGTAGTAGACTTCGGTATCGAGTTACACCCTGGTACTTCACCCATCTCTATGACTCCGCATAGGATGGCACCAGTTGAGTTTCAGGAACTCAGAGTCTAATTACAAGAGCTATTGGACAAGGGGTTTATCGAACCGAGCACTTCACCATGAGGCGCTCCGATTCTATTTATGGCTAGCGGCGGCAAGACCTTCGATCAGGCATCGACTACAGCATTGAACAGTATTATGATCCGTAATCGCATCCATTATTGAGGATTGATGATTTATTTGACCAGTTGAGAGAAGCGTGAGTCTACTCAAAGATAGACCTTCGCACTGGTTACCATCAACTGAGGGTTAGGGAGACAGATATCCCAAGATGACGCTAGACGCTAAGCATGGGCACTTGGAAGCTTACTTCGTGATGCCCTTTGGATTGACGAATGCTTAGCAAAGATATTCATGGATCTCATGCATAGGGGTGCTCCAACCCTATCTAGACTGGGCTTGTCATAGCGTCTTCATGGATGACATTTTGATCTACTCCCAAATGTGAGTGGGAGCATGAGCATACTCGAGTGATCAGGTTACAAATATCGAGAGACCATCAGCTGTAATGCTGTCTCAAGAAGGGCAGTTTTAGCCATCGAGGGGGAGATTTTGGGACACGTGGTGTCGCACAGAGGCCACGACCGAAGAAGGCCGAGGCAAGATGAGCTGGGAGAGACCGAATGTCAATCTAGATACGAGTTTTCGATCACCGGGTATTACAGAGATCTCGAGAATGGTAGCTGAAGTTGTCCATTCGCAGATTGGTGATTTCGCCACGGGACATGGACTCCACGGTCAGCGGTCCCACCATAGAGAGAGATTGAGGATACTTGGAACACTCCTGATACGGGTGTTGGTAGCAAGAGGGAGGATCAGCTTTCTTCTAGTTCGGGGAAGAGGCAGAAGATTTTGCTTCACACTAGTTTCAGGACTAGGGCCAGGATTGAGCAAGAGTGACGGGATTGCCCCAAAGACAGGGATCCCAAGACTTTGGGACAATGCAGTCCCAGTTAGTCGTAGGACATGAGAGTATACAGTTCATTCCTCCACACCCTAGTACGGTCGAGGAACTCAGCTGGATGGTGCTATACAAGCACTCCCAACAACATAGATAGGCCAGGGGCCGCAGTGGGTCAAGTCGTGACAGATCGAGTTGCGCAAATGGGAAGGCAGGACCTTAGGGTGGTAAACCTATTGGTCAAGTTGATGTCGTTTGACATGGATGAAGGATGTACCACTCCAAGTTGTCAATAGTCGGGACCTTAGCTCTGGGTTGTCATACCCGACATGGCCTTGAATCGGGCTTATGCTAAGGCCTTTAGAGAAGCCGTATAGATGTTCTTCCCAGGATATAGGGGTGAGAGTTGACCGATAGGTCGGATTATGAGTGAGAGATTCCATGATTCGCCTCATGGTGGAACTGATCAAGTTGTTGGCAAAGATAGCATCATTTGCCTCATGTGCACTAAGAACATCACGTCGTGTCGGGTGTGGGTGCAAAATACGGTCATTCACCACTCTTGGTGAGTGTGGGTTGAGTTTGTCTTTAGGACTACGTCTAATGAAGACTCATGGTTGAGTCAGGAAATGTAAGAGGCTCGAAGTGTAAGCCTAAGAGTTATGTAATCGAGACGAAACATCGCGGTCAGTTATCACGCAGACTTGTAGTCGAAAGTGATGTGAGCCGGAGTGACTCGAGATGAAAAACACACGGACATGGTTGTCAATGCCAGACTAAGAGTTGAGTGGATAGGAGTCGGGGTACCCGAGGTTTGATACCCTTTGGAAATTGCATTGGGTGGTTGAGCCGGGCAAGGGCCTCTGTGAAATGGATGCCCGCAGGCATGGATCGAGTTGACAAATTCATTGGATTGTCGCGATTGTGACCTTGAGAGGTTAGCGGTTACACACCAAGCAAGGGTTGTGTAGGATTACGTGTGTATGGATTACATACGGGTGTTAGAGGGCATGTTGCGAACATGTGTCCTGGATCATGAGGGTAGAGGATTAATTACCCTTAGTAGAATTCGACTACAACAACAAAGTATCGTGCGTAGTGCACGAATGGCACCATACGAGGTATCAGGGATTGTGAGGCCATGTAGATTATCGCTAAGGATTGGACCGAGGTGGAAGAGAGCTCCACTGTCCCGACCGATTAGAGACACCTCTCAGAAGGTGAGCTTGATATGATAGCGTCTTCTCACGGCTCAGAGCCGGCAGAAGAGCTATGCTAATGTGAGACGTCGACCCTTAGAGTTCGAGGTTAGTGATCACGTTTCCTTGAAGGTGATTCCTAAGAGAGGAGTGGTCAGGTTCGGCAAGCATGAGAAGCTATCGCCGAGATTCATTGGACCTTTCGAGATACTCGAGAGGATAGGCACCGTGAGCGCACGGCGATGCGTTATCGCCAAAGATGACAGTCCACGAGGTATTTCAAGGCCTCCATGCTCCGAAATATACCCGTATCCAAATTTCATGGGTGGATTGGGGACGATTGAGGTTGACACTTGATGGGACCTCTTCGAGAAGGGACCAGCGGTGCATTGTTGATAGCTGGTGATCGTGCTCTTGCGACGCAAACCGTGGAGGGCCAGGGGTGTTGGTACTATGGAGACACTATGGAGTGGAGGAGTCCACGTGGGGAGCGCGAGACACGATGCGCCACTAATCCTTCTCGCTTAGGGATGAAGGTACGTAGTTTAGTCGCTTAAAATTCAACACTGCTTACATGCATGGTAGAATGCGCGCCACATATGCATGAGTGATTGTGGATTGTCCCGAATTTCGACGAAATTCCTTTAAGGAGGGAGAATGTAAGACCCGAGAAATTTCCACTTTCGAATAAGGGCAAATCGTAATTTGATTACCAAATTATAATTTCTCGTTAAAAATCCAGAATTTAATTCTCTCTAGATCTCGATGATGAAACGGATTGCACCGTTGGAATCGCTCCTCGCCGAATCTAGCTAGCACGCAAAATTTCATAATTCCTCCGAGACAATGAGTCGGCGACTTTTTTCGGCGACGCCGTCGGCAGGTCGTGAAACCGATTTTCGATGCGACGAAGGCACAGATAGCATGTACTCATGTACCATAAGTGGTAAGGAGTAGAGAAATAATAAAATGGACGATCGAGGTGAAAAGGTCCGAATATCAACTGTAAAAGAGGGACATAATGGTCATTATGAGATTTGATTTTAAGTCACTAAATGACAAAATTGTCAATAGTGCTTCATCTCTTTCATTAAGCCAACCAAAGAAACGTGGGAGCCATTTTTGGGATGCAGTAGCTTTGGATTTGAGAGCTTTTTAGAGAGAGAGAGTGCTTCTCTCAGATATCGTACATCCAACCGTCGCGGCCTTCTCGGGCAAGAAGGAGAAATGTTTTACGCTGGACAAAGCATGCCAAGTGGACTCCGGATCTGGAGCTTCAAACTCCCGAGGTAGGGCTTCTCCTACTTGGGTTTTATTCCCATTTTAAGTGTTTTACGAATGTTTCGGTTGAATGAGGCCGTGAGGGGCCGTTTGATCGGTCCCAAACCTTGGGACCGAATTGATACAAATTTTTGAAAATTAATGATAAATTTGTGGTCGCCCACGGCCGATTTTGTATAAAATTGTGTATTTTGGTGTTGATCATGTATTGATTGAAATTGGGCCGGAATGGCCAGAAACCCAGTTCACTAAGTGAACCGATGTTTTGTGATTTTCCGCGAATAGTAAACGAGGGTTTGGCAGACTTCGAGGCGTGACGAGGCCGACTTCCCCTCCACCCGGTGGCAACCCCGCCGAAACCAAAGACCGCACGCTCGCCGGCCAAGCGCCCTTCCAAAGAGCCGTCCACGCGCCGGCGGGCTGGTGCGGTGGGCGCGCGGAACCTTCCTCCGGCGGACGGACTCCATACGTGGTCGCCCGACGCCGTCTTGCCGGCTTCCATCTTCCAAGTGGTCCACCCCGAGCCCCCCAGACATCCACTTTTTGCCCATTTTACCTCCGTCGCCTCCGTCAATCATCTTCCACTAGCTTAGTCCTGTTTTCTTCATCTCCGCCTAATGTACCGTGATTTCCCAAGTTCCATAGCCGTGATTTCAATCACAATAGTGATTAGTAGCCCTCTTATTAGAGACTCCTCTTCAATCGAAGCCGTGATTCAATCTCCGGTTAGGTGGATATGGCTACTAAAAATCCTATTTTTTATACATTGTTTACGCGGATCTCCTACTATCATATCAGAAAAATTGATTGGTAGTGAGAATTATCTTTCCTGGTCAGCTTTTGTGGAACTCTAGTTTATGGGACAAGGTTATGAGGATCATCTTATTACAGGAGGATGTATACTAGTGTTGACAAGGTGCACTGGAAGAAAATAGATGCCCAACTATGTAGCGTATTATGGCAGTTGGTTGATCCAAAAATTTTGCTTCATCTTCGGGCTTACAAGACATGTTCTAAGTTTTGGAATAAGGCAAAAGTTCTATACACGAATGATATCCAATGCCTTTATAAAAGGTGGCTTACATGTGTTAATCTCCATGACAAGGACATGGATTTATCTAATTATATTGGCCAGATTGCCTCTCTTAAGGAGGAGTTCCTGACACTGATGCCTATTACTAGTGACGTTGGGACTCAACAAACGCAGGTTGACAAGTTCTTCATGGTCCTTACTCTCATTGGCCTCCGTCCGGATCTTGAGACCCTCCGAGATCAGATTCTTGGCAGTCCTTCGGTCCCATCCTTGGATGATGTGTTTGCTCGCCTCCTCAGGTATCACCATCACCACGGACTTTGCCATCGATAGCCCTTTGATTCTTACGTATTAGTTTCTCACACACTAACCTTCGGGAGGGGCGCGGTGGTAAGCGAGGTAAGGACAACGTCCTCATTGCACCTATTACGTAAACGGCCTTCGTGATCATTGTTATCGAGTTGCATGGGCGGTACCCTTCGCCTGCCCACATGGCCCCGATCTTCGATTTGATTCTCGGCCTTGGACTGCGGCTCCTCCCGTCTCGAATTATTCCCCCAACGGCCGGTGAGTATGATGCCTATCTTCGCTATCAAGCAGCCAAGTCAACTTCTGTTGCATCTGTGCTGGAAGCTGGTAATGCCTCTGCACGCGCCTGTATCTTCTCTTGGACCACGGATTCACGTTCTGTTTGCCGGATCATTCGACGACAAGGATAACTCTCTTCCTCTTTGCTGCCACCTTCGCACGTGTTCCCACCTGTGCCTTGGCTAATGGTTCTCAAAGCGTGGCTAAAGGTATTGGTTTAACCCATCCTCTCCCTTCCTACCTCACTTGTCCTTTATACTCAGTGTCAGCTGTCTGTTTCCATCGGTAAAATCCTTTCGTACTCTTCGCGTTCCATTATTTTTCGATAAATTTGTGATCTTGCGGGGCCGGGTACGGGAAAACCCGATTGGCATCGGGCGGTGGTCTCGGGGCCTCTATCACCTCACCTCGCCATCATCTCCTGCAGTTTGCGTTTCCACTTGATGTCTCCACTCCTCATCCGTAAGTGCGTCTGGGCCGCTAGATGCAATGCAAGTTCAGAAGATGGTCCCTCGTTTTCCACTTTGTCGTCACTTGCGTGAGTCCTGTCAGCTTGGGAAACATACTCGTGTCTCGTTTCCGCAGCGTTTGAATAATCGGACAACATCTCCTTTTGAACTTGTCCCTGCGATGTTGGGGTCCTTGTCGATACCGCGTCACACTTTAGGCTTTGATGTTGTCACTTTCATTGATAATTTATTCTCGATGTACTTGGATATTTTTAATGAAAAATCGAGCTGAGTTATATTCTATTTTCCAGAAATTTTATGCTGAAATTCTAACCCAATTCAATATTTCTATTCGTGTGTTACGTAGTGATAATGCTCGAGAATATTTTTCTGCACCCTTTATTTCATTTATGTCCCAACATGGGATTCTTCATCAGTCTTCTTGTCCTCATACTCCTCAACAAAATGGGGTGTGACGTAAGAATCGTCGTCTCATTGAGGAGCGACCGTGCTCTCCTCCACCACTATCATGTTCCTTTTCGTTTTTAGGGGGGCCCATTTGTTCTTCTGACTTGTTATTTGATGTCGTATGCCCTCATACGTATTACATTTTGATTCCTCATTCCCTTCTTTCCACGACCAACCTCTTTATTTTCTGGCCTCCTCGTGTCTTTAGGTGTACTTGCTTTGTTCATGTTCTCACTCGGAATGAGACAAGCTTCGGCTAAGGCCACGAAATACATCCTAGGCTACCCCGACTTGAAGGGTTATCGTTGTTATTCCCCTCAGACTCATCGATACTTTCTCTCCGCTGATGTCACCTTCTTCGAGGGCTCCCCCTTCTTCTCCTCCTCCGAGTCTCTTCCCGTTATTGAAGTCTTATCCCTTCCTATCATCTCCTCGCCTAGATTTGTTGATGTATCTTCGTCCGCCCGGAGTTTATCATCGCCGTCCTCACATTACCGTTGTTCCTGTCCCTTCTCTCTTCCGAGGCCCCCCTCTTACGACTCCTTCCTCTCCGCCGATATCTGCGGCTCTGCTGTTGCTGATAACTTGCCCATTGCTCTTCGGGAAGGTACTCGCTCTACTAGATCCTTATCCTATTTACAATTTTTTGAGTTACCATCGATTATCTTCCCCCTACTCTGCATTTGTTTCTACTATTTCCTCTGTTTCTCTTCCAAAGACCACCAATGAGGCACTTTCCCATCCGGGTTGCGACAGGCAATGGTAGATGAAATGGCAACTCTGCACTCCACTGGCACTTGGGATCTTGTTGTTTTGCCAGTTGGTAAGTTTCCGGTTGGTTGTCGTTGGGTCTACACAGTTAAGGTTGGTCCTGATGGTCAAGTTAGTGTATAAGAGCTGCCTTGGTTGCTAAAGGATATACTCGAGTTTATAGTTACGATTATGGTGACACCTTCTCCCAGTTGCGAGATTAGCTATGTCCTTACGCTTCTCTCCATGATGCTATGTGTTCTGACACTTTTCGGTTGGATATTAAAATGCCTTCCTTCATGGTGATCTCGCCGAGGAAGTTTATATGAAGCAGCCACACGGTTTTTGTTGCTTTCGGGGGTGCGGTTTAGTTTGCGAGTTCACGCCGCTCTCTATGGCTTGGAAAACGATCTCCTCGGGCATGGTTTGGCCGTTTTACAGTTAATTGTTCAAGAATTTGGCATGCCCGCGTCTGAATGACCATTCGGTTTATCATCATAACTCTTCGGGCGATTAATATTTATCTAGTTGTTTATGTGGATGACATCGTCATTCACAGACGTGTCAGGGATGGTATTCAGCCCAAAAAACCAACATCTTTTCACCCACTTTCAAACTAAAGACTTGGGGAAACTTCGAAGTACTTTGCAGAATTGAGATAGCTGATCCGATTCGGTGTAGTCCTCCCAGCGAGTATGCTTTAGACATCTTGGGAAGAAACCGGTATGTTAGGTATGTAGGTTGACACTCTATGGATCCTAATTCAAACTTGTACCAGGTCAGGGGGAGTCTTTAGGAGATCCTGAGAGATATCGACGACTCGTAGGTAAACTAAACTATCTCACAATTACTCGGCCAGGCATTTCCTTTCCGGTAAGTGTTGTTAGTCAATTTCTATAGTCACCATGTGACAGCCATTGGGATGCTGTAATCCGCATTCTTCGATATATCAAAAGTACACCAGGCCGAGGTGTGTTGTATGCGAGAATAGAGGTCCACACCCGAGGTTGGTAGGTTACATATGCGGTTAGACTTTAGCTCCCTTACGGGATAGGCGTTCCACTTGAGGTACTTGTGTTTTATTGGTGGTAACCTAATATCCTGGAAGAGTAAGAAACAACATGTAGTGGCTAGATCTAGCGTTGAAGCCGAGTATCGAGCTATGGCCCTGGCAACATGTGAACTCATATGGCTGAAACACCTTCTCCAGGAGTTGAGATTTGGAAAGGATGAGCAATGAAACTCATCTGTGATAACAGGCTGCTTTGTGCATCAATCCAGTCTTCCATGAAAGGACGAACACATTGAAGTTGTTGCCACTTCATTAGAGAGAAGATAAGCATCGGGATGTATGGCTACTAGTTTTTGTCAATTCAAATGATCAACTAGCAGACATCTTTACTAAATCTCTCCCGGAGTCTAGAATTAAATACATTTATATGAAGCTTGGTGCATATGACATGCTCCCGGCTTGAGAAGTGTTAGATGTTAATGCAGTATTTTCCGCTATTGTCTTCTTGTATTGTGGGTCCTATGAGTGTGTATATGGGAGGTCAATATGTAATGTAAGCGAATTTCTTTAGTGAAATATAATAAAAATTAGGGATTCTCTCTTTTCTCTCTTAACATTATGTTATTAAGATTTGATAAACTATCCCAGGGAAGAAAGAGACACGATATTGGCAAAAAGAACCTTTATTGATTAAGCTTCTCTACACTAAAGGGTCGGCCCTTTTATACCTAAGTGTCATGGACTCGTAAAGAGAAAACATCTGAGGTGGAAAGTAACCTGAAATAGAAAGCGAAAATTATGGGAATCAAATCAAGCAACCCAAACTTGTTATTCGAAATACCTACAGTAAACTAACCCCCGAAAATAAAACCAAACTTCAAAATGGGTTGTATATAAATGAAAAACGATCTTGAATGTGATCTAACAATCAAACAGAATTAAAGCCAAATAAAAGAGAAAGCGACCTAGACCAGGTTCCATGGCGAGATGTCTTTATAAGCTTCCCCTTTTAGCATTTTTCTCCTCTCTCTCTTTTCATTGAAGGGCCTAAATGAAAGGAAAGCTTTTCTAGAAACTTGGAGATTTTGAACCTTGGAATCCTTTATATTATGTTTGGTTTGGAAAGTACTTAAGGAAAGGACAAAATACTAAATATAATGATTTTCTCATGTTTAGTTGTTGTATTAAAAATTCCCAATAAAATATAATTTATAGTCTTTAACTCCTCATACTTTTCCAAATAATTTCCTTCACTTTTTTTTCTTTTTATTTATTCTCTCCATTTTCTTTCCCTTGCACATTCCTCAAATTTTCAGAAGTAATCAAATAGAATGTTGGGCTTCTAGGGAGTTTAAATTTCAATCTAGTTCAAAGAAATAGCTGGGATGCATGTGTTGAGCTGTAAATAGAATGTTGACTTGTAAATAGAATATGAGAATTATTTCAGAATCCCTTAAATTGAGGGATTCGGTTGGATTTCCTTTTACATTTTTGAGAATAAGTTAGAGTTTCCTTTTTATGTCTCTTGTTTCTTTTCCTTCTCTTGTAATTCCCTATATAAACGGGGTGTATAGTCAATCCCCAAATACAGAATTGTATCACTTTTCATCCCGTATTTTGTGTCATGGTATCGAAGCAATAGGTTTAAAACACAGGCATCATTAAGCTTTCATTGCCATTTACGGCCTTCATATTTGGATTTTGCTTCTTTCATGTTTTTCTTTCTTTGCTTTGTTTTGCTCACGATTTGAAGGCAAATGAGTTATTCACATAAGGGTTTTTAAGTGAAAGATGTGTCGATTAGTTCTTAAGATGACTACTACGTACCAGACGAGAGGAGATTGTTCGATCTCAACAACTTGAGGAATTGCAAAATATTCAGGTTGCATATAGGTTGGATGGAAAAAATTACCTTAAATAGTCTCAACTTATTCGCATTGTCTTTGAAAGGAAGAAGATTAGCCGTCTTATGGTCTGAGGCCCGAGAAACTAGAGTCCCATTTTGAAGTATGGGATAGAAGAAGATTCCTATGATTATGGCGTGGGTGTGGGATTCTATGACTCCACGAGATTAGCGACACATGTATGTTCTTGGCTCTGGTAGGATGTTTGGGGCCCATGATCAGCCAAACGTATTCAAAAGCTAGAATGCGGCTCAGTATATGGTCGAGTGAAGGCGATTCTGGCTGCGAAAGCGGGGAAGTAAAGCGAGTTAGAATATGCCCGATCAATTGAAAACTTTGTGGCAAGAACTTGATCATTATAGGGTGATAAAAACCAAATGTCCTTAGGATGTTGCTGTTTTAAAGGATTTCATTGAGTAAGATAGAGTCTATGATTTTCTTGTTAGGCTTAACCTAGAATTTGATCAGGTGCGAATCCAGATTCTTGGCAAGCAGGAGGTTTCGTGCTTTAATGAGGTGGTGACATTGATTCAAGGAGAGGAAGAAGCCGAGAAGGGTGTTATGCTTGAACCTGAACCTTGGATGGATTAGCTACAGTAGCAAAAATAGAATGTCGGAGCGGGAAAAAATGATTTGCAAGAAAACACTTGGGTAGAGACAATCGGTGGGAAGGAGAACAAGGACAATCTTTGGTGCACCTGTGTAAGAAACCAGGCACACAAAGTGTTGGAAGGCTGAATGGTAAGCCACCAGAAGTAGGAATGGGGCTTGGTGGAGGATAGCAAGGCCTTAAGCACATATGGCGGAAGCGACGCTAAGGCGGGAAAGGGCCCGGTAATGAGTGGGTTCGATAATGAATAAATGAAGAAATGAAGAAATTTGAAGCTTGTTGGGATCCTTGACAGAAACTGTAGAGCTTGTTCTTTGGCTCTTTAGGTACACCTTCATTTTCTTTTTCCATAAATGCCTAAAGCAAGGTTTATGATTTTTGGGTAATAGACTCCGGTGCCAGAGACCATATAGAGCCCAATCTCAACTTTTTCATACCTATACTCCAAGCCCCAGTAACAGAAAATTGTAGTGGCAGTAGCTCTTTGCTTTACTATTGCAGGTTTGGAGACATATATCACATCTACCCTCATCCTTAAAAATGTCCTCCATGTACCAAAATTGTCAGCCAACCTTGTTTCCATTGAAAAGTTTACTCATGATCTTAAATGTTATGTTATTTTTTTCCCTTCTTATTGTGTTTTTTCGGGGAATAGGGTTGGGAGGGAGGATTAGACTTGCTAGGAAAGAACGGTCTTTACCACAGCAGATTATCGATAAAACTAGTAATAATTTGTCTTTAATAACTCTCGAGTTCTCAAAATAGATACCATTTGGTTATATCACCTATGTCTAGGTCATCCATTTTAGGAGTTTAAAAGAGTCGTGTTTCCTTATTTGTTCCAAGGATCAGATATTTCTGAGTTTCATTACGAAACACAATGGTGTAAAACATACTCGTGTATATTTTCTGTGCTTAGATAAAAAAGTTCTAAATCCTTTTCATTATATGACATATGGGGTCCTTGACTATACCTAATGTTTCTGGGGCTCGTTGGTTTGTATCCTTGAGTGATGACTACACTCAGATTTATATGGATCTTTCTTCTTAAGCAATCATTAATCTTTATTATACCTAATTTTCCACTCAATGGTTGAAAACCCGATTTGGGGTCTGATAAAGCTTTAAGGCCGGATAATCGTAGAGATTACTTCAGCTTAGTTTTGTCACCCTATTTTCAATCACGGGGCATTCTCTATGACTCATCATGTGTTAACACGCTGACAAAATGGGGGTAGCTAGGAGGAAAAATGGGCATTTACCTAACCGCAAGCTTGAGCCTTACTCTTTCGAGGAATACTCCCCAAGTCCTCTTGGGGGAAAATTTATTCTTATTGCCACATACGATAAATAGATTTCCCTCACAGTGTTAGACGACAAAAGTCAGTAGAACAAGAGTTTCTATCCACTTTAGAACCTCTGACGGGCTCCTCTAGAGGTATTTGGGTGCCTTTGCATTTGTTCATGTTCCTGATTAACATAGAGGTAAGCTAGACCTCGGCCATAAAATGTCTTCCTTGGTTACTTATCCTCCCGAAAAGGTTACAAATGTTACAACCTGTTGAAAATTTTACATCTTTCTTTGATGTCACCTTCACCGAAAACAAACCTTTTTTTCCCTAAGTCCTCTCTTCAGGGGGAGATTTCAATGATGGAAGATAGTCATTTGAACCTCTTAACCTTCCTCATGTCTTAACCCATGGTGATGAAGAACTTGAGTCACGCATTCTACTATTGAACGTGTCATCCTGTTCTATCTAGTGTCACTTTCATGATTTTCCACGGTTCCTAAGGTGTACTCGAGAAAAGGCCATTCCATAGCAAGTAGGTCGAAGTCCGACTCGAGATTTTAGGAATGAAATCATGGTAAGATCAGAGCCACCTTTAACCTGGTGAAACTTCCATTGACTCAACAAATGACCTGAACCTAAACCTTTCCCGGTATTTGTCGAAAAAAGGCTTTTGAGGAGAATGCACTAATAACCACTATCCACTATCACACTCTGTGTCTCTTAAGCGTCTATACCAGCCAGGCCAAAATTCATTGTGAAAGTCTAAACGTCACTATCATCCACAACACTATTTAGAGCATTGACAAAAAGGAATGGAAGGATGCTATGAGAGAGGAGATGAGTGCGTGAAAAGAATAAAACATGGGAGATGGTTGAAAATAGAAAGGGAAAAACATTGTTGATTGATTGGATTTTCACACTAGAATATAAGGCTGATGGATCTCTTGAGAGACATAAAGCAAGATTGGTAGCCAAAGGGTACACTCAAACTCATGGAGTTGATTATCAAAAGACTTTTGCTCCGGTTACAAAAATGAATAATGTAAGAATCCTGTTGTCATTGGCTGCCCACTATAATTGACAACTCCTACAGTATGATGTTAAAAATGCATTTCTTCACGGTGATTTAGATGAAGAGATTTACATGAACATCCCACTAGGTTGAGGAACTACAGAGTAACAAGGTGTGCAAGCGAAAAGGCCCTTTATGGGCTAAAACAATCTCCACAGGGCTTGGATTTGGGAGATTTTCCAAAGTCGTAAGAAAGAGTTTGGGTACAAACAAAGCTGAGTGACCACACTCTCTTCATCGAGCACTTTCTTTGCGGGGAACTTTGCTCTTCTAGTCTATGTTGATGACATCATAGTGACTGGAAATGATATTGAGAGAGAAGCATGATGTGAAGCGGAGATTAGCAAAGAGTGAGATAAAGAAACTAGGAAAGCCGAAGGTAAGCACACTCGGTATTGAGGTGGCATATTCTACGTAAGGATCTTCATCTCTATTAGTAATGTAGTGGTTATTAGGCGAAATAGGGAGATTGGGTGTAAAGCCAGTCTGCCCGATGGATCTAAACCCACCCAATTGGGAGGGCTAAAGAAGAGCCAATGGTGGATAAAGAATGTACTAGAGTGGTGAGTAGCGAGCCCCGAGCTTCTCGGGCTCGGCTCGAAAAAAGCTCGGCTCGGGCTCAGCTCGTGAGCTAAACGAGCAGGCCTTAATTTAGGCTCGATAAATTTCGAGCTAGGCTCGGGCTCGGCTCAGGCTCGGCTCGGGCTCGCTCGAAAAAAGCTGGCTGGTAGCGGACCCATCTGTCATTTGAGCGAGGCTTAGCTAGGTCTCGACGATAGGATCCCGGTCTTCACCGGTCGCGATCCGGGCTTCCGGCGACGCCCGGTGAAATGTCGAGTCATGTGTCCGGGTATATCGATGTAATGGATCCTCGAGCTCTAGATCTGATGCCTGGATAAGTGATACGTGAATCCTCACGGCAGATTAAGGAAGCGGCCTGACGAAGATGGCCGGGCGGCGAATCCTGTTTGTCGGGCTGGGGACTATACAGATCTCCAGATATGCTCGGTAGGCCCGAAATGGTGTTGCCACGATAAGCTAGCGAAGATGTCGGCCTTGGTATGTTGAGTGTGGATGGCGTGAAGAAGGTGCCGTGAAAGGGGCGTCGGGGAAGGACATGGATGTTGGGTATGACCCGAATGCGATCGAGTTTATCCTAATTAATACGGGTCACGATTACAAATATGAGATTATTGGGGCTCTGTGCAAACTATAGAATTTGGTGGCCATAGGCAGGCACAAAGGTTCTTGGAGTCTTGAGTAGCGTTGAGAGCGATGCGCGAACCCACTGTCGATCAATTCGGCGATGAGCGGATCCAATCTCAAATCTTGGGTATTGGGGTCCTTTGGATCTTGTGCTGGACAACTTGGCGCATCTAGGGTGGGTATGGGTAAAGGCATCAAGGGTGATGTAGAGGTGGGGTTTCATAGGAAACAAGATGGAGCATGCGGGACTACCAGAACATACGATTAATAACATGGAGTGCTGCCGTCCTTGTTAGGTATGAAAATTTGCACCGATCGGTTCGACATAGTGGGCAGATTCTTGATCTCCAGTCCGGCAGTGGTGAAGCTATGGTTCTTGAAATTAATCATGCGCATCTTGGTAGTCAGGAGGGTGGTGACCAACTTAACCATGTGCAGCAGTATATTTCCAAATAGTTTACATTTATTTACTAATGAGTTTTGCTTGGCGAATCTTGTTGATATATTCTTTATTTAGATAATTGATTAAAACCAGTAAACATTCAATGATTTAGTATCCTATTTCTTCACTCTACTTATTCTGCATAATTATTTGTAATTTTTCGATTTTAGAGTTGTTTTATTGATGGAGTCTGCGTGGTGAAGGAAACAAATGTTGAAGAGGTGGCTTTAACGGCTTTAGCATCAATTGCTAAATCGTAGGTAAAACAAATCCCATAGAAAATTATTTCCTTAATTGATGTATTTGTTATCAGTTGTTTCAACGAGTGCGTAATCCGAAGAAACAAATGTTGAAGGAGGTGGCTTTACGACTTTAGCATCGATTGCTAAATGCGACTAGGTAAAACAAATCCCATAGAAAATTATTTCGTAATTGATGTATTTGTTATCGGAATTGATTATAAAGATTAAAAAAGTATATGGACTGAGCTTGATGATTGATTACAATACAAACTTGTATAGGCTCGGGATTGAAGCGACGCTCGAGTTAAGCTCGAGCTCGTTCATGAAGCGAGCCTAATGAGCTCGAGCGAAGCTTTTTTTAAATCAAGCCAAGCGAGCCTGATTTGGCTCGTTAGCTCGGCTCGAGGCTGGCTCTGGAAATTAACAAGCCTAGCTCGAAATGTTCAAAGCTCGGCTCGACTCGGCTCGTTACCAGCCCTAACTAGAGGCTGGTTGGTAGGCTCATATATCTTGCTCACACCCAGCTAGACATCACCTACTCGATGAGTGTGATAAGTCAATTCATGCATGATCCAAGAGAACCTCATCTTTAAGCTGCTTACAGGGTGCTGCATTACTTGAAAGGCAACCTTAGGAAAGGAATTTTGTTCTAGAAGAACGATACTCTTGCTCTAGAAGCATACACCGACACATGTAGGTTCCATAGTAGATTGAAGACAGGGCATTGTACTTTTCTTGGAGGTAATTTGGTGTATGGAAAAAGTAAAGTAGAATGTGGTAGCAAGATTAGTCTATGGGAATCGAGTTTAGGGCCATTGCTCGAGGTTGTGTGGCTTACTTTGGTTGAAGATTATTCTAGACGATTTGAGAATCAAGTGAGATGACCCTATGAAGCTCTATCGTGACAACAAGTCGGCTATCAATATTGTTCATAACTCTATTCAACACGATAGGACAAAACATATTGAGGTTGATAGACATTTCATCAAAGAAAAATTGAAGGAAGGAGTAGTGCATTTAGACACACTAGAGAAATTGGCTTATTAGCCTGCAAGACTACAAACTCATTTAGAAACACTAGAGAAACTACCCCTCACAGAGAAGAAAATCAATAGAGTCTCACCATTGATGATTGCAATATTTGTAAGAAAACAATATATATATATATATATATATATATATATATATATATATATATATATATATATATATATATATATATATATTATATATATATATCTAGTGATTAAGCCGATTTGTGCACTGACTAATCATAGGACCTAAAGTTAATATATATATTATAGCAGGTACATTCGGGCTGGTTGCTTGCACCTCGACTAATCCATGGGACCTAAAGTTAACGTCGGTTAAACCTCTAGTGGCCTTAAAGGGACTCAAGCGGTGACCATTTGATAAACTGACAACTAAGAACATCATGGTTAAGAAAATATCGATATAATAACTAAAATGATCTTAGTTTGATTTGTCAATTAACCTTATTTATAGGCTTCTCACAACTAAAATCAAAGTGTACCGAGATTCTAACAACATATTATGACTCTAGTTCTATTTGATTATCTTAATCTTGATTTAATTAGCTACTAATCTAATTTGACTTGAGCTATTAATCCTAATTTGACTCTAATTGCAACTAACACAAATTCTCTTTTTTGATGTATGTTAAAGGCGATATTCATATTAAAACCCAATCCTACAAACTTGGAGCGCAGGAGGTTGATCATTTAACATGGTAGAGCACAGATTGCGAAGAATAATCTGGGTTCAAGTCACCTCTTTGCAATTTTATTCCCATTTGTTGATTGAAAGTCCACTTGGACTCATTTTGGTTTATTTGACTCTTCACGTGTGGGTGTGAGGTTGCATGTGAGGGAAGGTGTTGTTAAAGGCATGATATTCATATTAAACCCAGATCTGAGAGTTTGAGCTTTTTTGGAGAGTTGGTCATTTAACTGTCATATATTTTAAAGATTCATCTTCATCATATTTCTTTTTGGGACAATGATTTATTTATTTGCCTTAAACAAAGTTTTGGGTGGCGGTCTCATCATGACTGTGATTTGGAGGTTGATCTATAGAAAAAAGCGTTCTTTTTTCCTGTATGGTTCTTGTATGATCTACATATAATTAAGCCCGATAAATGAAATTACTTGTACTTCTACATTTAATGATCATGACCATGGTGGTGAAGAGTGCGAGCAAATGCTTCTTTGTCTCGAAGGATCACATCCCGGTACATCATCTTAATACATTTCATTGAGAATGTTGGATGTAGTATTGCAACTCTTTATTATGCATCATCACAAACTCAAATCCATACCTTTTAGATTTAAAGTAATATGAATCAAGTTGCATTAGCAGTTGCTAACCTTAATCTTCTGAACTAAAATGCTAGGGCTCCCGTACCATTCATACTGCTTTATGCTTGTGGACTAGCCCCAGGGTTTTAATACATCCCCATTTTTGCACTTGTATTGTAGGTGTTAGCTATAACCGTTCTAGATTGAGGTTATTGAAATGGTGAATTGCTTTCTCTGATCTTGTTCATAGAGGCGTAATCCCCACCTTCTTCTCTAACTCGGTGCTTAGTAAACCTTAGGTCACAGTATGGAGAGATTTCCTCTTTTTTATTTCTCTCTTGCTTTGATAATGAGGGCTACGTTTCTCTTTCGATTAAATACATATATCCTCCTCATTAAACCATTTTCCTTAGTGGTGGATTAGGCTTCATTATGTTTTGCTAAACACCCTCTAGGTTGTCAATGACCCAATGTGTTGCATGAGTTTTGGCTAGGAATTTCAAAATATATAAATTCTTGTTTGAATAGTGAACATCATCCACATAATTAGGGTTGTGGAATATTGTGAATAGAGAGAAAGCAGAGGATTCTCTTGCTCATTAATTAACACACACACACACACACACACACACACACACACACACACACACACACATATATATATATATATATATATATATATATATATATATATATATATATATATATATATATATATATATATATATTTATATATTTATATATATATATATATATTTAAAAGGAAAATAGTAAATTCATAATATTCAACACTCCCCCTCAAGTTAGAGCATACAAGTAATGTGCATCAGTTTGTCACAAATGTACTTTATCGTAGGACCTTTGAGAGACTCAGTGAAGATATTTTGATTGGTCATTGATGAAACTAGTGACACGAAGATCCTGATGTGATCTTCTCACTAATAGAGTGACAATCGACTTCAATATATTTGGTCATTTCATGGAAGCTGAATTGAGCTTAATATGTAGTATAACTTAATTATAGCAAATGAGTTTAATTTGTTCATTATTTTCAAATCTCAACTCTTTGAAGAAGATGTTTCTAACCGTGAGTTCACACGTTGCCAGAGCCATGGCTCGATACTCAGCACAACCTTAGACATTACTACATCCTGTTTGCTTACTTCTCTTAGATATTAGGTTGCAGCTAATAAAAACCATGATCCTAAAGTGGAGCATCTATTTGTGGGTGAGCCTTCTGATACACATCAACATAGATGTGTGAAATGAGAGAAGAAAGAATGCTTTTCTTTTATTGGTGAGTGGTAAAATACGGTATAGGTCACCTTTATTTATGAGTCGAAGCCAAAATGAAACAAATAAAATACAAAGGAAGGAAAATAATGTGCAAGAAGGAAGAATGGGGTAGATAATATCCTAAGAATATCTATGATTCTCGCGCTCCCTCAGTTTGGAGAATATAGGTCATATGCACGAGCTTATTTGCATATGTACTTAATCGGAGGAGTATGTCGGAAGGAGTGCGTTGGAGCGTTCGACGATGAGGGGTTTGGCGGTAAGGGTCAGGAAGGTCGGAGTGGAAAAGTTTGGTGAGAAGGCTTGCCGAGGAGAACCTCGACAGGAAGATTCGCCGGAGAAGATCTGCCAGATAAGATCTGATGGAGAAGCGGAGAAGGTTCGATGGAGAAGGTTCGTCGAAGAAGGTCCGATGGAAAAATCGACGGAGAAAATCCCAGACGGAGAAGGTCCACTTAGGAGAGGTCCGCCCAGGAGGAACTGGAGTAGAGAAGATCCACTGGGAGTTCCGCCCGAAAAAGGTTCGTGAAGAAGATTTGTGAAGAAGCGAGAGAAGAATTCAGATGGAGAGAAGCTTGCGGAAGATCCTCGGAGAAGGTTGGACGGAGAAGATCTGACAAAGAAAGCCCATTGGAGAAAATCTGTGGGAGACAGCCTGTTGGAGAAGGTCCGCCGGAGAAGATGACTCACTCCATAACTAACCATGACTTTGATACCATGTGAAATGAGGAAAGGAAATAATGTTTTCTTCATTGGACTGAGTGAATGTGTAAAAATACGAGTATAGGTCTACCCTGTTATATAGGTCGGGAAGACACAAAAAATGAAACAAATACAATACAAAATGAAGGAAAATAATGTGCAAGAAAGGAAGGAGATAAACCGAGATAATATCTTAAGAATATCTTATGATTCTCAGCAGTTAACAACTTAGGTATGACCTTTCTTCTCATCTGACACTTTGTCTTAGTGTTCATTTGACATAGCGGAGAATACGAATAATGACATCATAGTGGCTATCACAGAGATTGTAGGAACTGATTAATGACACTCATAGGAAAGAAAATGTTTGGTTGAGTGATGGGGAGGTAGTTGAGTTTACCTACAAGTCGTCAATATTTCTTAGGATCTCGTAGAGGCTCCCCTGTCTTGAAATCCTGAGTTGACATTGAGATCCATAAGGTGTCCATAGGCAAAAGTGTAGTATACATGTTCTTCCAAGATGTCTAAAGTATACTTCCTCTGAGAAATGGCTACATTGGGACTAGACAGTTCTTAATGCTAGAAAGTACTCGATTTTCTAAGCCTTTCATTTGAAAATGGTTAAATAGGCATTGCTTTAGTTTTTGAATGCCATCCTAACCACTGCATGTAATGAGACGATATCATCTACATAAACAACCAAGTAAATGGGAGTGCCCTGAAGAATTATGATGATAAAGATTGAATAGTTTAATTATTCTACGAATCATGTAAACTCTAAATCACTAAATAAATCGGCAATATGGTTGAGAAGAGTATTCAAACCACATAAAGAATGGCCGTAGCTTGCACCTGGTCCCGAGTTCCCCATAGGCAACAAAACCAAGTGGTTGCTCCATATACACTTCCTCAGCAAGATCACCATTAAGGAATGTGTTTTTGATATCGTACTAATAAAGGGGTCAGGAACACATAACAAGCATGGAGAGAAGCAGGTTGACATAAGCAATCTTGAAATTAGAGACGAGGAACCTAAACTAAATATTTAGAAGAAATAAGGAAACACTTGAGATTGACTCTGGCTAACTAAATCCTTTGAAGATTGGAATAAAAATTTAAAAGATAAAGCTTCTACAATCACCTAGCATTTTGAATTTTGAAAAAAAATATATATATTAGTAAACTAAAACATAAACAAACTTGATGTCTACACACCGCAATTTGGGGTAAAATGCCCGATAGCCTTTAATTTGTATGTTAGATCCTCAAAGTTTTTGTCTTGATGAACCTTTGTTAAGATGTTTGTAGTTCGTTCCTTTGTAGTGTTTTTTCACGATAAGTGAGTAACCAAATTATGAGGGCATTAAAAAAAGGCACTAAATAGTGATCAGGAGTACAAGACGAAATACTGCCCCCTCAAATTGCTGAAATAAGTAAAAATGATATGCAAAAAAAACCTGATTCTCAACTAGAAGCACTTTAATAAAAGTTTAGCAAGTCAAAGACTATCAATTATAAAAATTTTAACTTTCTAACCAATGAAGAAACCTGAAAATGCTTTGAGTCTTTATATGAAAGCGCTCCGTTTGTAAAAAGCAATGTGTTCATTGCCTTTGAATTGTCCAAAATAAAAATAATGGACCCGCTTTCCAATTTTTTGCTACTCTTTGTTGCTTTATAAGAATGTGGGTGATATATATTAAACATTCTTCTATGAGGTGTGTCACAAACTTTGAAAAAGCTTAAGATAATGGGGGAGGACGGTGGAGGTAGCCTCACATAGGAGGCCTAACCAATCTTAGTAATCAACCAATGCGGAACACTAACTCGATCATCGAGGATGAAATAATGGTAAATACAAGGCAGTCATCTATTGCCTAGTCTTCCTCGGGGATTTACGAGTCTTGTATAGAACTTTATGGAAATAAAAAATGGATCAAAAGGGAAAAAATGAAATTCTTTGGCATTTCTATCATGATAATGAGATGAATCTTTGTCTTCATATCCATATGTTTTGAAGTTTCAATTTACTTGTACTTTTCTTCATTCACTTCCAATTATGGAGTTTCTTTCTCCATTCGAGTTGGGATGGTTTGCAAACTTAAGGGACTTTGTGCTGACTAATTGTGAAGGAGAAGAGGTAAAGAATAGGATTGCATTGGGTGAAGTTTGATGCAGTTGCATTTTTCTTATGCTAATTAAATTTGTGCTTCTTTGTAATATTTTATGGAAGTTTACCTTAAATAGATTTTATTCTCATTTATACATTTGTTATGAAATTGGACATAGTTTGTTTTGTCTATCACATTACATCATCAGGATTTATCATTTGCAGGTCATTTCCTATTTGGCCTTTTTTGATACATTATTTCCCTATTGGCCTTGATAAGCCAATTACTTACATCTTAATTATGTACCTATGCGAGATACATGTACCTATATGCTGTGCAAACCTTTACATGTATGCATATCTACGCATACCTATGTGCCTATGTACACATACATATGTACTTGTGTACAAGTGGTATGTATTCATATGTATACTTACCAACATATCGAGGTATGAATATGTGTATATACTACTTACCTAAACAACGTGAAATGTACATTTATTACTTGTATTGTAGATGTACATACTTAGATACTATCTGAATATAGCCTTTAAAGACCTAGTCATTCTTAGAATCTTTCAAAGGACCTCATGAATTTAGCTAAATGGATAAAGAAATCAAGTCCTTTGTATGTATAGATTCATACGAGAAAGATGGACGATGGCTAAAAATTAGAAGTAAATTGGAATTTCTTGCTGTGGTTTTGCAAATGATGGCATTTGGAGAAGTGGATTGGTTGGTTAAAAATGATGCATCTCAACGGTTAAGTTCTTGAATTCTTATCTGATGAAACCTAACCATGTTTTTCAAACCTTTAGGGGTTAAAATGAGGGACCCCTTCTCCTTATTTATTTGTGATTGCCGGGATATTTGGTTGTCTTACGAAGAGCGATGAGTGGGTTATCTTTTTAGTGGCGAATGAGGGCGAGGGTGAAGGGGATTAAGATCGTCCTTATTTGTTAGGTGTTTTGTTTTCTTCTGTTACCCTTGGTAGTAACACTCACTCTCCTCATAATCTAAATCTGATTAAACCCGAGAATAATATTTCTCTAGCTGTCGAGAACAACCTCACTTACTTGTAAGTTACACTTAACTATTTTATTTTATTTATTTTTACTACTTTGGAATGAATATAATAAGGAGATGAGGTCTCTATTTATAAGCTACTATTACTATAAATTTCCTGTAAATCACACATTATTGCGAATATATAAATAACATGATTCTAACTTTGTTTTCCATGCAAATCACATGCTATTGCCAAATATAAATAACAATAATATATTGGAGGAAACACAATCTTGTTGGTCATGCCCATTACTTCTTCCTCATCGAACATTCTTTTATGCCATAATACACACATACATGGCTGAGAGCTTTTGTGTGGTATCCTTAAATCAAAGACTTCCTTTGGCTTGAGTCACCACTCTTACTCATTGTGTACTTGACTTTTGATATATAATTTGATGGCTAATTGTTTAAGTAACAATAATGTCATGAACCTCTGCAAGCTCATTTCTCTTGTATTTAAGTCTGATTTGTAAACCTTATGTATCGACCATCTGATATTGTACCTTTCTGGTGAAAGTGCAGTTTCAACATATGATGGGACACATTTGCATATCTTGCATGCCCCACGAGAAAGCAGTAAGTCTTCATTATATTCACAATTAGATGTCACCGAGATCATATACTTTTGCATTACTGATTTGGTTGTGCTTTGGTTATGTTTCAAGACATGCAGCGGGGAACATATCTGACATCACTATATGCTTGTGGTGTTGAATCCTCATTAATGTGTTCATTATTAGTTGCAGAAAATAAGGAAGGCTAGCCAATGTCGATGATTTACATAGTTTGAAATATATGCAGTATGCTGAGCCTTTAAATTAGGAATAACTATGAATTTCCTAGAGAATACAAGAGTTGACTACACACAGAATTATAGTTAATCAATCACATAAATCATGAATGATTGTTGCTGATTTATTTTTCATTATTGTCAAATTATTCTCCTTTCAAATATTCTCTTTTCCCACTCCCCCCTCGAAGCTGGTGAGTGTCTTCCATGGCTAAGCTTGTATCGACACGAGCGCTTTCTTGGTAGTCATTAGAATATGCGCAGCTCACATTGTCTGTTGGGACATAGGTCATCTGTCGTCCACTTTCTTTTTCCTTGATGAAGTGCTTATCTACCTCGACATGTTTTGTTCTATCTGAAGAACTAGGTTTGTGTGCTATGAGATTGTTGCCTTGTTATCATGATGCGCCTTTATGGGAGATTGGCTTGCTACCTTTAGTTCATCAAAGTTCTTTTTAATCAATAATACTTCATACCATGACGGCCAGTCTAAATTCAACCATTGCTCTTACCACCACATTCTACTTCTTACTTTCTTTTCTAACTAAATTACCTCCAACGAATGTGCAATTGCAGTCGATCGTCTGTCGGTGGTACTAGCGATCAACATCTGTATAAACCTCGGCTTGTAGATGACTATTCTTTCAAGCGATAATCAACACTGCAGCGATCCCTTTAAATGCTTCAATATCCGATATGCGGTTTAAAGTGTTCGGCCGGTAGGTGCATGAATTGACACTACTCTGACAAAGCTATATGCGGAAGAGTGTGTGATAGGTAAATAAGTCTACAGCCAGCCTTTGAAACTGCTCCTTGTTCTTCACTTCTTGAGGTTTAGCGGGTTGGAAGCTTAGGAAATGTGCACTCGGTGGTGTCTGTTTGCCTAAGCAGTAATCGTTTTATGACAACGGTCTAACACATATTTATGTTGAGATGCGAATATACCTATCTTGGATCTGGCAAATTCCATTCCAAGGAAGTACTTTAGGCCTCCCAAATCTTTAATCTCAAATCTTGCAAGAACTCTGCAAGCCTTTCTTGCTCAACATAGTCATAAACGGTGAGAATTATGTCATCAACATAAACAATTAAAATAGAGATTTTCCTTCGCTGAGTGTCTATAAAACAAGGTATGGTCGACGGCTTTTGTGTGTACCCATGACCCTTAACGATTTTGCCAAATGTCCTTTCGAGCTATGCTTTCGGGCGATTGTTTTAGACCATATAAGGACTTTTGGCTGCGAGCTGCGACTTCTTAGTTTCTTTTCAAATCCCGACGGTAAACTCATAAAGACCTCCTCTTTAGTCTTCGTTAAAAGCACATTTTTACATCCAACTAGTGTAAGGCCGGTCATAATTTGCGGCGAGGATGATAGAATATGAATGGAATTGATTTTAACGAGAGCAAATGTTTCTGATAATCAATCACGTGTTTGTGTATCCTTCAATACTAAGCATGCTTTATACCTTTCAACACTTCCATTAGCTCTACCTTGATAGTAAAGATTCCATTCACGACCTAATTTCTTCTCCTTGGTAGATCCACTAATTCCTGAGTCTATTCTTCCTTAGAGCATTCATCTCTTCTAAGACGGTGATTTCAATCGATTCTCTAATTAACTTCTGGATCTTTGGAATAAGCAATTGAGAGATTTTTTTTTTTTTGTGGTAAGGCATTATGGATATGATATGACACTTGTTTGGCTATGGGATGTTCGGTGCAGCCTACGGACTCGTTTCTAAGTGCTATGGGTATAAAGGTGGATATGGCATTGGGGTAATATGCGATGGAAGCAGTTGTGAATTAGAAAAGAAGAGTTGGATTTACATGTGTCATTGATGAACCATCATGGGGAAGATAAGCGGTTACGTGATTGAGATCTTTGGTAGGTCTCACATTTTTTCTTTGAGTTCCTCTTCTGTTATACCTGATAGGATTTATAGGATCTCTTTCTAGTATATCTCACTGAATGTGAGAGTTTCTATCTCAATGAGATGATTATTCAGTTCCTCCATTCAGATTTTGTTTCCTGATTATGTGTACAGATTATCATTAATAGAGAGAAAAAAAAAAGGTGTGAGTAAGAGATCGATTTCCCAAACGTGCTTCATTAATTAACTATCTCCCATGAAGGCGATTTGCGAAAAATATAGTTGACCTCTCTAAAAACACGATCCATAGTAGCAAAAAATTTTTGGACCGGATTATACTTATTTACACCACTTTTTATTTGAAACAGCCAAAAGGCGTGTTTTGCCTTTAGGATCAAGTTTAGATCGCGATACGCTAGGTAAGTGAACATACGCAGTCTGACCAAAGAAAGACTTTTAATGGTAAGTCGAGTGTGGTTTGCATTATGGAAATATTTTCCTAAGGCCCTTGAGAGTGTAATGTCTTGTAAACACAAGTTGACATTCTATTAATCAATAAAAATTGTTAAAATTGCATCTCCCCATAAACACTTTGGTACATGCATGAAAAACATAAAGGCTCGAGCAACTTCAAGTAAATGATGGTTTTTCCTTTTGGCTACACCGTTTTGTTGGGGAATGTCACTACATGTGGAATAATGTTGGATGGCTTTTTCTTGTAAAAAATTTCCCAGCATCGATAAAATGCAGTTCCATTATCGAGGAAGAATTTTTATTTGTGTTTGAAATTGATTTTTGATCATGGTGTAAAAAATCTTGAATAGTTTTCAACCTTAGATTTATCACTCATTAAGTATGCCCGTAAGTCGAGTGTGATTATGCATAAAGTTACAAACCATTTTTTTCAGGAAGTTGAAATTTTTGAAGGCCACGAGCATCACTGAACAAGGTAAAATGGTTTTGATGCACAATGGGTAGTGAAACATAAGTATTACGATGACTCTTTGATAAATGACAACTTTCACATTCAAAAGATGAACAATCCATATTTTTAAAACAAAAGCGAGAAACAAATATTTTTTAAATATGGGAAACTAGGTGCCTTACTAATCTAGATGCGAGCATTATTTTTCGAGAACTGAGAAAAAGAAAGCTAATACTAGAGTATTAAGAGCCTTGAGCACGGTATTGCAAAAAAGGTTGTCATCGAAAAATAGGAGTCCACCCACCATCTGCTTACTTGATCATCATCCCCCATTAATAAGTCAGAGAAGAAATTTCACAATGAGAATCAAAAGAATATAACGATTAGAGTCCTTAGAGTTGATTGTGGATAAGGTTACCAAATGGGTTAGGAACATGCGAGGGTTGATTTAAGAAGCGATTGTTTGAGAGATTTTTAATGGGCCACGTACTTCCTGCTATAGGAGGAATCTACCATAATGCTGGTCGAACTTTATTTCCATAACATGGTGTATAGAGTGAAGCTTGTCAGGAGAGACTTGTCATATGGTCGACACCGAGAATCGATAATCCCTGATGTGAGTTTGAATGACGACACCGAATTCCCTGCTGTTTTGAACAGGCTACTAGAATACCGATTCAGGATTGGATTTTGTAACCTCGAAGTGAATCCATCACTACCATGTTGAAAGGACCGTTATTAGTGTGCGCCTCATTTAGAAGGTGTTGAATGATAAACCTCTCTCCCGGGCTTGCTACTCTTCATTTGATGGTTTACCATGGATCTTCAACGAGGTCTCATGGGTGTGCACCGGTTTGTTCAGCAATCTTCCACACTGTGGTTTCATCTCATCGCTGATTGTTCATAGACACCTTTAGATTTGCATCGGTGGTAAACGAGTTCTCAATTGGTCTTTGCAATCCCCTTCTTCAAAGAATGACACTATGACGGCTTTCCTCCATTTGAACTGGCAAAACTTCTCAGTGAAGGGAAGTGACCCACAGCCAATGATTCCCCATATTTAAATCAGGCTCCACTTTAAACCTCTGAAATTTAAGATACGATCATTCTCCTCCCATCTTTCCCTATGGTGGTTGTAGTCTTGAATTAGTTTCACTCATGGTGTTAGACAGATCATAGTCCTATAGTCTCTCTTGACATGGGGAAATTGTTGGTGACACATTATCATCTCCACGACGAAGTTGCAAGTTGTGGTTGTGGTGATTCATACGCTAAGTTGATTTTCGAGATCGAGAATACGTTTGGTGAATGTTGTCCAGGGATTTCTACTTGCGCGATTAGGATAATTCATATGATGGTGGCAATGTCTTTAATATGGAATTAACAAGCCAAGCCATAACCATAGAGTTCGACATCGAGTAGCATAAGCTGCATTTTACCAACATGTGCCTTCTTTTCTCTCTAGTTGAGTATCAATCTTCCCTCTTCCTCGAATAGACATTGATCTGACATTAAGCGTAGGAAATTATCTCATTGAGGCGAATGCAGTATCTAGAAGGAGTGCGATTCGGATCGAAACCTGAGGTTTCTTTGAAGAGTTCATGTTCAAGAGGAAGAGGATATAGTTTTAGAAGATACATCAGTTTATAATCGAAGGTGGGTTGGTGCTGATAAGTGGCTTTGAGAGTGAACAATCATTCGGCTCGTCTGGGCTTGAAAATAAGGAAGTTGTAATGTCTCATTGATTTACATAGTTTGAAATATATACGATTATCTTTGAGCAAATTAGGAATAACTACTAATTTCTAGAATACGAGAGTTAAAAATTTACACCTAGTCTGGATTAATCAATCCTATAAATCGAATGATTGTTCTTGATTTATTTTCATTATTGTCAAATTATTTCTCTTTCCAATATTATCTACCACGACATAGTTTTAATTTAATAAGTGCGTTGTTGTGTTCTAATAGGGACATCATTTTGGAACCATGTCTGGCATTTCTTGTTCGGATCAGTATGTTTAGTGGGCAAACTACTATTTCAATATTTTATATACAAGTTTGAGATATTCCATTGTCCGTAAAGGAATGTATGCATATGCTTTCTAATGACTTTCGCGTATAGGCTCGATGCAGATTTATTAGAGAGATGCGGGGATGAATCATTTGGCAACCAAGCATAATAACTTTCCGCGAGGTTCTGTATTTAATATGTTGATAAATGATTTTTAAATGCTCATTTTGTACGATCACTTTTATATCTCTGAATAACATTAGGTTATTTTTTTTTTTGGTAATCTTTTTTACGGTTATAGTAAGATAGTAGTCACCGAGCAAAGTGGAACCTTCTGGGGAAAATTGTCCATGGATGAGTGTTGATTGTGCGTTATCTCTTGTAATGTCTGTGGCTTTAAAACCTTGTAATAATTTCTTGTACATGCTCAATAAGTCTTTTGCTAGTTTTTAGATAGTCTGGATGAGATGGGTTGTGTTCAAGTAGCTTGAGGATTCTTTATTTTCATTGTCTGGATGAAGCACTCCTATTTGCACCAAAATTAATGCTTGTAAAAGTCCCATGAACTGGCCCATTAAGCTGGGTCTCGAGTGCGGGTAAGATTTGTTAGATCTCATCAATAAGTCATAAGAAAAGTTTGCTTTCGGGGAAAGAGCTTCACATGAATCCTCAGTAAAATTGAAGTTGAGGCATCTACATGCACATTGCTCCTAAAATGTGGAATTTAACTGTGTTTGCTTGAGGAGCTAGAAAACTTGCCTTTGTTTCAACTTTCTTCTTTCATAGTAATGAGCGCTGCAGGTGGTGGTCACAAATTAACTCTGGTAGTTGGCAGGTTTCTTTCTGATGAGTCGTATTAGTGGGCGATCACCATGTCGGCTTTCGTAGGTGGGTGTTTTTTGCAAATTTTGGTGTTGCACATTGCAAGCATAATGAAGGTTGGCTGACCATATCCTTGATTGTGTGGGGTGCCTCATTGTTTTTGTGTTTATCACTCCTTGTTTGGAGTCCATGGATGCCAAGTAGATGTTATTGGGTTGGTAGCCAGATTTTACATACGCTGGGGGTATGGAAGTGGTCCATGTTTACTTGATTTTACAACCTTATAAATTTCTTATGATTAAATGAATTCATATTAATATATATTCTCTCTTTGTCCACAGAAGAGAGTTTTGGGAAACTTAATTTATTTGCAACTCCTAACCATGTTTGTACGTAGTTGGAAATGATTGAACAAACCTGTCTTTATTAGATGTGTGTTGGAGGGATATCATGCTGCTGGATGATCAGTGTGATTGATGCTTAGTAGTACTGGACTAACAAATTAAAGTGGAATCTGCTTTGTGGAAAGTTTTATTTGGAGGTGAAGTCTACAGGATATTTCTGAGACTTCTTGTGGAATGGGATGCAATTTTCTTTTGTTGAGAGTCTGGAAGGAATGAAATGGATGGAGTTGTGAAATTTGGTTCTTTTTAAGAGATGAATTTTACACTTTCACTGGAGAGCTAGATCAATAACCATTCTGCCGGTTTAGTTGGCAAATCATGGAACCTACATTAAACGGATTTTGTTAGGATTTTTCCCTTTGACCAATTTTGAATATATACCTAAACTGAGTACATTTGTTCTTATTTAGTACTCTTTTTCCTTCTTGATTTGAAGGATTGCTAATATTTGTATTATCTCTTGTTTTGATGTGAAATACTTATATCCTATTTAAGAGGCACATAACTGTTCATTCATAACATCTAATGGTGTCTTTGGCAGCATTGTTTTGTTTCTTGTCTGTCATTCTTCCCATGCTAAATAAAATTTATTTTTTTAGGAATACCTTTTTCCATCTTTGGTGATGAGATGTTACGTTCAAAATCTGATGCGTGATTAATTTTAACTAAGGGTGTTATGAGTCCACTGCCAATTTATTTACATACATTTTGCATAACTCTGAGTTCATTATCTTGTAGATTCCAAATACCATGATGATGGAATTATATAGAAAATCTACATACAGTTTATACGATATAAAGAGATTTCCTCGGTTCTTGTGGATCATATTTTACCTCGAATGTTGTATCTTATTGTTTGAGCCTAGACTTATTTACAATTCCATAAGCGGGGTGTTGGCCTTCCATAAAGAAAAAAGCGAAAAGAATTGACTCATAAGCATTCATTAATTTTCATATTCATCATTTGTTGTTTTTACTTTGAAACGATGCGAATTATCACGTCGATTTCTTTTAGATTTAACATTGTGGCAGTCGATCTTGATTATTGTTTCCTTATCATTTTGTTCCTAGAACAAGCTTCATGACATATTGAACCACGTCTCTTGTTTTGAGGATTAAACGAGATTAGCGGATCCATCGCTAAGCCTCAGAAAGTCACATCATTCTTTGCGATTGAGAATTTTTAAATGTATTA
Source organism: Tetrastigma voinierianum (assembly GCA_016808115.1). Classification (NCBI taxonomy): domain Eukaryota; kingdom Viridiplantae; phylum Streptophyta; class Magnoliopsida; order Vitales; family Vitaceae; genus Tetrastigma; species Tetrastigma voinierianum. The sequence continues at coordinate 150,150 of JAEQBH010004099.1, forward strand.
AGATTAGAGTACTCTTCGCCTCTTAAAAGCTTGGGTGACGATGCTATCGGTGACTACGGATATTATCCACATTTTATATAGAAGACATTATTGGCGATTCTTAGGTATCATCGGTGGATTTAAGCAACGTAATCGAGGGAATAGGAGACATCTTCTTTGTCCTAGCAAAGAAAAAACGTAAAAGGCTGGTTGCCGTCTTTTATTTAAAGTATGGGAAGCATGTAAAATTTCGAGGATGCCCATACGAATGAATGCTTCCATGGACTCTGTATTGTGTGTGTGTGTATATCTATAAATGGTCGATTATTGACATTTCCTTGGATCTTCTTTGTTCATTTGTGGCATTTTCTTCTATCTCTATGTTGTAAGTTTGACCACTTCACGAGCTGGATTGAAGAGATGCGAAACCATGTTCATTCTGCGTGTGCTCTTGCTTCCTCTTCTCCTGAGCTTTCTTGCCATTGGAGCATGGCTCCAGGCACTGACTAATGAGCAAACGCTTGTTGAAATGTCTGGCATTCATCAGTGAACTTCTGAAATTCTTTGACAAGTTTCTATGATACTCACTTTTTCGGGCACGGATGCGTTTCCATATCTTGGTCCATCGTGGGTCCCGGCATCGTGTGATGAGCATTGAAGATGTACGTGAAGGTGTCCACAGGTTATCTCGGCTTGATCTTTGTGTGTGAGTAAACTAAAGTTCTTTGCTTCTCACTTATTGCGGCGATTGTCAATTATCTCATTGGATAATAGTGTTTCCTGCTTTGATCAGGCTACTCATGTTGCTTGTCATCATCGATCAAGCTGATAGGGATCGAATTTGCTAGCCGCGCTGTGACAAGGCTGATTATCGGTCTGGTACGGCCGTTCACGTTCTATCCATCAGTGATGGTTTTTTACAACTAGCAATACTTGGCGTTTTCAATTTGGGCCCTTGATGCGTTAATGTATTTGATGAGTTCTATCAAGAACTTCGACCTATGTAGCATCATCAGGATGCTTCTTTGTGCCTCGAGGGCGACATACGTGTTTCTGTTGAGCCTAGAAGTCCCCGAGGTAGCATGCATCCTAAAGCATCTGATACGTCTTCGTAATACTAGTAATTTTAATTGATGTGTTTTAAATTGAATTATTAAATTTAATTTTCCTAGGTATATATTTTATTAATCCTAAAGTTATTTGGGACATAATATGTTATTTTGACCCTACAATTAATAAATAATTATCATTATGCATTATTAATTGTAATATATACATTTCATATTATTGTTGGGATTTTAATTAGATAAAGTGCCCAAATTAAGTGTAATTAGGGACTTAATGGTATAAATTTAACAGGAGAGATTTAAGATTTGCTTTGCAGAATTTGTTCTGAGCCTCCACCTTCTCTCTCTCTCTGAGCACCTCAGTGACCTGCCCTCTGGCGCCATTCGGTAGATTCCGTGCTTGTCCTTCGTGGCCGGGAGTAATCACCCACTACTCAGGCCACCCTTGTGTGCTTCGAGTTGCACTTTGGCTGATCTCAGCAGGAATCACGAGCTCTCTGCCCTTAAGCGCGCCGCCGCATTGTTGGCTGGCCCCAGGCCACCTCCGCCCCCAGCCCAGGCACATATCAGACTCTCGCCCCAAACTTAGGGTCCACCCTTGATCGGCTTCCAGGTCGTTTGCGTGGAAGACGGAGGGGTGGAGCTCGCCGGAGTTGAGATTTGTCGGGGCCAGGTCAGGCCACTCAGATCCTCGAGACAAAACTGATCACATTTTGGCTTCCCTTGGTGTGCTTTAGGCTTCAGCGTGGGTGTCAGCAGATCCTAGTGGCAGCCTCCCAGTTTTGACCACCGTGCGACGGCGGCGGACCTCGGGGGGCGATGCCCGAGGAGCAGGCACGTTCGTCTCGAGTTCAGTGGTTGGCAATCTACGATCAGGTTTCGCATTCGAGCCGATAAAGAATCTATACCATGGCGTGTGAACTCTAAATTCATATCATTGTTCGATATTGACAATTTTAATTGTTCGTAATTGTTATTTTAATATTGAAAATGCCTTGTTATCGTTTAATTACTCGTGTTCGTGTTTTGAAAAGATGTAATAAAGTACATGTAGGTTGGATGTTGTGTTTTATTTTATCTGTGTAAGCAGGCAGCGTTGATTACGATTAACGTATTTTCCTTTATATCCGGAGTTATTAATGTGTAAGTATAATTATTTGCTCCAAAAGCTACAAGTGTCGATTGTGTTTATCGTGATTTGTTGGCCCTTGTGTTGGATTAGATTGATAGTGGATTTATGCGTAGTTGTGGCTTAGGCTCGACATTGGATAAATTGTGGATATTAAGTGTATTTTTATGGGTTCTGGAACCGTTTTACAGGGGAGTTAAGTCGGTTTTGAGGGGAGGTTGCGAATTTTGTTAGAAATTTGAGTGTCTTTATATTGGTCTAACACATGATTGTCTAGTCTAGTCTAGGTTAAACTTAAACCTCGATCTGATATTGATTATGTGCTATTCAGATTGTCTAAAAGCCGACTCTGTTGGCTTTGAGGCGTGAAAGCGGCTTTGAGACCGTTTTCTGTGAGTTGATATCATATAGTTTATGACACATCATCTGCGTACATCGCATGGCATTTATGTGTGGGCGCACCGTCATCACGGCGTGATTGTCTTATTGAGTGTATTTACTATGGTAATTAAATTGTTAGTTGTTATGAAATATATACATATGAGGCGTATGATGATAGATGTGAGTGTGTATTGTTGGGTGTGATATTCTTTGTGCATTATGTTTGATATTGTAATGGGAGCCTCGTGGACATACCACAGCAGGTTATCGGGATGTGTATCGGTGTGATCAGTTATGTTTATAGTTGTAGTTATGGACATGAGTTCCACTGGTTGGCAGAAGCGAATTTCTCTGGGGATCTGGGAGTGAGTCCTGGTTGAGCGTTGCTCTCGAGCGTGGGCGTAGTATGATATGTTAGTTGCTAGAGTTAAGGACCTTTGGTCGAGTGTCGTCGGGCGCCTGACTATAGTTTATTGGATTAAGTGTCGATTGGAGTTAAGGACCACAGTGAGCATTTCTCGGGGCACCAGTCACATTGGATTTTAGAGGCGGTATGGCTTGTAGTGATGGAGGATAGGGTCTTGCTAGAGTTCTCGTTTTTGTGATGATTATCGCCGATGATATGAAACTTAATAAGTATTGTGCATGTATACTTGTAAAGTGTGTTGATTTATCTTTGTAATTCTATATGTATGTGTGTCATTTGCGGTTGTAGATGTGGTATAGACATATGATGTTAGCTCCTCTCGTAATTTTGATTCTCATTTATATTGAGTCTTATGGAGTCCTCCTTCTCGGATCTGTAGTAGCAGCAGATTCTCTTCCTTCACGGCGGTTATATGTAATATTATGATATTATTCACCCTTGTCTATTTCATCTAGGCGTCCACCGCAATATTTGGATATTAAAATGTTGAAATCAACTGAAGTATTCTATTAATTGCATGCATTGTTGGAGTATGTGGGATCGAGATTTATATCTCCCTATCGACACCTATTAGTTGATCAGTTATATATATATCATGTGTTCGTGTGATGATAAGTGGTATGAGTATTTCCAATGAAGGCACTACGGGTTTAGTTGGCTTTATGCCTTCCCATTCCCTAATCTGGAGTCCGGCCCCGAGTTAAAAGGTCGTGACCAAAAGTTAATTATCGAGGAGCTATAGGTTCATTTCTGTAACTACAGAGTCTGAAAGTTTCGATCTTTAACGGAGTTAGGATCGAGTCAAGATCCTTGTACGTCATCATTGCACCTAGTTTTACTTTTTAATACACGTGGGCGTGTTGTTATCCTGATAGTCTTGTGTTTACTTTTTAGTATGAGACGTAGATCGAGGAAAATGCGTGGCCAGTGTAAAGGCTGCTTCGATTCTGAGGAGGCCTAGGAGGCTGACTATGGGAATTCGCGCTATGCACGGTTTATGGTATTCATTGATCTGATGAGCTAGAAGCGGGCATGCTTCTAACCGGTATTCATGTTTCGAGTGGGTCTCGGGGTGCCAGTGATGCGGCGGATTGCTATAATCTTATTGACCATTATTACGCCACGTATTATTTGATTAATGATATTACAAGGTGTAGCATGTTTGCAGCGATAGTTTATTCCTTGCTAGATGTGGTGGTAGTATTGGCTAGTTTTAGAGCTAATGTCTGATGTTGGAGTATGCTTCACTGGGGTGGATGTTAGACCTTTAGTCTCGCTAGCCGTTAAAGAATACATAGATAATGTCAGATGAAGTGACCTAATTGTGGTTTACATTGGAATGATACTCGAAGGTAGAAGTGGTAGGTTCTTTCCTTGAATGGTGATATATCATTAGTTGATTGATTTGATGATGTTGGTGGGTAGAATATTGAATCATGTGATTAATGAAGAGTAAGAATAGCGGATGTTATATCTTTGATGCTTGAAATCCGGAAGAAACTTGAGCTATACTAGTTTCACTATTTGTTTTAAGCATAAATATATTTGATCCATAAAAGAGGATAGTTGTATTATTTCACTACTAGAATTGCATAATAAATAAAATTGGAATATACAAAAAACAAACATACATCATAGGGCATGCACTCATAAATGTATTCACACACGGGCATACATTGCATTAGGATCATGCATTACGACCCTTTGGTGATGAGGGACATCATCACCACGATTGCCTGATGTTGTAGAATTTTAATTCAGAAAACCTCAAGGATGCAAAAGGATTTTATGAAGAGTATATTATTAAAGTATTTTCATTAAAGTTCTTGCTTGAGGCTCCTGCGGATGGCGGAGAAACCATTGGTAATAACCATGGGTGTAATTGAAGGGTACTACGAAAAGTTAGGAGCTATGATAAGGTTATCATTATGAGTAATCTTAGCGGAAGTAATATGAGACCACCAGTTTCACTGGTTATATCACGTGATGATAGCATGATTATCGTGTTAAATTAAAAAAAGTGTATGGAAGGCGGATGTGTATTTTCTCGCCCGTGTCAGTCTCTATGGTAGACATGGACCTCTGGTTAATTACTGCTTTGGATGTGATGGATTTTGATGTGATGCGGGTATGGTTAGTTAGCTCGACCTTTGTGCGCCACAGATTATTATTGAAATAGGTGATTTTTGGATTCAGAGAGAATCTGAGTTTCGTTCTTGTTGATGAATCACATTCTCTTGTTATCATATTGCATTCTGGCGAATGTTCTGGCGTAGTGGATCTGAGATTATGGCTCTTGTGGGGACAGTGGTAGATATTGAAGTGAATCCCACTATTGTATGAATTTTAAGTGTTTTCAGAGGTTGTTCGGGGTTGCCTGACGAGATAGATTTTGCATTGATGTTGTCTGGGCGGCTCTGTCTGCCACCTTATAGGATGGCACACAGGTGAAGGAGCTGGAAGAGGAGCAATTACGAGGTTGTTAGGTAAAGGTTTTGTTAGGCTGAAGTAACCTCCTGGGGTGCTCTGTCTTATTTGTAAGGAAGAAAGATGGTTCCTTGCGGCTATGTAGACTACGAGCCATTTGAGCAATGACGATACGTAATAAATATCAGCTCCAGATGGATGAAACATTTGATCCAGCTTCGAGTGCATCATGTTTTCTAAGATTGATCCTACGGTCAGGATATCATCGGCAGAAATGACGTGAGGATGTTTCGAAGAGCGACGTCGGGGCTGATGCGGCCATTATGAGTTCTGATGGCGTCTTTTGGACTCACTTAATGCCTGCGACCTTGTGGATTTGATGAACAGAGTGTTCAAACCCTTCCTGGATCGCTTTGTAATTGTGTTCATTGATGATATCTTAGTGTATTCTCGGAGTGAGGAGGACCATGTAGAGCATTTAAGGATAGTATTGCAGACTTTGAGGGAACATCAATTATATGCCAAATTCTCCAAGTGTGATTTTGGTACGGATAGTGTAAATGGCAGGACGTAATTATCGAGGAAGGTATTAGTGGATCGAAGATAGAGCGGTGATGGATTAGCGAGAGACCCTGACCACGGTATCTGAGGTTCGAAGTTTCCTAGGTTTAGCCAGTTATTATCGCCGTTTCGTGCAGGATTTTTCGAGGATCGCTGCACTCTTGACACGATTAACCCAGAAGAATGTGAAGTTTCAGTGGACAGAGGCTTGTGAGGAAGTTTGAAGTGAAAGTTGATGACTGCTCCAGTGTTGGCATTACCTTCTGGTACAGGAGGTTATCACAGTATGGCCAGCTTCGAGTCGGATTGGGGTGTGTATTGATGCGGCGGTAGGTGATTACACTTATGCTAAGCCATTGAAGAGACCTGACGAAATTACTGACTCGTGACTTGGAGATGGCAGCAGTGATCTTTGCATTAAAAAAATTTTTTTGAGGCATTACCTTTATGGTGAGACTTATGAGATCTACACCGATCATAAGAGTTTGAAGTACATCTTTCAGCAGAGTGAGCTTAATCTGAGGCAGAGGAGATGGTTGGAGTTGTTAAAGGCTTTCTGGCGCTGTCGGTATCATTTGGGTACGGCAATGTGGTGGCGAGATGCTTTGGTAAATCATCAAAGCGGTCTCGCCGTTAGTGCGAGAGAAGCGGCAGGTGACTAAGAGGTATGGTGTATGATCGGGGTTCTGACTAGAGGTGTTGGAGCACTTTAGCACATTGAGTCAAAATCAGGTTCACGATGGAATGAAATTAAGACAACTCAATCACGAAGACCCACAGTTGATGAAATTATGGATGGTCACCGACGGTGTTGAGACGGGTGATTTGTGATTAGGAAAGATATTGCGTTGAGATTGGGTACTGGGTGTGTGTTCGGAATGTTGATGGACCCAGAAGAGAAATTATGGAAGAGGCTCATCGCGCATATTACGATATTCATCGGTTCCACTAAGATGTATCTTGTCTTAAGGGTAACTATTGGTGGAGTGGTATGAAGAAGGATGTAGCGGGTTAATATCCCAGTGTTTGACTTGCGGTAGTCGAACGCCAGGCATCGGCGATGGGTTATTGCGGCCTCTGTTCCAGAATGGAAATGGGAGAATATTACCGTGGACTTTGTAAGTGGGTTACCTCGAACTTGAGGAGTATGATTCCGTTTGGGTGATAGTCGGTGAATGACTAAGTCGGCACACTTCTTGCAATGAACAACTTTTCCCCGTAGCCGGGTATGCTAGGGTGTATATTGAGAGGATTGTTAGTCTTCATGGGATCGGTTTTGATTGTAATGCGACAAGGGCCAGTTCACTTCTAGAGTTTTGGCGGAGCTTCATGAGAGCTTGGTGCTCGATTGGACTTTAGCCGCCGGCTTTTCACCCTCGGGCGGATGGACGGTCTGGGGACTGTCGAGACGTTGGAGGACATGCGAGGATGTGTGATGGATTTTGGGGCCAATGGGATTGGCATTTACCTTTCTAATTGGGTTCGCGTACAACAACGGTTATCATGCTAGTATCGGTGTAGGCGCCTTACAAGGCGTTGTATGGCAGGAAGTGTAGATCACCAGTTTGTTGGGAAGAAGTTGGTGAAAGGAAGTTAGCGGAGGTCTGAATTGGTCGAATCATACGAAAGATTCTTATCAGCCGAGAAATGTCGGTTGAGGACCGCTTTTTGAGAACGGAGAAAGAGCTATCTGATTTGAGAGGAAACATACTTGGAGTTTGGTGTAGGTGAGTGTATGTATTCTGAAGGTTTCCCTGATGCGGCGTGATGAGATTTGGTAAGAAAGGGAAGTTAACACTTCGCTACGTGGGACCATTTGAGATTGTGGATAGAGTTGGGGATGAAGCTTATCGACTGGAGTTGCCATCTAATTTCGCCAATGTTCATCCGGTCTTTCATATATCTATGCTGAGGAAATATGTGTCCGATCCTTCATGTGCTGAGCCCAAAGTAAGTGGTGAATTATCGCGAAGGCAACACAGTAACTTCTCCGTGGATACTCGGGTCGTCGACTCACGTCGAGAAGTCATTCAGATGGTCGAGTCCTATGGCGAGAATCATTCGATTGAAGAGTGCACTTGGGAATCAGAAGCGAGATCTGGCGGTCATACTCGCTACTTGTTCAGTGATAAGGTATATTTCTTATTCCTAAATTCGAGGACGAATTTTTTACTTAAGGGAGGGAGAATGTAATACCTGTAATTTTAATTGATGCGTTTTAAATTGAATTATTAAATTTAATTTTTCCTAGGTATATATTTTATTAATCCTAAAGAGTTATTTGGGACATAATATGTTATTTTGACCACTGCAAATTATCTAAATAATTATCATTATGCATTATTAATTGTAATATATACATTTCATATTATTGTTGGGATTTTAATTAGATAAAGTGCCCAAATTAAGTGTAATTAAGGACTTAATGGTATGGTTTAAGCTTAGAGGAGAGATTTAAAACAAATTTGGTAGCTTTGCAAATTCCATCTCAACCCCTCCCACATTCTCTCTCTCTCCCTGAGCACCTCACGGCGCCACCCTCTGGCGCCATTCAGCCCCCGGTCCAGGCCGCGATCTGGCGAGTCAGACACCAGGGAAAGGTAATCCCCACCTCAGGCCACCTTGTATTTGCTTGGACTCACTTTGAAGCTACCGTCGCCAGGAATCACGCCCCGTAGGCTCTCTCGCCCTTGCGTGGCCGTGGTCGGCGTTTAAGCCACCTCGCCCCGAAACAACTGGTCTGAACTCTCGCCCCAAAACTTAGGATCCGCCTTGATCGACGTTCCAAGGGTCGTTTTTCTTGGAGTGAACGGAGGTGGGCCTCCTTGAGTGAGGTGTCGGGGCGGTCGGCCCTCGGTGATCCTCGAGCGAACGATCATTTTGCTTCCTTGAGCTTTGGGCTTGGCGTGGGTGTCCTTAGAATCTAATTAAACCAACCCTCAAATTTCCGACCACCGTCGGCGGCCGGTTGGACCTCGAGGCGTGCGAGGAAGCGAGCGTTCGTCTCAGTTCGTGGTTCCGGCGATCTGTCGGTTTCGCGTCGAGCTTGGTAAGAATCTGTACTAAGCGCGTGTGAACTCTAATTGTATAATTGTTCGATGTTAAACATTTTGTTGTTAAGTAATTGTTATTTTAATATTGAAAATGCCTTATTTATCGTTTAATTGCTCGTGTTCGTGTTTTGAAAAGATGTAGCATTTTTACTCCTTAGTTGGATGTTGTGTTTATTTTATCCACGTATGAAAGCGAAGCGCGTTGATTTTGATTCGCGTATTTTTACTTATATCGGGGAGTGTGTGTGTAAGTATAATTTATCGAGAAGCTACAAATTGTATCAATTGTGTTTATGATTTGTTTGTGCTGTGTTGGATTGGGTCGTAGTGGATTTATCTATAGTTGTGTGTGACATTGGATAAATTGTGGATATTAGGAGTGTATTTTTATCGGGTTGCGGAGCCGTTTTACGAGTTAAGTCAGTTTTTAGGGGAGGTTACGCGAATTTTAGTGAAGGCCCCAGATGTCTTTATATTGGTCTAGCTTGTGGTGTCTAGTCTAGTCTAGAGTTAAGCTTAAACCTCAAATCTTGATATTGATTATGTCTTTTCTAATCTAGATTGTCAGACGACTACGCCGGTCACGACTGGCGTAGAAGCGGCTTGAGACACGTTACACTATTGTGAGTTGATATCATATAGTTTATGACACATCATCTGCATGCATCGCATAGCATTTGGCGATGGGCTACACCCATCATCACTACATGATTATTACTATTGGGAGTGTATTTACTATGGTAATTAAATTATTTAGTTGTTATGAAATATATGCATATGAATTGTTATGATGATGGATGTGAGTGTGTCATTGTTGGGTGTGATATTGTTGTGCATTGTATTTGAAATGTTTTGTAATAAGAACTATAGTAGGACATACCACCTAATGGTTACATCGGGGCCGCGTGTATCGGTATTGATCGGATGTATTGCTCCAGTTGTAGTTATGGACATGAGTTCACAGTTGAGCGTTTCTCTCGGGGGATCTGGAGTAAGGTCCACAGTTGAAGGCATTATCACCAGGCGCCGGCTGTAGAGGTATGATCATATTTGGTCTTTGGAGTTAAAGACCGCAGTGAGTAGTCTCTCGGCGCGATATGGTTTATTGGATTAAGTGTCGATTTGGGTCAGGACCACAGTCGAGGCGTTCTCTCGGGGCACCGATCACATTAGTTTGAGAGGCCGTATGGCTTGTAGTGATGGAGGATAGGGTCTTGCTAGAGTTCTCGATTTTGTGATGATTATGTGATGATATGAAACTTAATGTGTGTGCATGTATGCTTATGGGAGTGTATTGTTATCACGTAATTCTATATGTATGTGTATCATGTTAGTTGTGATGTAATTATGACCTGGTGATAATACTCGTGGCCAGTCTCAATTTATTTTCAGGTTCTGTCAGTCCTCCTTCTCCAGATCACCAGTAATATGGATCCTCTTCCTTCCACGGCGGTTATATGTAATATTATGATATTATTCACCTTGTCTATATTTCATCTAGGCGTCAGCGGTATTTGGATATTAAAATGTGTGAAATCAGCTACGTATTCTATAATTTACATGCATTGTTTAGGTATGTGGGATTGAGATTTATATCTCCCTATCGACACCTATTAGTTGATCAGTTATATATATATCATGTGTTCGTGTGATGATAAGTGGTATGAGTATTTCAATTAGGCTTACTACGGGTTTCGGTGGCTTTATGCCTTCCCGTTTCCTAGTCTTGAGTCACGTACAGGTTGGTGTGACACGTGCCAAGTTGGCGAGCTTTGGATATTCCCCCACTTGGTGTGGTACACCCCGACTCCTCTAGGCTTCTTTGTGGAGGAAAGCGACTTGAGCAATTTTGAGAAGAATGACGTTGTGAAGATGGGTTCTGAGTTGTGATGTAGAGTTAATGGAGGTGTTAGTAAACCATATTTGTGATTATTCTCTTAACCACTTTCATTTCAGATCATCAGTATTTATCTATATTTGTGGCTGAAATAAGTAAAATCTTCATAATATAACATCAAGATACATGGCAGAAATAATCAAATGGTGTTTGGGCGTTGGTACATTTGAATAATAGGACTTTCTGTATTTGTTTCCAAATGCCAATGATTAAGTAAGCAGTGACGACATTATATGATTACCTTTTTCCTCCATTAAGGAACTTTTTGAAGTCGAGTTGGTGATTCACCTTGTCATTATGGATATCAAAATAAACGAAAACAAGCACTCATTTTTATATGCGCACCTAGAGCGGGCAGGAATTTTCTGATGGGGCGATATCCAACAATAAACATAAAAATTGGCGTTGTTGACCTTGCCATTCCACACTTGATGTCCAAGGTTCAAATCTTACAGTTGGGAAAAAATTGTTTTTTTTTTTTTTGCTTTTCGAGTGGGGTAAACAGTGTTATTACGGTTTAGAAAAATTAAAAATTTGGGTGAAGCTGATTGCCTACCTTGGATCATACTGCACACCATATGGTATTCACTTGTGCAACCATTTTGTTCATTTGCATCGCATAAAATTTTCAGTTGGCGTTGCATCATCTTGTGAAGCAAAATCATCTCTCCTACTCGTAGCGGAAGGTTCTTTCAATATAGGTTTGTCGAACAAGAAAGCGACATGATGCGTGTGGTCGGCTTTGAAGAGTGATTCCACACATTCGCGGGAACCACTTCTTTTGTATCTTGTAAATAAAGCTTTCAATGTTTCAATTTCCGCAGCAAATTCCTCTGTTCTTTATCTTACTAACTGTTTTACTCTTGTTTTCTTATTTATTTTGTCTCAGCGATGGGTCTTTTGAGTTACAATCACTAGGCGTACTCAGTAATATCGGGCTAAAAGAATGCATCTCATTGGGAGAAGATGTTTAAGGCTTCAGTGACGTGCAACAAGCTGAAGGGCCGGGTATGTAGTCGTCGGCATGCATGATACATGGACAAGTTGATTTATGAGATTAGAGGTTCATCAAACCACGGCATTCACATGTTTGTATCTAAGCCTTCTTTTACTCAAATGTGAATGTTCTTAGGAAAGAGCATAAATTATCTAGTGTGTGTTCATAATAGAATGCATTTAATACGCTATATCCTGTGGTCGATGAAATAGATATTAATTTATAATCTTCTTTGTAATATGTTAAAGGCATGATATTTATATTTAATTTAAATCTTACAAAAGCTTGGCATTTTCGGAGAGTTGGTTGTTTAACATATATCGAGCTGGTTCGATGGGGGTCTTGGGTTGAGCGAATATAACTGCGATTTATTATAATTTGTTAATTTGAAAGTCCATAGAAGACTCTATTTGTTTATTTGACTCGCCACATGCGGGTATGAGGCTGCACGTGAAGGAGGGTGTTAAAGGCATGATATTCATATTAAACCCAAATCCTATAAGCTCGAGCTTTTTAGAAAGGAGAGTTGAATCGTTGCAGTAATCGAGCATCATTTGCGTTGCTTATCAATCCATGATTCTTAGGCGCAACGAGAACGGAAGCGGGCGGATGAGCATATTGTGAAGGAACTTAAAACATTTGTATCATCCATTCCTCGAGTTCTTTGAGGCGAGAGGAAGCTTTAATCTGTTTGTCTTTGCTCTCTGGTTTATGGAAATGAGCTCCAGCATGCCCAGCGGTGCCGTTATACCCGGATGTTTCTCGAGGTTCTCTTCAAAGGTCGCTGACCGATCAAATTAGCGAGACCCAGCAGTAGAGATCTTTATGTCATTGAAGTACCTTGAAGTTTCATACTTTAGTTCAATTCTTGCATCGCGTGGGTAATTTTTATGTTTATCTAAGTGTTTGGATGAACCATTGAAGCTTCTTCAGCATCTTTTGATACTCTCTTTAGAATAAGCGGTGTTTTTTGTTTGCTAGGATTCTCGGTTACTAATTGTTGAACCAAAAATAGGAAAGAAAATCAATTAGAGATTGATTGTCCAAAGCCATACAACCTCAAATCCAGAAGTCTCCTTTCTATCTGCAGTGTATGAACTAATTGCAGATGCATGGACTACTGGCTAACTAGCCAGCCAAATGAGATTGGGATTTTCGTAGGGATAAAGTGAACAAATGCCCCGAGTTTTGTGTTTATGTCCCACTTTATACATGAACTTTTTTTCGGTTCCAAGATACTCTTGAGGTTTACTTTTCATAACTCAGCCATGCCTGCCTTTGAGAAAGGTCACGGATAGCAGCAGATTTAAACGCCTGTTAAACACCCCACATGTGTTAGAATTTGCAGCTTGGTTGTGACTTTTTTTAATGAGATGAGCATGAGTGACCACATAAATAAATGTTAGGGGTATCTTGGGATCAAAAAAAAATTTTAGGGATTAAAATGGGTCATCGCACAAAACTTCGAAATTATTATGCACCTTATCCGTTTTGTAATCATCTCATATGACAACCAAGATTTTTTACGCAACAAATATCAACAATCACTAATGTTTTGGTATATGACCATTTTCTGTTTGATATATATACTTGGAGATATTGTCTGTCAGTTTAGTCCTTCCTTAAAATGAGTAAGAACATGAAGAATGCCACCATACCCATGATTATATGTCTCCAATTTTCTATTTCTCATATATGACAATTTGAACCCCTCCTTATTAATGTCTTCATCAGTTGACAAATTGACTCTTTTTTTCGGCCCTATCATCACTAACATCATGGATCTTGCACCTTGTTGATTTATATAATAAAGTACTGTTTGGTGGTTATTGTGATTTGATTCAGATCTCGTAGAAAAAGGATTACCATTTTTTAGTTGCTTTTGTGAGTTGCCTCATGAGATGAGACGAATGTGTCAGTGGGAGGAAAAGACTAGAGAGAGGACAGTTGTGTGTGTACCTAAACTTAGGTGGAGTAGGCATCAAATTCTTATCCTTGAAAGCAAAGGATCATCTTCCAATCTTTTGCATCTAATTCACCTCTTTGCCGCTGCTGCTACTACTACCATTAGATCTGGCAAACTTTGATAGACCTATGAACCCGACACCTTTTTTGTGTATTTGGGTTGAATATAATTGTGTTTGGGTCAAATTCGTGTTGGCCAGCGCTGCTACGTTTAATAAACAGGTTATATTCATATTAAATCCACATAACCACGAAATTGATCGATTTATCGATTTAATTATTATATCAATTAATATTTAACCGTATTAACTGTTTAATAGGTTATTTGTGTTAAATATTGATGGAGTTATAATTCATATGATTTTAAATGACCAAATTAATAGAAGCTTATATTATACGTGTTGTGTCGTGTTACCTAATTATTACTTAGGTCATGTTTAAATTTGTTATTTTTTACCCCGTTTATTATTCGGGTTGATAAATGCAATAGAACACCTGTCATTACAGCATGACCCATGGACCACAATTACCCTGCATCTACCATATCATCATCAAATCTAACTTTCATCATACAAATGTCTCATCCTGTCCATCATAATCAAAAATCAACTTCATTGAGTGTTAGGTTACTTAGTAGTTAATATCATATAATATATATACTTGAATCTTCAAAAAGAAAAAGAAAAAGAAGTCATTAAATGTAATTTTAGGCGTTTCCAAAGGAAAAAGTTTTCTCTTTGCTGATGTTAGGCCAATAAGAATTATAATTTTGAAGTAGTTTGAGTAACCAACGGTGATGCAAGCAAAATTGCCTTTTCAATACTTTTATTTTTACTTTCATTTCTCGTACCTATCCTTAGTTGCTTCTTTTAATTGATCCCACATATAATAAGTCCAGCTGATCCAGAGTAGGTCCGCGCCTCAAAACTCTTGTATTTATTTAACATTAAATATTCTAGAAGTTTTTCTGAATTTCAGACTGAACATTCCAAGTAAAGAAAGGCTAGTGGAGCATTGACTCCCTACTCCACTCCACATTACTTGTCACTTCTCCATTTTTCATATTACTATTTCCTTCGTCATCGTTTCAATTTATTTGAAAAGACCAAAATTTTTGGAACCAATCTCTTGATTTCAAAAATATTTAGTGAAAAAGATAAAATATTTGATAAATGGATTTCAACAAACCTTGATTGACCTTCTCGACACTGCATGAACAAAGCGATTGCCATCGCGTGGATCTCAACTCCTGTGAATGTCGGATGATGTGCCTAAACCTCTTGAGGTTACTCGGACCTCCCCGGTTGCACATTTGCTTATTTGGCCTATGCAATAGCGGCGACGCAATCCCTCTGACCTCCAACAAAAGGCACATTGGTCAAATACTAGTAGGTCGACCAATACCCTAGTGGGCGCCCTCTCGTCCTCGCCCTCGAGCCCAACCATCTACACAAGTCAAATGACAAGTTAAATTCTAATGAAGTATCTCACAAAGTAAACATAGCCCCGAGATACTATTCATACTCCTCAGAGTATTTCCACTACAATGTCCATGCATGCATAGGTAATGCAAGACAATAATTGATATATTTAAATCATTTGCAATAAAAAAAATTATTTTATAAAATTTCATTTTAAAATATTTTATTTCGTTTTATTTGATTTGATTTGATTTTTATTTTAAAAAATTTATTATTATTATTATTTTTTCCATTTCATTTTTTTTCTCATTCCAGCTACTGGAAAACCACCAAAGAATATATATATATATATATATATATATATATATATATATATATATATATATATATTTATTTATTTATTTTTCATTTTGGAGACATCCACAGGGGCCAGTTCAATGTGCCCACCCCACTTTCCTAAATGGTAAGAAAATGGTTAGTTGTTAAAAAACAAAAAAACAAAAAAAAAAAAAAAGTAAAAAAATGCATTTCAAAATATCATATTAAAAAAGTATATTTTTAATTATCAAATATATTTTTTGAAAATAAAACAAGCGTGAGAGGAGTTAAATATGGTTAATTTATATAATAAAATGCTTAGTTTTTCAAAAAGACATGTATAAGAGGAGGTCATAAGTTCGAGTTCAAGTGAGCATAATTTACTACATTATAATTAAAATATTTAGTTATAAAAAAAACAACCATGAGGCAATCATTTAAATATATTTGATAATTATTTTTAAAAATGATTTTTTGAAATTGCATTTAATATTTTATAAGAAATTTTTTATTTAAAAATATTTATTTATTTTTAACTATTTTACATAGCGTGTTATTTTGTAAATAATTTAAAAATAAGTGAAAATAATTAAAGAGAATATCATCTTTTAAGTCTTTAAGAAAAAAAAAGTTAAAATTTTTTTTAATTATTAAACATGCCTAACTTGTGTGTGAGGATAAAAAAGACAACTTTGTGGAAAGTGAATGGAGTAAATTGCGGAGTGAGGTATTTGAAGTGGTAGCTTCATGAAACAAGAGAGGAGTCCCGGGTTGAATCCGTAATGCGTCTGAGCTATATGCATGGTTCTCATGAATAAGCCACAAATAGATATAGATATGAGTGCATGGAAGAGTAGATGACAAGATTGAATTTGTGGCTTGGAGTTGAAACAAATTAATATGAACATTGAGGTAAAGAATCTCATCATCATAATAATAAATTATGTTTGATTTGTTTAACTTTCCATATGTGAGTATGTGACCCTAGCAGCCTAACATAAAAGATGATGTGAAACATGATATTCATATATAAACTTGAGCTCTTAAGAAAATTAGTTGTTTAACATGAATAGAAAATTATTAACATTATTTTCCTCCTTTTGTTCTTCTCACAATTAATGATAACCAAAAACTGAGATATAATTTAACCAAACCAAAGTATATCTTACAGTAGTGATGTTGATTTTCTCCAACCATTTGTCGATCATACAAAATGTGTCGCTTGCCCAGGACCCTCACCGGATTACTTTTATCATTCTCGTTTGACATATCATCGCGCCCGGTTTAATGAGAAGAAGCTACAGCGGCATTAAAATCTAGACACTAGAAGGCCCGAAGCAGGCAGTTTGGCTAGGGTGGAAAGTATTAGTAGCTCGATTCTGAAGGGGCATTTAGCTGGAGCGAAGTTAATGGAGCCACAGAGGATCCAAATGTGAAAAAGGATGATGGTGCGAGAAAATGAAGGTGCGGCGGTTGATCTGAGAGAGAGGCGCTCTGTGGCTAGTTGATCTGACAAAAGCATTTGGCTGGGTTAGACATTATTGGTAAAGGCTGTTGGAGACACTTTGATTTGAAGCATTGGGCCCGAGAACTTGACTTGGGGAGATAACATGAAGAAGCGAAGTAACTAATCCATTGTTTTTTGATTAGCATTGTTGGAAGGAGATCGAAGGAGAACATGCACACTTGGTTGATGTTGAAATTTGAAAGCAGGTTGATGTTGTTAGTGTCGACTTGGGATGATTAAGTGTGACTGCAATTCCATCTATTATCCAAAAAGGGCATTTAAACAATGTTCAAAGCAAAAGGAATGGAGTAATCAAACAACAATCATTTTCTGACAAAGCCAATCGAAATATTGAAAGTGGATCTTGACAGCCAGACTTTACGGTTTTGGTTCGAGAAAGCCCCAAATTTACAGAGCGAAAAGATTCTGTATTGGGGCTGGGAAGAAAAATGTAAAGGGTGGAGCCTTTTGACATCTTTTAGTCAAACTAAACACGGGAAGCCGGGAGGAGCGGCATTCGGTTCCTTTAGTGGAACAATTTGTATCAAATGTTGAAGAAGGTGAGAAAGCGAGCCAATGGCTATACAGTCATCTTTGGATCACTGGTCTGGCCTTGGGAAGGTAAAGCGGTATTCTTTTAAATGACAACACCTTGAGTTCGAAGTTTGCATCATTACTACTTTGTTTAATATAAGATTTGAGAAAAGGGACTTCTCTGTGAGGGGAAGAAATTGAGGGCCTCTCTAGCCTTTACTTGCTTTAAAAAAAAGGCACTTTTATTGGAATATATATTTTTATGACAAACAAGTACAAGTATGCAACCCTAATAGTCCTGAGGAGAACAAGAATAAAGTTATTATAAGCGTAGTGAGGAGGAAATACGGGTCACCACTTGATTGTAGTCTGACAACAAACCATAACAAATGAAAGTGCGGTCAGCGAATAGACCAAGGGAAGAAACAAGTATACCTCATGGACACTAGCACGAAAAACCTTTTTTACGTGACAGGAGAATGAATGACGAGAGTTCTTCAAGGCATAATGCATTTTTAACACTAGGGACGCGTCCTTACTTGAGATTTGTAGAATCAACATTCTCCGAGACTTTTAAGAGCACATCCGTAACATTGATGGTGACAACATTTCTCTTTCTCCTTTGCGTGACTAGTTTGAGTTGAGATGATTTTATATGGTTACTCACAAATATGAAATAAGAACGTTTATTAAAGTTTTGGAAAGGAAAAAAACAAAATACATTCTTTATTTTTTTTTAAAAAAAATCATGGATAACCAAATAAGATAAAATTTATATATTCCCTTTTTTTTACCTCTTTCTTTCCTTCCATTTTTTTTTTCTTTTAGGTAGTAATGTTTGGTTGACCGTAAGTACTAAGGAAAAAATTTATTAGGAAAATTATTTTATTTTATTTGGAAGTCTATATGTATATAATTATTCTAGTAATGTATTTTTTATATGGTTATAAAATATGAAATAAGAGAAACATTTATTAAAGTTTTGGAAAGGAAAAATAAAAAATACATTATTTATTTTTTAAAAAAAAAAATCATGGATAACCAAATAAGAGAAAATTTATATATTCCTTTTACCTCTTTCTTTCCTTCCATTTTTTCTTTTAGGTAGAAATGTTTGGTTGGCCAAGTAAGTACTAAGGAAAATTATTAGGAAAATTCTTTTATTTTATTTGGAAGTCTAATAAAAAATCTAAAAAAAAAAATCAAATAAACAAAATTACAAAGAACTGTATGTATTTTCAATTTATTTAATTTGAGGATGGAAAAAATAACTTATTGACTTTTATATGTATTTTTTAATTTTCTTTCCTTCTATATATACTTTTCGGAACCGGTCGGACCATGATTGGAAGGTTTTCCGATCCGGTTCACCCATTGAGTCAGAGTGCCATTTGACTCGGTCGTGAGCCGCTAGAACCGGACGGTTCTATAATGGCTGAGCGATTCAGTGAACCCATTAACCGTTTAAAGGCCGTCAGGTATACGTTTAAATGAAACTCTTAAATTTCGGCCCATATCCACGGGCCCAATTCTAACCCATAGCTAAAGAGTGTTGTATCCTTATGAAAATGGCAAGTGTATATAAAGACCCTCAATTCTTTATCTCTTTCCGATGTGGGACAAGATTAAGGGGGTTTGAAGAATAAAAGAAAAAATTTCAGCTTGCAAGATTCGAACCTAGGTCCTAAAGGACAATAGGTAAGTTCTTAAACCACTATGCCAGCTTGAGTTTTGGTGAATGTTGGCAAACAAATTTATAATATTCATTTCTAAAATTATTACAATATAAAATACAATAATATTTTCCATTTTCAATAAATTTTATGTTTTCCTGAGAATTTATAATACTAAATTATGTTTTTAAAAGAAAATTTAAATTTTACTTTGATAAAGATTTAAATTTTCAATAAATTCTCCTTTTATAGTATTTGAAATTTCTTTTCAATGAAATTCAAAATAAATCAAATGTGACTATATAAAAATAAATAAATAATGTGTATTTTTATATGAATTTATAAAATATGAAATAAGAGAAACATTTATTAAAGTTTTGGAAAGGAAAAATACAAAATACATTCTTTATTTTTAAAATTCATGGATAACCAAATAAGAGAAAATTTATATATTCCCTTTTTTTTACCTCTTTCTTTCCTTCCATTTTTTTTTTTCTTTTAGGTAAATGTTTGGTTGACCGTAAGTACTAAGGAAAAAAATTATTAGGAAAATTATTTTATTTTATTTGGAAGTCTAATAAAAAATCTAAAAAAAAAAATCAAATATAAACAAAATTACAAAGAGCTGTATGTATTTTCAATTTATTTAATTTGAGGATGGAAAAAATAACTTATTGACTTTTATCTGTATTTTTTAATTTTCTTTCCTTCTTTATATACTTTTCCTGGAAAAAAAATATACCAACAATTATGAACTACAGGAAATTTAAAAGGCAACTAGGGCTGTAACCAAGCCAAGCTGCTCGGCGTTCGGCTCGTTAGAAGCTCACTCGAACTCGTTTATTAAGTTAAACAAGCCAAGCCCGAACATCATTTTGAGGCTCGTAAAAGTTAAATGGCAGAGCAGAACGCAACCTCAAACTTCCCATTTCTCGTCGACAAATAAACAAGCTCGTGAATAGGCTCATTGAGCAAGCTCGTTAACCGAGGCTCGTGAACATGGAGAAGCGATGCACAACAAATTTTCCTTCAAATAGGAACATAATGAATATTTTAACTCTTGAACTTCAATCAAGTTAATTGAACTTTTATTGTCTTATCTTTTTAATTTAGTTGTATGTTGGCTATTTTAGATGAACATTTTTTTTAATTCCCGAACATCATTTTGAGGCTCGTAAGTTAAACGAGCCGAGCCTGAGCACCCTCAAACTCAGCTCGTCAACTCTTAAATAGGCTCGTGAGCAAGCTCGTTAACCAGGCTCGTGAGCAAGCTCGTTAACTAGGCTCGTGAACAGGCTCGTAAGTTAAACGAGCTGAGCCCGAGTACCCTCAAACTCGGCTCGTCAGCTCGTAAACAGGCTCGTGAATAAGCTCGAACCTACTCCTTTAAAACCGAGCTGAGCCAAGCTTGCCTAATACTCTGCTCGACTCAACTCGGTTACACCCCTAAAGGCAACTGGTCATTAAACATTTTTCATATCCATTTAAAAAAAAAAAGCATTCGTCTTTTCCAAAAAAATAATTAGATATTTTAAGAAAATATAATTAGATTTTTAAAATGAATGTAATAGAAAGGAAAAATAATTAGATAATTTATGAAAATATAATTTGATTTTTAAAATGAATGTAAGATATTATCAGTATATTAAAAAAAACATTCGTCTTTTCCAAAAATATAATTAGATATTTCAAAAAAAAATATAATTGAATTTTAAAAAGGAATGTTATGGAAGAAAGAAAGATATGTTGAAGGAATATATCATAATTTATAAAAAATAATTTGATTTTAAAGGAATGTAAGATATTATCGGTTTCTAAGTGTTTTTTAGGATTCAAAAGCGTTTTCATAATTTCACGAATGCCCTTTTTCTCGAAAAACACTTAAAAGTATTTTTAGGCCTAAAAATACTTATAAGAACTGTATTAAAAAAAAATCTATAACAACTAATATAGATTAATAATTAAGGAAATTGTATTTCAAAATAATAATAATAGTAATAATAATTAGGGTGTCGAAAAATAAATTAATATATATTGATAAAACCTATATAAAAAACTTATAATTACCGTGTTCATCATGCAAGAGCGAGGGCATAAGGAGAAAGGGTCCCGATTGGAGTCTAATAAAGATAATTTATTACATTATAACTAAAGTATTTAATTATAAAAAAAAACTTATAATTATGTCCTATTATAAAAACTATTGTTGAAAGGCTATTAGTTAATAATTTCATAAAACCTATACAAACTAGGTTTCAATCTGGCCGACGGAAAAGGGTTGCACCACCCTCCCCATGTCTCTCCAGGATCCAAATTAATAAATTTGTTCTTTCTCAAAAAAAAAAAAGAAAAAAAAAAAGAAAAGAAACAAAAAAGTTGTTTTATATTATATGTATATAATTATTTTAGTAATGTATTTTTTATATGGTTATAAAATATGAAATAAGAGAAACATTTATTAAAGTTTTGGAAAGGAAAAATACAAAATACATTCTTTATTTTTTTTTAAAAAAAATTCATGGATAACCAAATAAGAGAAAATTTATATATTCCCTTTTTTTTACCTCTTTCTTTCCTTCCATTTTTTTCTTTTAGGTAGTAATGTTTTGGTTGACCGTAAGTACTAAGGAAAAATTTATTAGGAAAATTATTTTATTTTATTTGGAAGTCAATAAAAATCTCAAAAAAAAATCAAATATAAACAAAATTACAAAGAACTGTATGTATTTTCAATTTATTTAATTTGAGGATGGAAAAAATAACTTATTGACTTTTATATGTATTTTTTAATTTTCTTTCCTTCTATATATACTTTTCGGAACCGGTCGGACCGTCGACCGAAAGGTTTTCCGGTCCGGTTCACCCATTGAGTCGGAGTGCCATTTGACCCGGTCATGAACCGCTGGAACCAGCGGTTGGACCGGTGGACCGCTCGAACCGAACGGTTCTATGTGAGCCGGATGGTCCAACCCAACTCAACCCATTAACCATTTAAAGACCCAACTCATTATACATTTAAATGAAACTCTTAAATTTATTTTCACGATATCATAAGTGGTCCCAGCTTGTAGCGAAAGTCATTGTATCCTTATGAAAATGGAAGGGTATATAAAGACCTCAATTCTTTATCTGCCATGTCATATTGGGACAAAATTAAGGGTTTGAAGAATAAAGAAAAATTTCAACTTGTAAGATTAGAACCTAAGTCCTCGAATGTGATAAGAGTAGGTTCTTAAACCACTATGCCAGATTGAGATTTGATGAATGTTGGCAAACAAATTTATAATATTCATTTCTAAAAATTATTACAATATAAATGTAAATATTATTTTTTCATTTTCAATAAATTTTATGTTTTCCTGAAATTTATAATACTAAATTATGTTTTAAAAAGAAATTTTTAAAGAATTTTACTTTCAATAAAGATTTGATTTTTCAATAAATTCTCCTTTTATAGTATTTAAATTTCTTTTTCAATGAAAGTTAAAATATTGATACGACTATATAAAAATAAATAAATAGCATTATAAATATTAAATTATATATATTTAAAATAATTTTATATTTAAAAAAATATATAAATTATATATTTATGACGTCAGGTTCAACCGCGGTTCGGCCAGCCAGGTCAGTAAAGTGAACCATGATCAGGTATTTTAGGTTCAATCAGGTGCGGTTTTAAAACATTGATTTTCTGAAAAAAGATATACCAACAATTATGAACTGAAGAATTTAAAGGCAAGCGGTCATTAAACATTTTTCATATCCATTTTACAAAAAAAGCATTCAAAATAATAATAATAATAATAATTAGGAGTGTCAAAAAATAAATTAATAATATACGTGAGACGAAAAATCCATCATTTTCTAGGAATGATAAAATGGTAATTCTCGTTTTGAAAATCCGAATTTTTCTAGATCTCGGATGACGAAACGGACTTCACCGTTGGAATCGTCTCGCGAAATCTAGCTACTACGTCGAATTTCGTTGAATTCCGAGACAGTCGGAATTTCATGTTTTTCGAGGCACCGAGAGGGATGTAGGACACTTGACACGTTTTGGGTGGCCAAGAGGCGACACGTGTCCAGTGCAGATGCAGTCAAACATTGAGCTCAAGTGGGGCTCACATGTGACACGTAGCGTCATCTTGATTAGAGGAAATGTCTCAAGTGGTTGGATAAGAGGATAAGGTGTAATCCTCTCGACGATAGAAATTTGGCGTGTGGCGTGGGGAAGGGAACTTTCTCTTGTCCCAATCTTGACCAATCTGGTTTGGGAGGGAAAGGAAGAGAGAGAGACCAACCGAGAAAGAGAGATAGAGAAAGAGAGGGTTTTTAGAGAGAGAAGCTCCACCTTCTCTCTAAGTTTCCCGACGATCGGACCGGCGAGCTCCGATGAGGCAAGAAGCAAAGTTGCTCTCCACGGCAAGGACTACACTTGGGTACCAGTTTCGGGGAGTTTCGACAAACTCCGGAAAGGTAGGGGTTTTTCTCCTACTTGCTTTACTTTTTGCTTAAGGGCCATGTAATGGATGGGGATTTGTTGAGGCCTGGATGGCCGTGGTTTGATTCAAAGATTTGGTCAGAAGTAAAGAAAATACTAAGAGTGTTTGGGCGGTCCGCAGGACATTTGGGTGATTTATTGTGTGATGTTGTGTTATTCTTGTGCTTGAGTGAATAACGTCTTTAAGTGTGATTTTGTGGGCGGTTCAAGATGAGCTGTCGGATTATCTGTAGCCCTTGAGCTAAGTTTATGTTATTGTTGTAAATAGAATAACATGATTTATGGGAACTAATTCTGTTAATATATGCATGAGTGATATATTAGCATGTGTTGAATGTTCGTGTGTCATTGCATTGCACTTAGGTGGGGAGTAACCCAAGTAGGGAAATTCTACTACTGGGCATTGCTCACCCTGTCGAGGGAATATATTTTTTAGGTGCGAAAGGCATTGCCCAGGGATGGGACGCATCACACGAGACCTTAGAGAGCGAAGAACCGACGAATGGCCTTATCTTGTATTTTCTAAAATTCTGGGCAAGAAACCCATTTTTTTTGTATAAATTGTAAACAAATAGTAATTAAATCATTTTGTATAAAATATACATTTTATGAGTAGGATGTGTAGGCCCAAGTGGCCATATTTGCACATGTATGGGTCTCATAACATGAGACATGAATTCCGCGAGGTTGTGGTGAGAGTCAAACGGACACCCCCGAGTTTTGGGCTTCACACAACTTCGACCAAAACCTATACAAAAAATTTATAATTACGTGTTCATCATGCAAAAAAGGCAGGGCATAAGGAAAAGAGGGGTCCTGATTGGAGTCTAATAAAGATAATTTATTACATTATAACTAAAGTGTTTAATTATAAAAAAACTTATAATTATGTCCTAATATAAAAACTATTGTTGAAAGGCTATTAGTTAATAATTTCATAAAATCTTGGGGTATAACTGGTACATGATTATGAAATATTTTTAAAAAAAATTTTTTAAATTGTTCCTTGATATTTTATAAAATAAAAGTTTGTTTGAAAACCTATAATATTTTAAATATTTTAAATAAATTTATATATTTTTGTTTTATTATGAATCATTTTATTTGTTTGCATGAATATATATATATATATATATATATATATATATATATATATATATATATATATATATATATATATATATATTGTAAGACCCGAGAAATTCCAATTTCTGGAATAAGGGTAAAATCGTAATTTTGATTACCAAATTGTAATTTCGGTTAAAAATCCGGAATTTAATTCTCTAGATCTCGGATGATGAAACGGATTGCACCGTTGGAATCGTCTCACGAAATCTAGTTAGCACGTAAAATTTCTGTTTTTAGAGGCGGTCGAGGATCGGCTTACGTTTTCGAGGCATCGTTGGTCATAGTAAACCGATTTACCCCGATGCGACGAAGGCCTGTGGATAGCATGTACTCATGTACCATAAGTGGTATAGTAGAGAGAAATAATGAAAATGGACGACCGAGGTAGTCTTGGGAATATCAAATGTCTGGTAAGAGGGACATGTGGTCAATTCTGAGATTTGATTTTAAGTCGCATTTAAATGACAAATTGTCGATAGTCTTCGTCTCTTTCATTAAGCCAACCAAGAAACATTAGAGACCATTTTTTGGGATCTGCGATAGCTTTGGATTTGAGAACTTTTAGAGAGAGAGAGTGCTTCTCTCTAGGATATCGAAGATCAATGAGTCGGTTTCGGGGCAGGAATGTTTCACGCGGGACCGGGCTACGGCGTGGACTCGAGGATCGGAGTTTATTCAAACTCCCTTGAGGCGGGTTTCCTACTTGGGTTTATTCCATTTTTAAGTGTTTTCACGAATGTTTCGGTTGAATGAAGAGTGAGTGAGGGATGGACAGTCGATCCCGAGCAGGACCAGTTGTCTGAAATTTTGAAAATTAAATGGAGCGGCCGTGGGCACATCCACAGCTATTTGGTATAAAATTGTGTATTTTGGTGTGTTGATCATGTATTGATTGAAATTGGGCCGGAAATGGCCGTGAAACTCGGGTTCACAAGTGAACCGATGTTTTGTGATTTTACGAGATAGCAGGGGTTTATTCCGGGAATAGTGTTCTCAAAATATATTTTTATTATTGAAAATATGTTGGTCGAGTGATTTAAATTAAATTGCTCGTGTTTGATCACGATAGCCGTGAGCTAATTTTGATGTGATGAAATGTATAATTGCATAACATGATTGTGTGATTTATTTATGTGAATATATTCGTAGTTATATATTTGCATGTGATTAGACCTGAATTGGGCCGGCATACATGCATTCCCGTATACCTTTGGAACATCTAGGGTATAGGAGTTAGTGCATGAGATGGAGTCCCCAGAAACAAGGTTCGGAGGAGTAGTCTAAAATGTTAGTGCTCGGAGGGTAGTCAAACTAAATAATATATCAACCGTCGGAGGCGGCCCGAGTTGATATATATTCATCGGAGGAGTAGTCCACAAACTAAATAATATATCAACGTCGGAGCGACGGTTGATATATATATTCATCGAAGGATAGTCTGAAACAAATAATATATATATCAATCGTCGGAGCGGCCCAATTGATATATATTCATGCGGAGGTTGCCTAAATAAAGCAAGAATATTCTCATACGAGGCAGGCGAGTGTGAGAGAGATCGGTGAGGACTCAGGGATGCGAGTTGGTCATGTGTAGACATTAGTAGGATCATGTATTTGCTTGGATATTGTGTTTACTGGAACGTTGTGCCTTGCACTTAGGTGGTGAGTAGCCCACTTAGGGCGATTCTCCTACTGAGCTTTAGCTCACCCCGTCGTGGGACCCCCCTTTATTTTACAGGTACAGGGAGCATGCGAGGGGATGGCTCGTCCAAGAGGTTGAGTTATGAAGAAAGCCGGGTGTGGCTTTGATGATTGTACATGTATTAGAACTCTTTAAGTTTAATATATGTATTGTTTAAGAGTAAAAGTATTAACTCTTGTAACTATTGGGTATATAGTTGGTTTCATAGTTGGCATGTACATTGAGTACTGTTTGTGGGCCCAAGTGGCCGTATTGGATATATATATATATTGCATATATTGGGTATTTGGGACGGTATATCTGATCTTGTTTTTTGGGTAGAGCTCAGTACAAAGGAGACTGGAATTTCTAAAGTGGCGTCGGGTAACCCGACCTCCATGTATTCCTTCGAGTTGACGGGTAGTCAACGGACCCCGGGTTTTGGGCGTCACGGCTTGGTATCGAGAGCTTAGGTATACGGCGAATACGTGGGAGCTGGGGTTTGGGTATCCATCACCACTAGGTGGTATGTGGTGTGAGTATAGGTTTATGGAATATGGATGAATTTGGAGGGCAGGCCAGCAGATTAAGAGCATCACCACTAGGTGTGGTTTGACGTTGAGTTTAGGTATGGGATTACCTAGGAAAATCTGTAATACCCGTAATTTTAATTGATGTGTTTTAAATTGAATTATTAAATTAATTTTCCTAGGTATATATTTTATTAATCCTAAAGAGTTATTTGGGACATAATATGTTATTTTGACCCTACAAATTATCTAAATAATTATCATTATGCATTATTAATTTTAATATATACATTTTATATTATTGTTGGGATTTTAATTAGATAAAATGCCCAAATCAAGTGTAATTAGGGACTTAATTGTATGGTTTAAGCTTAAGGAGGGATTTAAAAGCAAATTTGGCAACTTTACCAAATTACCATCTCAGCCTCCCACCTTCTCTCTCTCTCTCCCCGACACCTCACGGCGCGCCACCCCTACCGGCGCCATTCTGACCGATTCGGCCACCCGATCATGCCGTCGACACGGGAAAGATGGCCCCATTACCGGCGGCGTTGACCACCTGGATTCATCGGAAACCGCCCCCATTCGCCGGAAAACCACCCGAACCAGTCCGCCCCCTTTCTCTCTCTAACCGCCGCTCCCATTTCTCGCGTTTTCCGACCTCCTCAGCCCAAATAGACGGTGGAATCGAGCTCCCCACCCTCGAAAACCCCAGGAACCAGCCACCTCCGCCATTGACACCCTTTGTCGGCGGTGGCGACTTATGGGTTGGAACTTGAATGCTGATCAGCGTAATTTCCGGCGAGCTCACGGTGGTGCCACGATGCGGTACAGGCTCTTGGAGCCAAAGGGCTTCGCGTGTGTGCCTTTGAACCCAATTTCAGGCGACCTTAGAGTTTTAGGCCCTTGTCGGCGGCGAGCCTCAGGAGCGTGCAGAACAGAAGCATTGATCTCCGTTCCGTGGTTAAGCTGGTCTGTCGGTTTCGCATTCGAGCTTCGGTAAAGACTCTATACCCTAAAACACGTGTGAACTCTAATTGTATAATTGTTCGATGTTGTGTTTTATTTTATCCTATGTAATTAGAATCGCGTTGATTTTGATTAACGTGTTTTTACTTATATCTCCAGGAGTTATTAATGTGTAGATATAATTATTTATCAGAAGCTACAAATCATTATCGATTGTGTTTATCGCGATTTTGTTGGCCTTTGTGTTGGATTAGATTCGGCCAGGTAGTTTATCACGTAGTTTATTGTGACTCGACGGTGGATAAATTGTGGATATTAGGGTGTATTGCTATGGGTTACGGACCGTTTTGGGGGAGTTAAGTCCAGGTTCAGGAGGTTCTGGCAGAATTTTGAGTAGAACATAAGTGCCGTTCTATGTCGGTTTAATTACGTGAGTTTTACGGTCAAGTCCTAGAGTATATTTAAATCTTAATCTTATTTATCGATAACGTCTTTCCATTCTAGATTGTCAGAGCTGACTCCGCGAGACGGCACGAGGTGCGGAGCGATTACGAGATCAGAGCATATTACGTGAGTTGATATCATATAGTTTATGACACATCATCTGCATGCATTGCATAGCATTTATGGCATTAGGCTACACCCCATCATCACGACATGATTATTACTATTAGAATTGTATTTACTATGGTAACTAAATTATTTAGTTGTTATGAAATATATACATATGAGGTATTATGATGATGGATGTGAGTGTGTATTGTTAGGTGTGATATTCTTTGTGCATTGTATTTGAAATGTTTGTAATGGGGACTATAGCAGGACATACCACCTAATGGGTTACATCGAGGGACGTGTAGGTATTGATCGGATTAATATTTATAGGTTTATGGTTATGGACATGAGTTCCTTTTTGGTTGAGCGTTTATAACGGGGATCTAGGAGTAAGGTCCTGGTTGAGGCGTTACTCTCGGGCGCCGGCTATGGATTATGATATGTTAGTTGCTGGAGGGTAAGGACCCTGGTTGAGCATTCTCGGTGACTATAGGTTATTGGATTAAGTGTCATTTGGAGTTAGGACCTTTGAGTCGAGCATTCACTCTCGGGGCGCCAGTCTCATTGGATTTGGAAGAGAAGTAGTAGGGCTTATAGTATTAGGTATAGGTCCTACTAGTGTCTCGATTGATGTGATGTATGTTTGCAAATCTTGAACTATCTTTGTGTTGAGTATACGATTATGTGAATTCAGTATTAATATGATTTTCAGTACCCATGTTTATATTATGAATTACTATAGTATGTATAACATTTTGGTTGTGGATATGGTTTAAGAATTATGTGATATTAACTCACTCGAGGCGGCAGTCTTAATTTATTTTTCGAATACTTGTCCCGGTCCACTCCTTCTTGAGATCCTTGATAACCCCGCCGAATTCTCTTCCCTTCCGCGGCGGTTATATGTACTAATATGATATTATTAATCTTGTCTATTTAATCTAGGTGTCACCCTTGATGCCGGAATATTCGTATATTTTGTAATTTAGATAATTCTGTTTATTTTGTGTATGATGACGGTGTATGTGAGATCGAGATTTCATCTCTCCCTATTGATGTTTGGCATCTGAGCATATTATATAGGTATGTTGACATATTGTCAGGTGATCGCATGATAGTTGGTATAAGTATTTCGGTTAGGCACTACGGGTTTGGTGGCTTTATGCCTTCCATTCCCTAAGCGGCCAGTCCGCGGCCAGGTTAGATGCGTGACAAAGTTAATTATCGAGCCACCGAGGTTCTCATTTCCTATGGCCTAGAGTCTAAGTTTCCAGTACTGCGGAATTAGGATTGAGTTCGTCCTTGTCTGTCACCATTGCATCTAGTTTCTGCTTTGTCCGTTAGGACGTCTGTTGTTAATTGATAGTCTTGTGTTTACTTTTTCGGTATGAGGCAGGTCGAGGTTAATGCGTGATTTACCCGATCACCCATGGCGGCCAGTACGAGAGCGCACGGTTCTATGATGGGGCCAGGAGGCCCGAGATGAGGCATCTCTTGACTGATCCACTAGTTCTGGGAGAGGGGCCGAAGAGGAGGCGGGGTAGGCCGGAGTGCGGCGGCTAGGCAGTGCCGTTTGCAGTTGAGCCACGGCCAGGAGCCCGCGGGATATGCGGGCCTGGGTTTGGGCACGGCCCGGATGCTGTGTCGCGACCACTATGGAGGCATTTTTGCGGGTATGAGGCGGGGTGCGGAGGCGGCTCTCCGGCAACATAGAGCATCGCGGTAGCGGTGCTAATAGTTCTCGGCCGGGTGGACGAGTTGACCGAGATCACATTCCTTTGTTCAGGTACACCAGGCTTAATGAGGTTGTATTTGATGGGGTGTACGGTGACCCCGATGGATTTTACGGACGAAGTGGAAAGAGAGCATTTGATCCCGAGCATCGATGAGCCGGACTATTGAGATGGCAGGTTTCTCCCTCAAGGGCTTAGCATTGCAGTGGTACAAGGATTACATCAAGCCGTTTCTTGAGGGTATGACATGGGCTCAATTCAGGGAGAGATTTGTAGATAACTACATTTCTTTTGCCATGAGGCAA
The DNA here is from genome assembly GCA_016808115.1 of Tetrastigma voinierianum. NCBI lineage: Eukaryota > Viridiplantae > Streptophyta > Magnoliopsida > Vitales > Vitaceae > Tetrastigma > Tetrastigma voinierianum. The sequence goes on from JAEQBH010004099.1 coordinate 180,891, forward strand.
GAGTGCAGGAAACGATTTGAAGCGGCGAAGAGATGATATGTGGTGGAGTACACCGCGGAGTTCCTTATCTTAGTAAATTTGCTCGAGGAGTTAGTTGCGGCGGCTGCGAAGGCAGTAAGTACATCCATAGGGCTCGGACCACATTTCATATCCTTGGTACAGTCGAGGAAGTGTAGCTTCTTGGAAGTCAACGATTTGCGAAGACAGGATGGAAGTACGACCTTCGCCTTCATGGTATCTTAGTGGATGGTGCTAAGAAGACCGCCTGAGAGGAGCAAACTAGTACCTTTGCTGCTTGGCCTTGATATTATGGCGGTACAGGGTACTTCGTTTGAGGTGAGGTCAGCAGACCAGACGAGTTTAGACCAGGGGTCACAAGAAGGGTAGGCAGCAACCCCGGAAAGGGTTATAGAGGCTTCCGGATTGAATGAGGGGGTTTAAGGCTGAGTAGAGTACATAGTTCAAGGGACCCGAGTTAGGCTCGGGGAGTCTGTGTGGTTAAGCACCAGTATGTGCCTGATGTGGGCGGGTGCATCGGGACCTTGTATGAGCGGCTAGTGGAGCTTGTTTTTAGGTGTGGAGAGTTGGGCCATATGGCCCGAATCATGTCTGGAATTTCCCGGCCCGGCGGCCCAGCCAGCGCCATCGGGGTTGCGGCTAGTGTTGCCCGCCCAGTTCATTGGGCAACGCCTAGTTCTTCTCAGGCGGGTGCGCAGTATAGCGGCCAGCAGGGCCGTGGATATGGAGGTAGAGCTCCGGGAGGAAGATTTGGTGGTAGGGGCCAGGGTCAGGATTCGAGCTCCTACCCCGGTCTGGCGGACGTGGTCGGGCCCGGAGTTTTACACTCACTCCTCGGGGCCCGGGCGTGAATCTTTAATCGTTTAGTCTTATTCGGGTGGTATACTAAGGCTAGGGTGTTATTAGATCAGAAAGTTGCCACACACTCCTTTGTGTCTCCTAGTTTTGCGTTTAGGCTTGGTGTTCGACCAGCCGGACTTGGACTTTCAGGATTATGTCGGTCATACCCCTCTTTGGTGATGCCTTAGAGGCGGATATTTACTTTCCATCGTGTCAGGTTACGCCAGTAGCGAGACAACCACGGCGGATCTTATTTTGTTGGATGTGATGGATTTCGAGTTGTGGGTATGGATTGGTTGGCCCGGGCACTACGCCACCACAGTTGCAGAGAGAAACAAGTGATTTTCCAGTTCGAGGGGTTGGTTGGGTTTCGTGGTGGCGGATACCCATTGCCCAATTTAATTTGACCATTACGGCTAGGCGGATGTTCTTGTAGGGTGCCCGGGGTTATCGGCTCTTAGCCAGGGGACACGGCAGTAGACAAAGGTAAAGTTGATGATGTCCCTATAAACTGTGAATTTCTGATGTTTTCAGGAGGAGTTGCCGGGGTTGCCACTGACGAGTAGAATTTTGCATTGATGTTATGCAGGGCACGGCTTATCTCCTCGTGGAAAGCTGGAAAAGAAAATAAATTTTTATAAATTTATTTGGTTAAGAAAGGAGAAAAATAATTTCCTAAGGTTTTATATGGTGTAAAATTGAAGAAAATAAATTTTTATGAATTTATTTGATGTATTATGGAAAAAAAAATGATTTTAGTGGATTTTTAGAGATTTTTCCAATTTCTGGAAATAAATGAAAAAAAAAAAATTAATTTTTGGGCAAAATCGTTTTAGACTCTTGCCCAAATATTGAAAAAAAAAAATTTTATTACTGTCTGAGTTTTGTATTGTGGAAGGAAACTTGAAGAAATTTGGAGAGGTATTGTGTGTGAGAACAAAATTTTGTATTGCAAGGTTGAGGTTGTATTGCAACAAAGGGCTTGTAGGGTGAGGGTATATTGCAATAGAGGAGGTAGGCTAGCCATTGTATTGCGGGATTGTATTCGCAGGAAGGCTTAAAGTAAAAGGAAATTGTATTGCAATACAATTTTGAAATGTAGAAGAGGCTTGAGTAGCTTGAATTGTATTGCAGGAATAGTGTAGGTTGAGTTGCAATACAAAATTGTATTGCAACCTTGGTTGTGTAGTGGCTAGTGATTGTATTGCAAGAGAAGGAGGAAATTGTATTGCAACATTATATTGCAATATAGTGGGGAAGCAAACAACATAAGTGTATTGCAATATCTGAGTGTATTGCAAGGAAGGAAAGTTGGAAAATTGTATTGCAAGGTAATAGTGAAGAAGGTAAATTGTGTTTGCAATACAATTTTTGTATTGTAATGAACGATAATCCGCAGGCGATGAAAGTGGAGATGACTAATCGATTGACGATGCGTTGACCGGTCAGCGCGAGCGATTTTCCGGAAATTTTTTTGAACAATCAAATAAATAAAAATTTGATAAAATTTTTTGAAAAATAAAAATTTCAAAAATAAAATTTTCGAAAATAAAGAGTTTTGTTGAAAACAATATTTTAAATGCAAAATGGATTGCCTTGCATTACCGTAAATGCAAGGACAATGTGTATACACTGATTTATGTGTATGATTAGTGTCTCGGGGCTGTGGTTGTGCCTTAGAGATACTGTATTGGAGTTAACTACCATTTGAAATCGTGATTGCGCGGTAGTTGCGTAGGAAATTATATGCATGGTGAAATGCGTATAGGAAAAAGGGTAAATACTAAGGTTATGAGTAATGACCTTAGGGATTTGGATCATGAAATGAAAAAAAGGGCATAGAACCTAATTGAAATAAATAAATTGATTGGTTGAAATTTAGCGCCACTTAGAAAATGAACGGGTCAATTCATGGTTGCCAAGAATCTATTAGTAATCAGCATCTGCATTACTAGTTAGACTGAAATGAAAATTAAGTGACTATTGTTGTCATTGAACGGTATAAATGGTTAGTCGAGGATGAGGACATAGAGGGCGTCCACGAGGGCGCCCGGGTTGAGCACCGCGGAGCCTTGGCGCCGGCCCGGCCGGCGTTTGATCGGTGGGCCTTTGTAGGAGCCGTGGGTGTTGTAGTGGGCTATCGGTAGCATAGCGGGTGGTCGGGAGACCCTAGTAACCCGGGGTTTAGGGCGCATCATCTCGGAGCATTCCACGGGAGGAGATCCGATGGTGGCCGACCATTGGTTCATGCAGATTGAGAAGGTGTTAGAGGTTATGGAAATTACTTTTGACACTACCAGGATTAGACTAGTTGTGTTCCAGCTAGAGAGTGAGGCCCAAATATGGTGGAAATGGGCCAGGACCTCTAGAGACCTTAGAGGAGCCATTGTTGTGAGTTCTCCCCTAGGGATTAGGGCGAGAATAGGTACGATATGTCAAGGTTGCGAGTTAGAGATCTCGGGGACTCTACTCACAGTGGACCTGAGGATCATGGAGATGTTAGAGTTCGATGTCATCCTGGGGATGGATTGGCTGACAGCTTACAGGGTCGTTATCGATTGTGAGCGTAGAAGGGTTGCCTACGGGGCGGTACTCGTGTGGTATTTCGGGGAGACCGAACATGATATTTTGCCCGGGGATGGTATCACGAGTCAGTGTCGAGGACAGTTAGCGAGTTGGCTAGCGAGCCTTACCCTAGAGGACGGAGAGACGGACTTAGACTCTACCTCAGTAGTGTGCGAGGTATGTGGATGTTTTCCGAGATGAGCTACGGGTGCCTCCACGGAGGGTAGTAGACTTCGATGTCGAGTTACACCACAGTACTTCGCCCCGTCTCTCATGATAGGATGGCACCGATTGAAGTTTGAGGAACTTTCGAGTCTAATTACAGAGCTATTGGACAAGGACTTTATCGAGCCCAGGAAGCACTTCACCATGAGCGCTCCGATTCTGACTGCGAAAGAAGAAGGGCGAGACCCTTGATTGTGCATTGACTACGGGTAGTTGAACGGGGTTATGATCCGAATCGATTATCCATTGTGAGGATTGATGATTTATTTGACCGGTTGAGAGAGCGAGTCTACTCAAAGATGGGCCGCCTTGGTTACCATCAGCTGAGGGTTAGGGAGGCAGATATCCCTAAGACGGCGTTTAGGACGCGTTATGGGCACTTTGAGTTTACAGTGATGCCCTTCGGATTGACGAATGCGCCAGCAGCATTCATGGATCTCATGCGCGGTGTTCCAGCCCTATCTGAATCGATTTGTCATAGTCTTCATGGATGACATTTGATCTGCCGATCAGTGGGAGCATGAGTATCGCACTTGAGGATTGTGTTCGAGTTATTGAGAGACCATCAGGTACATGCGTTAAGTTCGGTAAGTGCGAGTTTAGCTTGCGAGGGAGATTTGGGACACGTGGTGTCATCACCGAAGTGTCCGGTCGACTGAAGAAGGTTGAGCGTGATGAGTTGGGAGAGACCGAATGTCAATCTTCGAGATCACGTAGTTTTCTTGGGATTGGTACGGGTATTACGGGAGATTCGAGAATGGGGCAGTTGTCCGTCGGGGCGAGTTGTAGGATTTCGCCTACGGGACATGGACTCCATGGTTGGGGCGGCCCTGACCATAGAGAGAGAGATTGAGGATACTTGGAACACTCGGGATACGGGTGTTGGTAGCAAGAGGGAGGATCAGCTTTCTTCTAGTTCGGGGAAGAGGCAGAAGACTTTTGCTTCACACTAGTTTCAGGACTAGGGCCAGGATTGAGCAAGAGTGACGGGATTGCCCCAAAGACAGGGATCGAGACTTTGGGGCAATCACGGTCGAGTTAGTCGTAGGACATGAGAGTATGCCAGTTCATTCCTCCACCGCTCCCCTAGTAAGGTCGGAGGAACCGGTTTCGAGTTAGGGGTGCTATACAAGCACTCCCGGCAACATAGATAGACGGAGGGCCAGAGTGTGGGTCGAGTCGAGGGACGGATCGAGTTCTTGTATTGGAGCGTGGTGGACCTTAGGGTGGTAAACCTATTGGTTGTTGATGTCAGGTTTGACATGGATGAAGTTGACAGCCATCGGGTTGTCAATAGTTGGGACCTTAGCCGGGTTGTCATACCCGACATGGCCTTGGAATTGGGCTTAGAGGTTAAGGCCTTTAGAGAAGCCAGGTATAGATGTTCTTCCCTAGGATGTAGGGTGAGTTGACACGATGGGTCACGGATTATGAGTGAGAGATCTGGTCTTGCTCATGGTGGAACCGGGATTGGTTGTCACAGTATAGCATCATTGCGTTCATGTGCACGGTAACATCACGTCGAGTCGGGTGTGGGTGCACAGTACGGTCATTCACCACTCTTGGTGAGTGTGGGTTGAGTTTGTCTTTAGGACTACGTCCAATGAAGACTCATGGTTGAGTCAGGAAATGTAAGAGGCTCGAAGTGTAAGCCGAAGAGTTATGTAATCGAGATGAAAACACGCGGTCAGGTTATCACGCAGACTTAGAGTCGAGTGATAGGAGTCGGGAGTGACTCGAGATGAAAACACACGGACATGGTTGTCACGCAGACTAAGAGTTGAGTGATAGGAGTCGGGGGTGACTCGAGGTTTGGATACCCTTTGGAAATTGCATTAGATTGTGGTTGGTAGCGGGGGCTCGGTAAATGGATGTCCTTGCATGGCATGGATTGAGTTGGCCGATCCATTGGATTGTCGGTGATTGTGACCTTGGAGAGGTTAGCGGTTACACCAAGCAAGGGTTGTGGGATTACGTGTGTATGGATTACATACGGGTGTTAGGGCGTGTGCGAACATGTCTGGATCGTGGTGGGGATTAATTACCCTTAGTAGGGTCGAGCTACAACAACCGGTTATCGAGGGCGAGGTGTACGAATGGCACCATATGAGGCATTGTATGGGAGCCATGTAGATTATCGTTATGATTGGACCGAGGAGTGGAGAGAGAGCTCCATCATGGATTACGTCGTTAAAGAGACACCTGCGAGAGGTAGGCTTGATATGATAGCGTCTTATCACGGCTCAGAGCTGGCGGAAGAGCTATGCTAATGTGAGACGTCGACCCTTAGAGTTCGAGGTTAGTGATCACGTTTCCTTGAAGGTGATTCCTAAGAGAGGAGTGGTCAGGTTCGGCAAGCATGAGAAGCCTCCGCCCGAGGTCCATTGGACCTTTCGAGATACTCGAGAGGATAGGCACCGTAGCGTGCAGTTGGCGGTGCTCGCCCGACATGGCCAATGTCGCGAGGATATTTTGCGTCTCCATGCTCAGGAAATATACTCGAGATCCGACTCATGTGGTGGATTGAGGGACGGTGAGGTTGACACGGATGGGACCTTCGAGGAGGGACCAGTGTGCATTGTTGATAGCCGTGTCCCGGGTTTTGCGACGCAAAACCGTGGTAGTGTTGAGCACTATGGAGACACTATGGAGTGGAGAGTCACGTGGGGCGCGAGGACACGATGCGGGCCACTAATCCCTTCTCGTTTAGGGATGAAGGTACGTAGTTTAGTCGTTTAAAATTCAAATGACTGTTTACATGCATGGTAGAATGCGCGTTGCATATGCATGTGAGTGATTGTGATTGTCCTGAATTTCGGGACGAAATTCCTTTTAAGGAGGGGAGAATGTAAGACCCGAGAAATTCCAATTTCTGGAATAAGGGCAAAATCGTAATTTTGATTACCAAATTATAATTTCGGTTAAAAATCCAGAATTTAATTCTCTAGATCTCGGATGATGAAACGGATTGCACCGTTGGAATCGTCTCGCGAAATCTAGTTAGCACGTAAAATTTCATAATTTTCAGGAGCGGTCGGTCGGCACGTTTTTCGAGACATCGTTAGGTCTTAGTAAACACGTTCCCGATGCGGCCAGAAAGGCCTGAGATATAGCATGTACTCATGTACCATAAGTGGTATGAGTAAGAGTAAATGAAAATGGACAAACCAGAGGTAGTCTTAGAATATCAAATGCGATAAAAGAGGATAATGGTCATTATGAGATTTGATTTTAAGTCACTAAATGACAAAATTGTAAATAGTGCTTCATCTCTTTCATTAAGCCAACCAAAGCGTGGGAGCCATTTTTGGGATGCAGTAGCTTTGGATTTGAGAGCTTTTTAGAGAGAGAGAGTGCTTCTCTCTAGGATATCAGAAGATCCAACCGTCGGCGGTCTTCGGGGCAAGAAGGAGAAATGTTTTACGCGGGACAGGCTACGCGTGGACTCCGGGATCGGGAGTTTCTTCAAACTCCTTGAGGTAGGGGTTTCTCCCTACTTGGGTTTTATTCCCATTTTAAGTGTTTTACGAATGTTTCGGTTGAATGAGGCCGTGAGGGGCCGTTTGATCGGTCCCAAGCCTTGTGACCCGGGTGATACAAATTTTTGAAAATTAAATGGAGCAGCCGTGGCTGCTCCACGGCTGATTTTGGTATAAAATTGTGTATTTTGGTGTTGATCATGTATTGATTGAAATTGGGCCGGAAATGGCCGTGAAACCCGGGTTCACTAAGTGAACCGATGTTTTGTGATTTTCCGGGAATAGTAAACGAGGGTTTCACGATTACGAGGGGGCGCGCGGGGCCGATCACGCTCGGTGAAGCAACCGTAGGAAGCCCGGCACCGCACGTGTAAGCGCCTCCCTTCTCCGGCAGCTTGCCGTCCACGTGCCGGCGCGTGGGTGCGCGTGTGGGCGCGTGGAACCTTACTCGGTGTGAGGACTCCATAGTCGAGAGTCGTCAGACTGAATCTTCTTTGCTCCATCCCTCCGGTGGTCCACCCCGAGCCCCCTGTATCCACTTTTTTGCCCATTTTGCCTCCGTCGCCCTCCGTCAATCATCTTCTCCACGGTTTGGGTCCTTGTTTTCTTCATCTCCAGTTCCACAGCCGTGATTTCAAGTTCCATAGCCGTGATTTCAAGCTCCACAGCCGTGATTCGCCCTCTTATTAGGGCTCTCTTCAATCCAAACGTGATTCAATCTCCAGTTCAGTGGATATGGCTACTAAAAATCCTATTTTTACTTCTGTTATTTCTGGATCTCCTACTATCATATCAGAAAAATTGATTGGTAGTGAGAATTATCTTTCTTTGAGTGGAAGCTTTTGTGGAACTACAGTTTATGGGACAAGGTTATGAGGATAATCTTATTACATAGGAGGATGCTATACCTAGTGTTGACAGATTATAGCTGGAAGAATAGATGCTGATAACTATGTAGCGTATTATGGCAGTTGGTTGATCCAAAAATTTTGCTTCATCTTCGGGCTTACAAGACATGTTCTAAGTTTTGGAATAAGGCAAAAGTTCTATACACGAATGATATCCAATGCCTTTATAAGGTGGCTTCTGCTATTATTAATCTCCGCCAACAGGACATGGATTTATCTAATTATATTGGCCAGATTGCCTCTCTTAAGGAGGTTCTTGTGCGATGCCTATTATTAGTGGCGTTGGGACTCGACAAACGCGGAGTTGACAAGTTCTTCCTGGTCCTTACTCTGTTTGGCCTCCGTCCGATCTTGAGACCCTCGGTCGGATTCTTGCGATCCTTGGTCCCATCCTTGGATGATGTGTTTGCTCATCTCGTATCCTCCTCCACACGAGACTTTGCCATCCTGATAGCCCAGCACAGATTCTTACGTGTTAGTTTCTCACTAACCTTCGGGGAGAATGGTGAAGTAGCGAGGTAGAGGACAAGCGATCCTCGTGAACTATTGCGATAAGCTTGGCCTTTTCGTGATCATTATCGGTTCATGGACGGCCTCCTCCTTACTTGCCCACATGGCCCAGTGTCTTCGATTACGATTCTCAGCCTTGAGACTACGAGCTCCTCTGCGTCTCGGGGGTATTCCCCACTTGACAGTGAGTATGAGTGCCCTATCTTCATCAGCGACCAAGTCGACACGTTGCATACGTTGCCCGGTTTGGTAATGCCTGCACTTACTCATACATCTTCTCTTGGACCACAGTTCTAGACTACGAGATTGCTTCCGATCACATTTACGGTAATAAGATCTTTTCTCTTCTCTTACTACTACCCCTACTTTACCTGCATTACCTTAGCTAATGGTTCTCAAGCGTAGCTAAAGGTATTGGTTTGTAAATCCTACTCCGCTTCCCTACCTCTCACTTCTGTCCTTTATACTCCTGAGTGTCCCTTTAATCTTATTTCCATCAGTAAAATCACTCGTACTCTTAACTGTTCCATTATTTTTTCTGATAAATTTGTGACCTTGCAGGACCGGAGTACGGGGAAGACGATTGGCATCGGACGTGAGTCTCAGGGCCTCTATCACCTCACCTCGCCATCATCTCCTGCAGTTTGCGTTTCCACTGATGCTCCACTCCTCATCCACAGTCGTCTGGGCCACCCTAGTCTGTCTAAGTTCCAGAAGATGGTCCCTCGTTTTTCCACTTTGTCGTCACTTGCGTGTGAGTCCTGTCAGCTTGGGAAACATACTCGTGTCTCGTTCCTGCAGCGTTTGAATAATCGGGCAACATCTCCTTTTGAACTTGTCCACACTGATGTTTGGGGTCCTTGTCGGACTGCGTCTACTTTAGGCTTTCAGTATTTTGTCACTTTCATTGATGACTATTCTCGATGTACTTGGATATTTTTAATGAAAAATCGAGCTGAGTTATATTCTATTTTCTGAAAATTTTATGCTGAAATTCTAACCCAATTCAATATTTCTATTCGTGTGTTACGTAGTGATAATGCTCGAGAATATTTTTCTGCACCCTTTATTTCATTTATGTCCCAACATGGGATTCTTCATCAGTCTTCTTGTCCTCATACTCCTCAACAAAATGGGGTAGCTGAACGTAAGAATCGTCATCTCATTGAGACAGCTCGTACTCTCCTCCACCACTATCATGTTCCTTTTCGTTTTTGGGAGACTATTTGTTACGGCTTATTATTTAATTAATGTTATGCCCTGTCTGTATTACGTGCTCAGTTCCTCGTTTCACTTCTTTTCCCTGACCAACCTCTTTATTTCCTTCCTCCTCGTGTCTTTGGGTGTACTTGCTTTGTTCATGTTCTCACTCCAGGACAAGACAAGCTTTCAGCTAAGGCCACGAAATACATCTTCCTAGGCTACTCCCGACTTCAGAAGGGTTATCGTTGTTATTCCCCTCAGACTCATCGATACTTTCTCTCCGTGATGTCTGCGCTTCTTCGGGCTCCCCGCCTTTCTCCTCCTCCGAGTCTCTTCCCGTTATTGAAGTCTTACCCCTTCCTATCATCTCCTCGCCTAGATTTGTTGATGTATCTTCTCGTCCACTTCAGGTTTATCATCGCCGTCCTCGTACCGTTGTTCCTGTCCCTTCTGCTGAGGCCCCTGCTGACTCACTTCCTCTCCCTTCAGCTTCTCCTACCCCGGCTCTGCCTGTTGCTGATAACTTGCCCATTGCTCTTCGGAAAGGTACTCGCTCTACCCAAAATCATATCTGCCCCACAATTTTTGAGTTACCATCGATTATCTTCCCCCTACTGCATTTGTTTCTACTATTTCCTCTGTTTCTCTTCCAAAGACCACCAATGAGGCACTTTCCCATCCGGGTTGGCGACAAGCAATGGTAGATGAAATGGCTGCTCTGCACTCCACTGGCACTTGGGATCTTGTTGTTTTGCCATTTGGTAAGTTTCCAGTTGGTTGTCGTTGGGTCTACACAGTTAAGGTTGGTCCTGATGGTCAAGTTGATCGCCTTAAGGCTGCTTGGTTCTTTAAAAAAGGACCTCTTTCGAGTTTATGGTTCGATTATGGTGACACCTTCTCCCCGTTACTTGAATTGCTTATGTCATACGCTTCTCTCCATGGTTGCTATGTGTTCCTGGCCGCTTTTTCAGTTGGATATTAAAAATGCCTTCCTTCATGGTGATCTCGCTGAGGAAGTTTATATGGAGCAACCACCTGGTTTTGTTGCTCAGGGGGAGTCTGGTTTAGTGTGCAGGTTACGCCGCTCTCTATATGGCTTGAAACAATCTCGGGCATGGTTTAGGCGTTTAGTTCTGTTGTTCAAGAATTTGGCATGTACGCGTCTGTGAGACCATTCGGTTTATATCTCATAACTGCTCAGATCATATTATCTAAGTGTTGTATAGATAATATAAATCCATTCACAGCAAATGATGGGTAACATCCTTCAAACTAAAGCAACATCTTTCACCTTTCAAACTAAAGACTTGGGGGAAACTCAGTACTTTAAGGAATTGAGATAGCTCAATCCGGTTACGGTGTAGTCCTCTCCCACTTGGAGTATGCTTTAGACATCTTGGAAAGAACCGGTATGTTAAGGCGCAAGCCGGTCTATGAATCCTAATATCCAAACTTGTGCAGGTCGGGGAGTCTTTAGGAGATCTGGGAGATATCGACGACTTCGTAGGTAAACTAAACTATCTCTGATGCACAGGCTGAGACATTTTCCTTTAGGTAAGTGTTGTTAGTCAATTTCTATAGTCACCATGTGACAGCCATTGGGATGCTGTAATCCGCATTCTTCGATATATCAAAAGTACACCAGGCCAAGGTGTGTTGTACGAGAATAGAGGTCACACCCAGGTTATTGGTTACACATATGCAGATTGGGCTGGCTCACCCACAGATAGACGTTCCACTTCAGGGTACTTGTGTTTTTATTGGTGGTAACCTAATATCCTGGAAGAGTAGAAACAACATGCAGTATTGTTGATCTGCCATTGGCCAGGAGTATCGAGCTATGGCCACGGCAACATGTGAACTCCTTATGGCTGGAAACACCTTCTCCGGGAGTTGAGATTTGGGAAGAGGATGACGGATGAAGCTCATCTTGTGATAACCCGGTACGCTTTGCATGTGCATCAATCAGTCTTCCATGAAAGGACCAAACACATTGAGTTGGCGCCACTTCATTAGAGAGAGAAGATCGCATCAGGATGTATGGCTACTAGTTTTGTCGATTCAAATGATCAACTAAGACATCTTTACTAAATCTCTCGAGAGGTCCTAGAATTAAATACATTTGTAACAAGCTTGGTGCATATGACATATATGCTCAACGAAGTGTTAGATGTTATCTGATATTTTCCTTTATTGTCTTGGTGTGGGTCCTATGAGTGTGTATATATATAAAGTCCAATATGTAATGTAAAGCAAGATTTCTTTTCCGTGAAATAATAAAAATTAGGGATTCTCTCTTTTCTCTCTTAACATTATGTTATTAGATTTGATAAACTATCTAGGGGAAGAAGAAGACACAATATTGGCAAAAAAAAGAACCTTTTTATTGATTAAACTTCTCTACACTAAAGGAATCGGCCCTTTTATACCTAAGTGTCATGGACTCATCAAAAGGAAAACATCTGGTGGGAAAGTAACACAAATAGAAAGCGAAAATTATGGAGATCAAATCAAGCAACCCAAACTTGGGTATTCGAGAAATACCTCTAGTAAAACTAACCCAAAATAAAACCAAACTTCAAATGGGTTGTGCTGATGGCTTGATCTTGAATATTCTAACAATCTGAAACAAGAATTAAGGCAAATAAAAAGAGAAATGACCTAGACCCAGGTTCCAACGAACTGAGATGTGCTATGGCTTCCCCTTTTAGCATTTTCTCCTCTCTCTCTTTTCATTGAAGGGCTAAATGAAAGGAAAGCTTTTCTAAAACTTTGGAGATTTTGAATAACTTGGAATCCTTTATATTATGTTTGGTTTTTGGAAAGTACTTAAGGAAAGGACAAAATACTAAATATAATGATTTTCTCATGTTTAGTTGTTGTATTAAAAATTCCCAAGAAAATAAAATATAATTTATGGTCTTTAACTCCCTCTACATACTTTTCCAAATAATTTCCTTCACTTTTTTTTTTCTTTTTATTTATTCTCTCCATTTTCTTTCCCTTGCACATTCCCTCAAATTTTCAAGTAATCAAATAGAATGTTGGGCTTCTAGGGAGTTTAAATTTCAATCTAGTTCAAAGAAATAGCTGGGATGCATGTGTTGAGCTGTAAATAGAATGTTGACTTGTAAATAGAATATGAGAATTATTTCAGAATCCCATAAATTGAGGGATTCGATTAGTTTCTTTTTATTTTTAATTTTTTAGGAATAAGTTAGTTTCCTTTTTATGTCTCTTGTTTCCTTTTTCCTTCTCTTGTAATCCCCTATAAACAGGGTGTATAGTCAATCTAAAATACAGAATTGTATCACTTTTCATCCCATATTTTGTGTCATGGTATCAGAGCAATAGGTTTCTAAAACCTGGGCATCATTCTGGCTTTCATTGCCATTTTTTCTGGCCTTCATAGCTGGATTTTTTTTGCTTCTTTCATGTTTTTCTTTCTTTGCTTTGTTTTGCTCTGATTTCTGAAGGCAAAACAGGGTGTTTCACATCAGGGTTTTTTCGTGAAAGGATAGCCGGTGTGGTTCTTGAGATGACTCGCTGCGGCCGCAGACGAGAGAGATTCGATCTCGACAACTTGAGGAATTGCAAAATATTTAGGCTGCATATAGGTTGGATGGAAAAAATTACCTTAAATGGTCTCAACTTATTCTCATTGTGCTGAAAGGGAAAGAGAAGATTAGCCATCTTATGGGTACAAGGCCGAAACTAGGAGATCCCCATTTTGAAGTATGGGATGAAGAAGATTCTATGATTATGGCGTGGCTGTGGAATTCTATGACTCCTGAGATTAGCGACACATGTATGTTCTTGGCTACGGCTAAGGATGTTTGGGACGCAATCCAACAAACGTATTCAAAAGCTAGAATCTCTTATTTCAGTATATGAGGTCGAGAGTGAAGGCGAATTCTTTGCAAAGCAGGGGAAGTAAGCGATTGCGAATATGCCAATCAATTGAAAACTTTGTGGCAAGAACATGATCATTATAGGGTGATAAAAACCAAATGTCCTTAGGATCTTCTTCATTCCTAAAGGATTTCATTGAGTAAAGATAGAGTCTATGATTTTCTTGTTAGGCTTAACCTAGAATTTGATCGAGTCTTGAATCCAGTTCTTGGCAAGCGGGAGGTTTCATGCTTTAATAGTTGACATTGATTCAGGAGAGGAAAGCCGAGAAGAAGTGTTATACTTGAACCACAGGCTTGGATGGATTGGCTCTGAGCGCAAAATAGAATATCCAGAGAAAGGAAAAAATGATTTGCCAAAACACTTAGGTAGAGACAATCAGTGGAAGGAGAACAAGGACAATCTTTGGTGCACCTATTGTAAGAAACCAAGGCACACAAAAGAGAAGTGTTGGAAGCTGAATGGTAAGCCACCAAAGTCGAGAATGGGGGAAGCGAGTGGAGGGTAGCAAGGCCTTAAGCACATATGGCGGAAGCGACCTAAAGCGAGGAAAATTCAGCAATAGGTAGGTTGATAATGAATAAATGAAGAAATGAAGAAGTTGAGAAGCTTGTTGGGATCCCTTGACAAACCTACAAGAGCTTGTTCTTTGGCTCTTTAGGTACACCTTCATTTTTTTTCCATAAATACTAAAACAAGGTTTATGATGATTTTTAGATAATAGACTCGATTGCCCTTGTGAACCGTATAAAACCCAAATCTCAACTTTTTCATACCTATACTCCAAGCCCAAGTAACAAGAAAATTGTAGTGGCCAATGGCTCTTTAGCTACTATTGCAGGTTTCGGAGACATATATCACATCTACCCTCATCCTTAAAAATGTCCTCCATGTACCAAAATTGTCAGCCAACCTTGTTTCCATTGAAAAGTTTACTCATGATCTTAAATGTTATGTTATTTTTTTCCCTTCTTATTGTGTTTTTCAGGAATAGGGTTCAGGGAGGAGGATTAGACTTGCTAAGGAAAGGAACGGTCTTTACCACCTTGAATTATCTGATAAAACTAGTAATAATTTGTCTTTGTCTTTTCTCAGTTCCTCAAATAAAGATACCATTTGGTTATATCACCTATGTCTAGGTCATCCATTTTTTAGGGTTTTAAAGGTCATGTTTCCTTTATTTATTTCCCAGGATCGAGATATTTTTTGAGTTTCATTGCGAAACCTGTGAATTGGCAAAACATACTCGTGTATATTTTCCTAGTAGCAATAAAAGAAGTTCTCATCCTTTTCATTATGACATATGGGGTCCTTCGACTATACCTAATGTTTCTGGGGCTCATTGGTTTGTATCCTTAATTGATGACTACACTCGGGTTATATGGATCTTTCTTCTTAAACAAAAATCCGATGTTAGTCTTGTATACCTAATTTCCACTCAATGGTTCAAAACCAATTTGGGGTCCAAGTAAAAAGCTTTAAGACAGATAATGCTAGAGATTACTTCAACCAGATTTTGTCACCCTATTTTCAATCCACAGGGCATTCTCTATGACTCATCATGTGTTAACACACACCCGACAAAACCGAGGGTGGCAGGGAGGAAAAAATGGGCATTTACCTAGCACAACTTTGAGCCTTACTCTTTCAGGGTCACTCCTAAGTCCTCTTGGGGAAGGCATTTCTTATTGCCACATACACGATAAATAGATTTCCCTCACGAGTGTTAAACTGACAAAGAAGTCCCGTAGAGGTACTTAAGGTTCTATCACTTTAGAACCTCAAACGGGCTCACTCCTAGGGTATTTGGGTGCACTGCATTTGTTCATGTTCACAGTTAACATAGAGGTAAGCTAGACCCTCGAGCCATAAAATGTGTCTTCCTTGGTTACTTATCCACTCAAAAAGGTTACAAATGTTACAACCCCTCAACCAGAAAATTTTACATCTTTGCTGATGTCACCTTCACCGAAAACAAACTTTTTTTCCCTAAGTCCTCTCTTTAGGGGGAGATTTCAATGATGGAAGATAGTCATTGTGAGTCCCTTGAACCTCTTGACCTTCCTCATGTCTCAACCCATGGTGATGAAGAACCTGAGTCACCTTATTCTACCACTGAACCCGTGTCATCCCCCATTCTATCTAATTAAATGCACTCCACTTGAATTTTCCACAGTTTCCTAAGGTGTACTCAAGGGAAAAGGCCATTCCATAACCGAAGTAGGTCCAAGAATCCGACTCGGACCCTAGGAATGAAATCACGGTAAGATCAAACCCACCTTTACATGCACAACCTGGTGAAACTTCCATTGACTTAACAAACAACCTAGACCTAAACCTTCCCATTGTTGTCAAAAAAGGCACCAGAGAATGCACTAACCGACCACTTTATCCACTATCACACTATGTGTCTCTTAAGCATCTATCACCCAGCCGACAGAAATTTCATTTGTGAGTCTAAGCGTCATTATCATCCCTAACACTATTTAGGCATTGACAAGGAATGGAAGGATGCTATGAGAGAGGAGATGAGTGCATTAAAGAAAAGATAAAACATGGAGATCGTTGAAAGACCGAAAGGGAAAAACATTGTTGATTGCAATTGGATTTTCACACTAGAATATAAGGCTGATGGATCTCTTGAGAGACATAAAGCAAGATTGGTAGCCAAAGGGTACACTCAAACTCATGGAGTTGATTATCAAAAGACTTTTGCTCCGGTTACAAAAATGAATAATGTAAGAATCCTGTTGTCATTGGCTGCCCACTATAATTGACAACTCCTACAGTATGATGTTAAAAATGCATTTCTTCACGGTGATTTAGATGAAGAGATTTACATGAACATCCCACTAGGATTTGAGGGGAACACAGGTAACAAGGTGTGCAAGCTGAAAAAGGCCCTTTATGGGCTAAAACAATCTCTTAGGGCTTGGTTTGGGAGATTTTCAAAAGTCATGAAAGAGTTTGGGTACAAACAAAGCCAAGGTGACCACACTCTCTTAAGTGAAGCACTTTGCTGGGGGGGAATAAGCGCTCTTTAAGTGTATTGATGACATCACTGTGATGAAAATGATGAGAAAGAAGCATGATGTGAGGCAAAGATTAGCAAAAAAATTTGAGATAAAGAAACTAGAGGCTTGAAGTACTTCCTCGGTATTGAGGTGGCATATTCTACATAAGGGATGTAATCTCTCAGCGAAATGTGGCCCGGTTATTAAAGCGAAGCAGGGAGATTGGGTGTAAGCCGGTCTCTACCCAATGGATCCCCAAACCTGAAGTTGGGAGGCTAAAGAAGAACCAATGGTGGATAAAAGAATGTACTAGAGGTAGGGTGTGGCAGAGACGAGCTACTCTCGGGCTCGGCTCGAAAAAAGCTCGGCTCGGGCTCGGCTCGTGAGGCTAAACAGGCCGAGCTTGGGTATGGTAGGCTCGATGGGATTCCCGAGCTAGGCTCGGGCTCGGCTCGGGCTCGGTCGGCTTCGGCTTTCGGGCGCGGGGGACGTCCATTTGGAGCGAGGCTTAGCCCTACGATCTCGGCCCGATAGGATCTGGTCTTCACCAGTGCGATCCCGACTCAGGCGTGCCAGAGTGAAATGTCCAGGTCATGTGTCCCGTATATCGATGTAATGGATCCTCAAGCTCTAGATACAGTCGACATGGATGGCAAATGCGTGAATCCTCACGGCTAGTTAAGAGAGCGGCGGCGAAGATGGCCAGGAGCTCGGCGAATCCCAAGGCGTCGGTGGGGACTATACCTAGATCTCCAGATATGCTCGGTAGCTGAAATGGTGCCCACGATAGCGCGAAGGTGTCGGCGACGGTATGTTCCAGTGTGGATAGCGTGAAGAAGGTGCCGACAAAGGGGACGTCGGGGAAGGACATGGATGTTGGGTATGACCCGCGAATACGATCGGAGTTTATCCTAGTGTACAAGATTACGATTACAAATATGAGGGTATTGGGATCTGTGTGGAAACTATAGAAATTTAGTGGCCATGAGCTTAGACAAAGTTTGCCGATCTTGAGTAGCATTGAGGGCAAATGCACGAACCCACTGATACGATCAATTCAGCCTGATGAACAAGGATCCAATCTCAAATCTTGGGGTATTGGGGTCCCTTTGGATACTGGTACTGGACTTAACCCAGCGCATCTAGGAGTGGGTATGGGTAAAGGCATCAAGGGTGATCGTAGGGTGGGGTTTCATAGAAGAGCTCAGGGTAGACATACGGGATGCGAGAACATGCGGTGTAACGTAGGGTGCCACCGTCATTGGTAGGTATGAAAATTTGCACCGATCGGTTCGACATAGTGGGCAGATTCTTGATCTCCAGTCCGGCAGTGGTGAAGCTATGGTTCTTGAAATTAATCATGCGCATCTTGGTAGTCAGGAGGGTGGTGACCAACTTAACCATGTCTTGTGATATATTTCGAATAGTTTACGTTGTTACTAATGAGTTGCTTAGCGAATCTTGTTGATATATTATTTCTTTATTTAGATAATTGATTTAAAACCAATCATGTTTCTTATTCAATGATTTCGGGTATCCTATTTCTTCACTCACTAATTCTACTTGTTTTAATTCTATTTCATAATTTTTTGATTCGCGGGATTGTTTCGTGATAGGATTACAAGTAATCGAGAGAAAGGGAAACAAATGTTGAAGGAGGTGGCTTTAAACATCGGTGCTAAATGGAAGCTGGGTAAAACAAATCCATAGAAAATTATTTCCTTGAGTGATGTATTTGTTATCAGATTGTTTCAACGATTAGGTCTGCGTAATCGAAAGGGGAAACAAATGTTGAAGGAGGTGGCTTTGCGGCAGCATCATTGCTGTCGACTAAGGTAAAACAAATCCCATAGAAAATTATTTCGCTTAATTGATATTTGTTATCAGTTGATTACAAAAAGTTAAAAGTATATGAGCGAAACGATGATTGATTACAATACAAACTTGTATAGGCTGGGATTGGGCCCGAGCTCGAGGTTAAGCTCGAGCTCGTTAAATGGAAAGCGAGGCCTAATGAGCTCAAGCCCGAGCTTTTTTTAAATCAAGCCAAGCTTGGGCACGATTTTAGCTACGTTCAAAAGCTCGGCTCGGGCTCGAGAGCTCTCTCATAAATTAACAAGCCTATTTCGAAATGTTCAAAGCTCATTTCGACCGACTCGTTACCGACCCTAACTAAATTTGGTTGGTAGGCCTCATATAGTACTTGCTCACGCTGACTAGACATCACACCTACTCGATGAGTGTGATAAGTCAATTCATGCATGATCCAAGAGAACCTCATCTTCAAGCTGCTTACAGGGTGCTGCATTACTTGAAAGGCAACCTTAGGAAAGGAATTTTGTTCTAGAAGAACGATACTCTTGCTCTAGAAGCATACACTGACACTGACTATGCAGGTTCCATAGTAGATTGAAGATCAACTATAGGGCATTGTACTTTTCTTGGAGGTAATTTGGTAACATGGAAAAGTAAAAAGTAGAATGTGGTAGCAAGGTCGTCTATAGAATCAGAGTTTAGGGCCATTGCTCAAGGGTTGTGTGAACTACTTTGGTTGAAGATTATTCTAGACGATTTGAGAATCAAGTGAGATGACCCTATGAAGCTCTATCGTGACAACAAATTAAACTATCAATATTGTTCATAACTCTATTCAACACGATAGGACAAAACATATTGAGGTTGATAGACATTTCATCAAAGAAAAATTGAAGGAAGGAGTAGTGCATTTTAGACACCTTAGAAATTGTGACTTTATAGCACACTTGAAGACTCTGAACTCATTTAGAAACACTAGAGAAACTACCCCTCCACCAGAGAAGAAAATCAATAGAGTCTCACCATTGTGATTGCAATATTTGTAAAACAATATATATATATATATACCTCTATCAGTTAATCATTCAGTTATACATTCATCCTATGAGACCTAAAAAATTCGCCCCTCTCTCTTATCGCATGTAACTACAGCTGATAAGATTTGCCTCACCTCATTTCTATCATAAATAAAATTAAATCAATTAAACCTCTAAATCAACACAAAGAATAATGTGATATTTAATAAATAATAACTAAACTATCATAGTTCAGAAAATATCGGTAATAACTAAAAATGATCTTCGTTTGATTTACATCAATTAACCTTATTTATAGGCTTCTCTATAAAATCAAAGTGTACCAGGATTCTAACAACATATTATGACTCTAGTTCTATTTGATTCCAACTACTAATCTTGATTTAATTCCAACTACTAATCCTAATTAGACTTCAATTATTAATCCTAATTTGACTCTAATTGCAACTAACACAAATTCTCTTTTTTGATGTATGTTAAAGGCTTGATATTCATATTAAACCCGAATCCTACAAGCTTGAGCTTTTAGGAGAGTTGGTCATTTAACATGGTATTAGAGCCTGGTTTGGCAAGATGTCCTGGGTTCAAGTCACCTCTTTGCAATTTATTCCCCATTTGTTGATTGAAAGTCCATGGAGGACTTTATTTGGTTTATTTGACTCTCCACGTGCGGGTATGAGGTTGCATGTGATCAATAAAACCATATGTATATAAACCATCTGAATTTGAGACTGGGTGTAGGTGATGATGGCAGTGTATGTTCAGGACTCGTCATCTCATATTTCTTTTGGGACAATGATTTATTTATTTATGTAAACAAAGTTTTGGGTGACGGTCTCATCATGGACAGTTTGGAGGTTGATCTATAGAAAAAAATGATTCTTTTTCCCTGTATGGTTCTTGTATGATCTACATATAATTCGCTTCAATAAATGAAATTACTTGTACTTCTACAGCCTAATGATCATGACCATGGTGGTGAAGAAGTTGCAGAGCAAATGCTTGCTATCTCGAAGGATCACATCAATTAAATCATCTTAATACATTTTCATTGAGAATGTTGGATATATGGTATTGCAACTCTTTATTAATATGTCGACTTAGTCATACCTTTAGATTTAAAGTAATATGTGAATCAAGTTGCATTAGCAAGTTGCTAACAACAATCTTCTTGGAACTAAAATGCTAGGGCTCATTTTCCATTCATGCTGTGCTGTAGCGTGGACTAACTAGGGGTTTCTGTCTATCCCCCATTTTTACTTGTATTGTAGGTGTTAAAAAGCTATAACCGTTCTAGATTGAGGTTATTGAAATGGTGAATTTGCGCCTCTGAAGATCTTGTTCATAGGCTGTAATTTACCTTCTTCTCTAAGCTCAATTGCTTAGTAAACCTTAGGTCTGGCTGCTCAGAGATTTCCTCTTTTTTATTTCTCTCTTGCTTTGATAATAGAGACTACATTTCTCTTTATGATTAAAACCACATATATCCTCCTCAATAAACCATTTTCCTTAGTGGTGGATTGGGCTTCATTATGTTTTGCTAAACACCCCTCTAGGTTGTCAATGACCAATGTGTTGCACATGAGTTTTGGCTAGGAATTTCAAAATATATAAATTCTTGTTTAGAATCCAAAGTGAACATCATCCTATAATTAGGGTTGTGGAATGTGTGTGAATAGAGAAAGCAAGGATTCTCTTGCTCATTAATTAAACACACACACACACACACACACACACACACACACACACACACACACACACACACACACACACACACACATATATATATATATATATATATATATATATATATATATATATATATATATATATATATATATATATATATTTATATATTTATATATATATATATATATATTTAAGGAAAATAGTAAATTCATAATATTCAACACTCCCCCTCAAGTTAGAGCATACAAGTAATGTGCATCAGTTTGTCACAAATGTACTTTATCGTAGGACCTTTGAGAGACTCAGTGAAGATATTTACCAATTGGTCATTTGAATTGATGAAACTAGTAGCCACACAGTCTGATGTGATCTTCCACTAATAGAGTGACAATCGGAGCTTCAATATATTTGGTCATTTACCATTGGAAAATTTGAATTAGGCCCCTTAATATGTAACACAAGCAATTATCGCAAATGAGTTTTAATTTGTTCATTATTTTCAAATCTCAACTCTTTGAGAAGATGTTTTAGCCATATGAGAGTTCACACACATTGCGAGCCATGGCTCGATACTCAGCAACACTAGACGACCACTACATCCTATTTCTTACTTCTCTTAGATATTGGGTTACCTTGATAAAAACACGAGTATCTAAAGTGGAGCATCTAACATGGGTGAGCCTTCTAGTCTACATCACTATAGTTAATGTGAAATGAGAGAAGAAAAGAATGCTTTTCTTTATTGAGTGAGTGAGTAAAATACAGTATAGGTCCTGCCTATTTATATAGGTCAGGAAGCCAAAAAAATGAAACAAATAAAATACAAAAAGGAAGGAAAATAATGTGCAAGAAAGGAAGGAGATAAATTAGATAATATCCTAAGAATATCCTATGATTCTCAACACTCCCCCTCAAGTTGGAGAATATAGGTCATATGCACCAAGCTTGTTACATATGTACTTAATCGGAGAAGGTATGTCGGAAAAGGTCTGTTGGAGCGTTGACGATGAGGGTTTGGCGGTAGGGTCCAGGAAGATTCAGATGGAAAGTTTGATGGAGGGCTTGTCGGAGAACCTCGGCCCGGAGAAGGTCGCGGAGAAGATCTGCCAGATAAGATCTGATGGAGAAGCGGAGAAGGTTCGATGGAGAAGGTTCGCCGAAGAAGGTCCAATGGAAAAAATCTGACGGAGAAAATCCGACGGAGAAGGTCCACCGGAGAAGGTCCGCCGGAGAAGTTTCGATAGAGAAGGATCCTAGGAGAAGTTAGCGAAAAAGGTTCGGCGAAGATTTGGCGAAGAAGCGAGAGAAGGTCCCGATGGAGAAGCCCCGACGGAGAAGATCTGAGGAGAAGGTTGGGCGGAGAAGATCTGACAAAGAAAGCCCATTGGAGAAAATGCGGGAGGCATTTGTTGGAGAAGATCAGCCCAGGAGAGATGACTCACTCCATGCTTAACCATGACTTTGATACCATGTGTGAAATGAGAGAAGGAAAGAATGTTTTTCTTCATTGAATGAGTGAATGTGTAAAATACAGTATAGGTCCTACCTATTTATATAGGTCAGGAAGACACAAAAATGAAACAAATACAATACAAAAATGAAGGAAAATAATGTGCAAGAAAGGAAGGAGATAAACCAGATAATATCTTAAGAATATCTTATGATTCTCAACAGTTAACAACTTAGGTATGACCTTTCTTCTCATACAACACACTTTGTCTTAGTGTTCATTTGACATAGCGGAGAATACGAATAATGACATCATAGTGGCTATCACAGAGATTGTAGGAACTGATTAATGACACTCATAGGAAAGAAAATGTTTGGTTGAGTGATGGGGAGGTAGTTGAGTTTACCTCTGAAGTCGTCGATATTTCTTTTCTTAGGATCTCGAAACCACATCTTAGTCTGAAGTTTTGTGATGAATCCATAGGAGTGTCCATAGGCTTAAAGTGTGAAGTATACATGTTCTTCAAGATGTCTAAAAGTATACTTCCTCTACGAGAAATGGCTACATTGGGACTAGATTGAAATTTACCTTAATGCCTAGAAAATTACTCGATTTTCCCTAAGCCTTTCATTTGAAAATAGTTAAATAGGCGTTGCTAGTTTTGAATGCCATCCCCAACCACTTTGCATGTAATGAGACGATATCATCGCTAAACAACCAAGTAAATGCAGTGCCCTGAAGAATTATGATGATAAAAGATTGAATGGTTTGTTGTTCTACGAATCATGCAGAGCTCCTAAATCACTAAACTAAATCGACGAACTATGGTTGAGAAAGTATTTCAAACCAAGAATGGCCATGCTTGCACACGAGATCAAGTTCCTATGAGCAACAAAACCAAGTGGATTTGCTCCACATACACTCCTCGACAAGATCACCATTAAGGGAATGTGTTTTTGATATCGTACTAATAAAGGGGTCGGAACACATAACAAGCATGGAAAGCGGGTTAGGCATAAGCAATCTTGAGTCGATGAGAACCTAGCTAAATATTTAGAAAATAAAAACAACAAAGATTGAATCTGGCTAACTAAATCCTTTGAAGATTGGAATAAAAAATTTAAAAAGATAAAGCTTCCTAATCACCTAGCATTTTTTGAATTTTGAAAAAAAAAAAATATATATTAGTAAATAAAACATAAACAAACTTGATGTCTACACACCCTTAATTTGGGGTAAAATGCCCAATACTAATTTGTATGTTAGATCCTCAAAGTTTTGTCTTGATAGGCCTTTTGTTAAGATGTTTGTAGTTCGTTCCTTTGTAGTGTTTTTTTTTCCTGATAAGTGAGAGTAACCAAATTATGAAGGGGCATTAAAAAGGCACCCCTAAATAGTGAATTAAAAGTTACAAGAGCGAAATACTCACCCTCGATTGCACAAATAAACTTGATATGCAAAAAAAAGCACGATTCTCAACTAGAGACGCCTAATAAAGTTTAACTTAAGTTAAAGACTATCAATTATAAAAATTTTAACTTCTAACCAATGAAGAAGACACAAAATGCTTTGAGTCTTTATATGGAAATAACTATTTGTAAAAGCAATATTATTCATTGCCTTTCAAATTGTCAAGAAATAAAAATAATGGACACTTTCCAATTTTTGCACTACTCTTGTTGCTTTATAAGAATGTGGGTGATATATATTAAACATTCTTCTATGAGGTGTGTCACAAACTTTTGAAAAAGCTTAAGATAATGGGGAGGACGAGTGAGGTAGCCTCACGCTAGGAGCTAACGATCTTAATGTCTTGATACGGAACACTAACTTTCGATCATCGAGGATGAAAATAATGGTAAATACAAGGCAGTCATCTATTGCCTAGTCTTCCTCGGGGATTTAGGAATCTTGTATGAACTATGGAAATAAAAAATGGATCAAAGGAAAAATGAAATTCTTTGTCATTTCTATCAACGATGTGAGATGAATCTTTGTCTTCATATCCATATGTTTTTTTGAAGTTCAATTTGCTGCTTTCTTCATTTCACTTCCAATTATGGAGATTTCTTTCCATTCGAGGTTGGGATGGTACGCAAACAAGGGACTTTGTCTTGAAATAATTGTGAAGGAAGAAGAGGTAAAGGAATAGGATTGCATTGGGTGAAGTTTTGATGCGGTTGCATTTTCTTATGCTAATTAAATTTGTGCTTCTTTTGCTTAATATTTTATGGAAGGTTTACCTTAAATAAGATTTTATTCTCATTTTACTTCTGTTTGTTATGAAATTGGACATAGTTTGTTTTATCTTATCTCGCCCATCATCGGATTTATCATTTGCGAGTCATTTCCTATTTGGCCTTTTTTTGATAAATTATTTCCTATTGCCTTGATAAGCCAATTAACACATCCTTAATTATGTACCTATGCAGATACATATGTACCTATATATACATGCAAACCTTTACATGTATGCATATCTGCATACCTATGTGCCTATGTACACATACATATGTACTTGTGTACAAGTGAACGTAACTTATTCATATGTATATACCAACATATCGAGATACATGAATATGTGTATATACTACTTACCTAAACCTTTATTAAATTAATACATTTGTACTTGTATTGTAGATGTACATACTTAGATATACATCTGAATATAGCCTTTAAAGACCCTGATCATTCTTAGAATGCTTTCCAAGACCTCATCGAATTTAGCTAAATGGATAAAGAAATCAAGTCCTTTGTATGTATAGATTCATACAGAAGATTTGGATGTAACAAACAGTCTTCTAAGTAAATTGGAATTTCATATTGGTTTCACAAACATAAAACACGGAGAGAAGTGATCGGGTCGGGTTAAAAATGATGCATCTCAACGCTAAGTTCTTCGTTCTTATCAATGAAACTCTAACCATGTTTTTTTCAAGGCACTAGGGGTTAAGACAAGGACCCTTCTCCTATTATCAGATTACAGATATTTAGTTGTCTTCCCAAGCGCAAGAGTGGTCATATCTTTCGAAAGTGGCGAATGAGGCAAGGGTGGAGAGGATTAAGATCGTCTATTTATTTAGGTGTTTGTTTTCTCTGCTACTACAAGTATTAACACTCACTCTCTCCCTCAACAAACTGATTAAACCCAAGAGAATAATATTTAACCTGTCAAGACAACCCTACTTCACTTATAGAGTTACACTAACTATTTTATTTTATTTATTTTTTACTACTTGGAATGAATATAATAAGGAGAGGAGGTCTCTATTTATAAGCCACTATTACTACCAAATTTCCTGTAAGAATCACACATTATCGCTAAATATATAAATAACATGATTCTAACTTGTTTCCATGCAAATCACATGCTATTGCCAAATATAAAATATAAATATTATATTGGAAACACACAACTCCTTTCGACGGTCATGCCCATTATTTCCTCATCGAACATTCTTTTTATAGGTAACATATAATATGTTACGGCTTGAGAGCTTTTTGTGTGCATTCCACATCCTAAATCAAAGACTTCACCGCAAACAGAGTCCTGCCTTCATTTGTGTATGACTTTTTAGAGTATATAATTTGATGTATAATTGTCAAGTAACCTAATAATGTCATGAACTCCTTACCAAGCTCATTTCTCTTGTATTTAAGTACAATTTGTAAACCTGTAACCCATGATATGATATTATTTCCTTTCTCGTGTGAAGGGTCTCAAGTTTCAACATATGATGGGACACTACATATGTCAGATGCCCCCATGTAAACAAAGAAAGAAGAATCTTCATTATATTCACAATTAGATGTCTCAAGATCATGGATTTTGGCATTACATTAGTTTGGTTGTGCTTTATTATGTTTTCAAAGATGTGCACCAGTGAATCTACAACATCACTATATGCTTGTGCAGGTGTTGAATCCTCATTAAAGTTCATTAATAGTTACTCAAAATAAGGAAGCTCTAATGTCTCAATGATTTACATAGTTTAAATAAGACAGAATATAAAGTTTACACTAAATTAGGAATAACTACTACTTCCTAGAATACAAGAGTTGACTACACCTAAATTATAGTTAATCATCCCTATAAATCAAGAAATGATTGTTAACATTTATTTTTCATTTATTGTCAAATCATATCTTCCAACATTCTTCCACACTCCCCTGCTGTCGGTCCGAAGATGTCTTCCATGGCTAGCTTCGCTTAGTCGCCTTTTGAATCGCTTCTTGGTATGTCCTTTTGTTATAGAATGCGTCTCAGAACCTGCTGATCTGCTGGGACATAGGTCATACAAATCATTCCACTTCTTTCCTTGGATGAAGTGCTTATCTACCTCAACATGTTTTGTTCTATCATTTAAGAACTAAATAAAAAGCATCGAGGATTGCTGCTTCTCATATCACAAAGACGCCTTTATGGGAGATTTGGTTTGCTACCTAGTTCACTGGCGATCTCTTTTTAGAATCAATAATACTTCACATATACCATGAGTTAAATCGATCTAATCACTTTCAAGACTGCCTCCTCACCACCACATTCTACTTCATCGCAGACTATGTAACTAAATCATCAACGAATGTATCGTTGCAGGTCGATCGTTTATCGGTCAAGCTACCAGGCCCAATCAACGCCCTGTGATAAACCTCAACTTGTAGATGACTATTCTTTCAAACAATAACTTTTTCCTCGCGATCCTTTAAATACTAATATCCGATATGCAGCTTTAGCAGTTCTAACCCTTGAGTGCAAATGAAATACTTACTACACCTACAACAAAAGTTATATCTAAGATAAAGAAATAAGTTCTACCAACCAAATCTTTGAAACTACTTTGCCTTCACTTCTTCAGTTTGGCAAAGAAGCTCAAATTGTGCTCAATTTGTGTCTCACCATTTTACAACCAAGTAATCTGCTTTGGCGACAAGCAGGTTCAAGACATATTTATGTTGAGATGCGAATATACCTATCTTGGATCCGCAAATTTCCATTCCAAGGAAGTAATTTTAGGGTCTAAATCTTTAATCTCAAAATCACTAGCAAGAACTCTTGCCTTCTTTGCTCAATACGGTCATCACCTGTGAGAATTGAGGCCATCAGAACATAAACAATTAAAATAGAGATTTTTCCTTCCTTTGAGAGGTCTATAAAACAAGGTATATTCCGCTTTGACTTTGTGTGTGTACCCATGACCCTTAACAGCTGACAAACGGCTTAAACTATGCCTGCTGGGCGATTGTTTTAGACCATATATGACTTTAAGCCCGCAAACTTTACGACTTCTTAGTTTCTTTTTCAAATCCCGACTAGAACTCATAAAGACCTCCTTCTAAGTCTTCGTCAAAGGTTTATCCAACTAGGGGTAAAGGCTACACTTGCAGCCAAGGATAGTAGAATATGAATGGAATTGATTTTTGCAACAGGAGCAAATGTTTCCTGATAATCAATCCCACGTGTTTGTGTATATCCTTCAGCTACTAAACGCGCTTTATACCTTTCAACACTTCCATTAGCTCTACACTTGATAGTAAAGACCCATTTACAGCCTACAATTTTCTTCTCCCTTGGTAGATCCACTAATTCCTAGGTCCTATTCTTCCTTAGAGCATTCATCTCTTCTAAGACGGCTGATTTCCAATCAGATTCTCTGCTTCCCGGATCTTTTTTTGGAATAAAACAGAGAGATTTGTGGTAAAGGCATTATGATGATATGACAATTTGTTTGGCTATGGGACAGCCCAAAGGTAACCACGGACTCGTTTTCTAAGTGCTATAGGTATAAAGGCTCGATATGGTAGGAGTAATATCCGGCTTAGCAGCTGTGGAATTAGAAAAAGCAGAGTCGATTTACTCTGTCATTCAATGAACCATCACATGGGATAATGGCCTGTGATTGAGATGTCGGTAGGCTTCATTTTTTCTTGAGTTCCTCTCTCTGCATACACAATAGGATTTATAGGATCTCTTCTAGCAGATTCCCTCGAATGGAGGCCTATACTGACCGAGATAGATTATTAGTTTCCCATATTCGCATTTTTAATTTCGATTATGTAAGTACCAAGATTACTTCACATAGAGAGAAAAAGGTGTAGGTAAAGGATCGATTTCCCAAATCAGGCTTCATTGTTAACTATCTCCCTGAAGGCAATTTTAATAAAATATGGTCGACTCTCTACAAAAGACACAGCCCATGGTAACAAAAATTCTGACCGAGGATTATAGCATTTACACCTCTTTTATTTGGGGCATAGCCAAAAGACGGATTTTTCTCTCGCCCCAGGATCAAGTTTAGATCGCAATCGCTAGGTAAGTGAACATACACAAGACAACCAAAGACTTTAATGGTAAGTCGAATTGATTTTGCATTATGGAAATATTTTCCTAAGGCCCTCGAGGTGTAATGTAATCGTAAAACACAAGTTGACATTCTATTAATCCAATAAGAGGTCAAGAATTGCATCTCCCCAGCAAATACTTTGGTACATGCATGAAAAACATAAAGGCTCCTGTTACCAAGTAAATGATGGTTTTTCTCGCTACACCGCTTATTGGGGAGGTCACTACATGTGGAATAATGTTGATGGCTTTTCTTGTAAAAATTTCCCAAACGTCAATGAAATACCCATAGTCTCTGCATTATCTGAGGGAAGAATTTTTATTTGTGTTTGAAATTGATTTTTGATCATGGTGTAAAAAATCTTGAATAGTTTTTCAACCTTAGATTTATCACTCATTAAGTATGCCCAAGAAAGTCGAGTGTGATTATCTTGGCAGTTACAAACCATTTCTTTCCCGAGAAGTTGAAATTCTTTGAAGGCCCTCAAACATCACTATGAACAAGGTAAAATGGCTTTGATGCACAATAGGGTCGTGACTTATAAAGTATTACGATGACTCGATAAATGACAACTTTCACATCTTAAAAGATGAACAATCCATATTTTTAAACAAAACAGAAAACAACATTTTAAATATGGGAAACCGTTAGGGTGTCTAATCTAAGATGCCGTGAGCATTATTTTCAGGAACAGAAAGAAAACTAATACTAGTATTAAGGCCTTGAGCCTGTTTATTGCAAAAAAGGTTGTCATCGAAAAAATAGAGTCCACCCACCATCCTAGCACTGCCAATCATCATCCCCGTGCTCTAGTCCTGAAATTCACAATGAGAATCAAAGAATATAACGCAATTAGAGTCCTTAGAGAGTTGATTGACAGATAAAAGGTTACAAGTAAGGTTAGGAACATGCAGGGTTGATTTAAGAGCGATTATTTCTCGTAGGATTTAGCTGCACCCTTTCCTGCAGGAGAAAGTCTACCATGTGCAATTCGAACTTTTATTTCCATAACATGGTGTAAGAGCAGCATCAGGAGAGACTTGTCATATGGTCAAGCACTTAATCAATAATCCACAATGTAGAGTTTGAATGACACGAGCACAAGAATTCCTACCGCTTGAAGCAAAGAACTACTAGGAATACCATTCGTGGATTGGATTTTAGCAACCTCGGCAGATCCATCTTCTCCCACAAAGGACCGATAGTATCTCGCTCATTGGCGTGAGGTTGAATAAGGAAACTTCTCTGCGCTTTCGCTACTCTTCCAATTTGATGGTTTACCATGGATCTTCCAATGTGTCTCATGAGGCTACGCTTGTTGCGTAAATCGCACCACACCTATGCGGTTTTTCATCTCCACATCAGCCGATTGTTCATAGACCCGCTAGATTTGCATTAGCAAAGTGGAGTAGAGCAGAGTTCTCAATTGGTGCTGCAATCCCCTTCTTCCCAAGAATGACACTATGACGGCTTTCCTCCCGCTGAACTTCAGCAAAAACTTCCTCAAGTGAAGGAAGTGACCCGCGACCAATGATTCTCCCCCCTCGTCTATCAAACCCACCTAGGGAAACCCATACAAAATGAAAGATGCGATCATTCTCCTCCATCTTCCTATGGTGGTTGTAGTCTTGAGTGGATTTCCACCGCGGGTGTTGAAACAAATCATGGTCCCGCGAGGTCTCTTCAAGATGAGGAAGTATTTGCGACATTATCATCTTCCCGACGGTTCACCAAGTTGTAGTTGTAATTCATACACTCGCGATTGATTTTCGAGATCGTAATACATTTGGTGAATGTTGTCCAAGAGTCTCTTAGCAAAAGAGGGATAATTCATATAATTCGTGGGCAAATGTCTTCATCCATGGAATTAACAGTCAAACATAACTATAGAGTTCTCGATCCTGTGCAGCATGTCGTGATTTTCCGTCGCATGTGCCTTTCTTAGTTAGGTATCCAATCTTCCCTCTTCTGACAGATATCTGCATTTACATTGCCGTAGGAAATTCATTCCATTGAGACGAATGACTGCAATCTAGAAGGAGGCGATTCAGATCCTAAACACAGTTTCTTTGAAAGAGTTCATGTTCAAGAAGAGATTAGCCTTTAAAGATAAGATCGCATGATATAATCGAAGGGTAGGCTAGTTTACAGAGTAAGTGCAACTTTTAAAGGGTCGCATCAATCATTCCAAATTCCGATAATTTAATTTTGAAAATAAGGGAGTCAGAATCAATGATTTAATAGCTGGAAATATATACAAGATGTCGAAAGTACTAAATTAGAATAACTACTAGACTTCCTAGAATACAAGAGTTAGGCTACACCTAAAATTACAAGTTAATCAATCCCTATAAATCACTGTAATGATTGTTGCCGATTTATTTTTCATTTATTGTCACCATTCTCCTTTCCAAATATTCTCTTCCAACATAGTTTTAATTAACTGGGTACGTTGTTGTGTTCTCTGCTGAGGGCATCATTTTTCTGAACCATGTCACATAACATTTTTTATCGCTTTCCGTAATTAATCATGTTTCCAAGGTAGATTAAACTTCATATTTTAATATTTGAGTATATGCTGAGATATTCCATTGTCCATCAAAAGAGATGTATCCGCATATGCTTTCTAATGACTTCTCCTTAGTAGATCTAACATTGTAGAAGAGATGCGTGATGAATCATTCGCAACAAGCATAATGAGCATTTTCAATGTGTTCCTATATTTAATGTATGTTGATAAATTTGATTTTTAAAATGCTCATTTTGTACGATCACTTTATATCTCCTCGAATAACATTGGAGGTTATTTTTTTGGTAGTCTTTACTTATAGTAAGATAGCAGCCCGTATAAAGTGGAACCTTCCGGGAAAATTGTCCAGGATGAGTGTTGATTGTGCGTTATCTCTGTAACAAGTCCGCCGGCTTTTCTCAACCCCTGTGAATAATTTCTGTACATGCTCAATAGTGCCGCTAGTTTTGAATGGTACAGATGAGATGGGTTGTGTTCTGGCAGCTTGAGGTTGGCCTCGTTTTTTCATCGGGTTCGGATGAAGCACCCTATTCGCACTCAAAATTAATGTTGTAAAAGTCCCATCCAACTCAGCCCATTAACTAGGCCCCCAAGTCCGGGTAAGATTTGTTAGATCTCATCAATAGTCCTAAAAGAAAGTTTGCTCGTGAAAGAGCTTTTACACATGAATCTCAATAAATGGAGTTTGCGGCATCTCTATGCCTCGTCTGCTCCTAAAATGTGGAATTTAGCTTGCGGTTTGCTGATGCTAGAAAGCTTAGCACTTTATTCAACTTTTTCTTTCATAGTAATGAATCGCATACGTAATTGGTGGTCACAAATTAATCCTCGTAGTTGGTATGTTTCTTTCCCGACAAGGCCATGGTTAGCACTGACCACCTATGTCGTCATGGTGGAGTGGAGTTGTTTTTTTTTTTGCAAATTTTGGTGTTGCCTGCAAGCAGTAATGAAGAGTTACCGACCATATCCTTGATTATTGTAGGGGTGCCCATTGTTTTGTTTATCCTCCTGCTTGGAGTCCCATGGATGCCAAGTAGATTTTATTGGGTTGGTATCTAATTTCATATACAAAAGCTGCAAGAGGGTATGGCGGGTCCATGTTTACTTGATTTTACAACCTTCTCAAATTTCTTCAAACAGCTTCAAAATGAATTCGTTAATATATTCTCTCTTTGATCCACAAGAGGAGCTGAAACTTGGACCGCTTTGCAACTCTAACCATGTTTGACTTACGTGGTTGGAAATGATCAATGTGTTTGCTATATCTTTATTGGGAGCAGGTCGGAGGGATATCATGTCACCGGATGATCACGCTGCGGATTGATGCTTGGTAGTACCGACTAGCAATTAAAGTGAGTCTAGCTTTCTTGCGGAAAGTTTTTTACGGAGTGTGAAGTCTCTGGATACTACGAATTTCAGGAATGGGATGCAATTTTTCTTTTCATTGGGGTCCTCGGAAAGATGTAATTTGACGGAGTTGTGAAATTTTGGGTTTCTTTAAGAGATGAGATTTATTTCACCGGAGGCCTAGATCAACCAACCAAACCCAGCGCTTTAGCTGAAACGGGTTTCCACCGTTAAAACGGATTTTGCTGGGATTTTTTTTCACCACCCCTTGAGTATACTAAACTCAGCGTATTTCTGCCTTGGCCTAGTACTTTTTTTCTTCTTGATTTTGAAGGATTGCCAATATTTGTATTATCTCTTTGTTTGATGTCGAAATACTTATATCCTATTTATCACATTATTCATTCATAACATCTAATGGTGTCTTTAAGATTGTTTTGTTTTTGTCTATCCATTCTTCCCATGCTAACAAAATTTATTTTTTAGGAAGAATTTTTCCATGCTGGTGATGAGATGTTACGCTCAAAAATCTATTGGATCGTGATTCGCATAACT
This sequence comes from Tetrastigma voinierianum, assembly GCA_016808115.1. NCBI lineage: Eukaryota > Viridiplantae > Streptophyta > Magnoliopsida > Vitales > Vitaceae > Tetrastigma > Tetrastigma voinierianum. Next base: position 214,329 of record JAEQBH010004099.1, read on the forward strand.
CTCGGGACCGGCTTGGCAAATCCACTACCAATTTATTTTTGTATACATTTTGCATAACTCAGTTCATTATCTTGTAATCTCAGCAAATACCATGATACATGAAACATATAGAAAATCTCTCGCCCAAGTTATCCGATATAAAGAGATTTCTCTCGCCAAGAGGGACTGATGATTTACTCCCAACAATGATTCATTGTTTCGTGCTAGATCACTTACAATTCCAAATAACTGGTAGGCCTTCCACCAAAAGAAAACGAAAAGAATTCGGCCTATGCTAACACACTTTCTATTCACCATTTTGTTGCTTACTGTCCATCAAATTATCCCGATCAATTCTTTTAGATTTAACACGAATGCAGATCCGATGTCGATTATTGTTTTATCATTTTGTTCCCTAACAAGCTTCATGACATATTGAACCTCGTCTCTGCTTCGTGATTTCAAACCAGACGGGGTGGACCATCTCAAGCCTTTAAAAGTCACATCATCACTGCACAGAATTTTTTAAATGTATTAAAGATTAGGTAATTTTCACCACTCTTCCGCTTAAGGACGTACCCTGGGGCAATGCTATCCAGTGACTAGCGTATATTATCCCCGCATTTTTATATAGACCATTATCGAGATTCTTAGGTATCATCTGAGGATTTAAGCAATATGTCAGGGGAATAGAGACATCTTTGTCTAGCAAGAAAAAATATTAAAAGGAACTGATTCCTTGTCTTCTATTTCCGGTATGGGGAAGCATGTAAAATTTCGTGGATGCCACTGAATGAAAAGGTCATGGACTCTTGTGTGTGTGTGTGTATGTATACATAGAGATTAGACGCGTCCAACATTTCCTTGGATCTTACTGCTCATTTGTGGCATTTTGCTTTCTATCTCTATGTTGTAAGTTTCAGCTACTTCACAAAGAAATAAGAGATAAACAAGTTATTAATTTTTACCGCATTGATAACACTCGCCTTCTCTCAACTATAAACGGAATATGGCCCGTGCACCAACTAATGAACGAACGCTTGTTGAAATGCAAAGATTCATCGCGAACTTACGTAAATTCCTTAGTGTTTTCTGCGATACTCCTTTTCAGCACTGCACGCCTACACATCGTCCATCGTGGGTCCCCGGCATCATTGTGATGAGCATTGAAGATGGCCATGAAGGTGTCCCCGGGTTATCTCAACTTGATCCCGTGTGAGTAAACTAAATTTGTCGCTTCTCACTTATCATAGCCAGCGTCAATTATCTCATTGGATAATAGTGTTTTCACCTCTTTGCTCCAAACAAATTTACTCATATATTGTCATCATCAATCCAAGCCCAACCAGATCAATTTGTTAAATTTCGCAATCGCAGCAAGAACTCTACAATTGCATCCAAGCAAGACAGTACAAATTGCTCACGCTCACCATCCGGGCGGATGGCTTTTTTTGCAACTAGCAATAACGCGCTTTCACTCGCTGGGGCCCTCGGCGCTTAATGTCAACCGATGAGGTTATCAAGAACTCAACCTGATAGCATCATCCGATGCTTCATCAGGCCTCCAAGGACGAGACCTGTGTTTGTTGAGCCTAGGAATCCGAGATATGCATCCCTACCAAAAGCATCTCGACACGCAAGGTCAGAATACTCAGAATTTTAATCGATGTGTTTAAATCGAACTATTAAATTTAATTTTTTCCTGTGTATATATTTTATTAACTAAAGAGTTATTGTATATATATGTTATTTTGACCCTACAAATTATCTAAATAATTATCATTATAATATTAATTGTAATATATACATTTCATATTATCATGGATTTTAATTAGGATAAAGTGCCCAAATTAAGTGTACTAGGGACTTAATGGTATGGCTTAAGCTTAGAGGAGAGATTTAAAACAAATTTGGCAACTTTACCAAATTCCATCTCAACCTCCCACCTTCTCTCTCTCTCTCCCCGACACCTCACGGCGCGCCCACCACCGGGCGCGACCAACCGACCACGATCGATCCGCCATTCGACACCGGAAAAGGTAATCCCCACCGAAGCACCCTTGTATTATGGCTTCGGTTCGGGCCTGAAGCCACCCGCTTCCGGCCGAATCACGCCCGCAAGGCCTCTCCTCGCCTTGCCACCGCCGACATCGCTCGCCATTTCCCGCCACCTCCGCCTGAACCACACGCGGCATCCAACTCCTCGCCTCTTAAAAACCCGGCATGATCCACCTTGATCGACGCTCCAAGGTCGCTTTTGCCGTGAACGGAGGGGCGGAGCTCTCACGGAAGTTTGGGATCGTTTCGGTCGATTCTACTTAATTCGTGATCCTCAGACAAAACCACCATTTGGCTCGAGCTGCCGCGCGGGTGTCCTAGAATCTAATCCCAGAACCTCAAATTTTCCTACCACCGTCACTACGCGACTCCGGCGGCAGAAATCGTGAATCGCTCCGTGGTTCCGACGATGCACCTGCTGACCGAAGCTTTTACAAAGAATCTATACCCCAAACGCGGTGTGAACTCTAAATGTATAATTGTTCGATATTCGTATTTAATTGTTCTAATGCTGGTTTAATATTGAAAATGCCTTACGATCGCCACTACCGCGGTTCGTATTTGAAGATGTAACTTCAAAGTACATACGGTTGATGTCAGAAGTTTTTATTTATCCTCGTACGTAACCGCGTTGATTTTGTGATTAAACTATTTTTACTTATATCCGGAGCGGTTAATGTGTAAGTATAATTATTTATCCTGCGCGAAACACACTGTGGTTATCGTGATTTGTCGCCCTTGTAGCCGATCGGGTCGCAGCCGTGATTTATCTGTAGAAGTTAGGTCTCGCTCGACATTGATAGGATATTAGAGTAAAGCTTATCGCTTCTAGAACCCGCTTTACAGTGTGTGGAGTGTCCAAGTGTGGGAGGCGTTCTCGCCGACTTTCGTAGAATTTAGATGTGTGCTTTATAATGGCTTCAGCCCCTGTGAATTGTCTAGTTCAGTCTGCAGTTAAGCCAAACCCCCTCAATCTTGAGCAAACCTCGATCTTGATATTATTGATTATATCTTTTCTATTCTAGATTGTCGACTCTTGAGCGACTGGCTGTAAGCGGCTTTGAGACCCGATTTTTCTGTGAGTTGATATCATATAGTTTTATGACACATCATCTGCATGCATCGCGCATAGCATTTATGGCATTGGGCTGCAGCGTCATCCACGACATGATTATTACTATTGGAATTGTATTTACTATGGTAATTAAATTATTTAGTTGTTATAGAAATATATCACGCATATGAGGCATTATGATGATGGATGTGAGTGTGTATTGTTGGGTGTGATATTGTTGTGCATTGTATTTGAAATGTTTGTAATGGGAACTATAGCGGGGACATACCTGTGGATTACATCGGAATGGCGTGCATATCGGTGATGATCGGATTATGTTAGGTTTATGGTTATGGACATGAGTTCCCTGGTTGAGCGTTTCTCTCGGGGATGCCGGAGGTAAGGTCCCTGGTTGAGCGTTACTCTCGGGGCGCCGGCTGTAGAGTATGATATGTTAGTTGCTGGAGTTAAGGACCCTGGTCGAGTAGTCTCTCGGGGCGCCAGCTATAGTTTATTGGATTAAGTGTCGATTGGAGTTAAGGACCCTGGTCGAGCATTTCTCTCGGGGCACCAGTCACATTGGATTTTAGAGAGCCGTATGGCTTGTAGTATTGGAGGATAGGGTCTTGCTAGAGTTCTCGATTTTTGTGATGATTATGTGATGATATGAAACTTAATGTGTGTGCATGTATACTTATGGGAGTGTATTGTTATACTGTAATTCTATATGTATGTGTATCACTGTGCAGTTTGTAGATGGTATAGACTATATGATGTTAACTCACTCTAGTGGTAGCCAGTCTCAATTTATTTTCGGAATGCTTGTCGAGTCCTCTTCTCGGATCCTTGATAGCTTGCGAATTCTCTCTTCCTTCACGGCGGTTATATGTAATATTATGATATTATTCACCCTTGTCTATTTCATCTAGGCGTCACCGCAGTATTTGGATATTAAAATGTATTGAAATCAGCTCGTATTCTATTAATTGCATGCATTGTTGGAGTATGTGGGATCGAGATTTATATCTCCACATCGACACTGATAAGTTGATCGATTATATATGCTATCATAATGTTTCGTGTGATGATAAGTGGTATGAGTATTTCCAAATTAGGCTTACTCACAGGGTTTCGATTGGCTTTATGCTTCCATTCCCTAGTCTTAGGTCACGGCTTGAGTTGGAGTGTGACAAAGTTGGCTCATCGAGCTATAGGTTCATTTCTGTGGCACAGAGTCTAAGTTCCAGTCTTTAACGAGGTTAGGATCGAGTCCGTCCTTGTCTGTCATCATTGCACCTAGTTTCTGCTTTGTCTGTTAGGGCGTCTGTTGTTATCCTGATAGTCTTGTGTTTACTTTTTAGTATGGGGCGTGGGTCGAGGAAAATGCGGCCGGCCAGTGTAGAAGTACGCTCGAGTTCTATGAGAGCTAGGGGGGCCAACTATGGGATTAAAGCTGTAAGGTTTATGGTATTCATTTCGGTCTGATGAGCTAGAAAGCGAGGCATGCTTCTAACTTCAGTATTCATGTTTCAGTGGGTCTCAGGGTGCGTGATCTTGGCGGATTATATAATGTAGTGTCGTATTACATACATGTTGTTTCGATTAATGATATTACAAGGTATAGCCTCGTTTACGCAATAGTTTATTCCCTTGCTAGATGACAGTGGCGAAGTATTGCTAGTTTTTAGAATGACGTACAATGTTAGAATATGCTTTGCTAGAGGTGGATGTTAGACCTTTAAGTCTCCCACTTCTTCGTTAAAGAATACATAGATATTAAATCAGATCGAGAATTATTCCTAATTGTGGTTACACATTGGAATGATACTCAGAAAATTAGAAGTGGTAGTTTCTTTCCTTCAAATCGGTATTAACATCGGCCTGGTGAATTAGATTTGTTAGATGAACGAAATTGGACGAGAATATTAGTCATGTGATTAATGAAGAGTAAGAATAAGCAGATGTTATATCCTTTGATGCTTGAAATCCAGAGAAACTTGAGCCTATACTAGTTTACTATTTGTTTTGAAACGCAATATTGTGCCCAGTCCCATAAAAGAGGATAGTTATGACATTTCACTACTAGAATTGCATAATAAATGCAGAATTCAGACATAAAGCATGAGCATGCATCACTAGGGCATGCATCATAAATCATACATTCTACACACAGGCATACATTGCATTAGGATCATGCATTGCAGCCCTTTGGTGATGAGGGACATCATCACCCTGGTGCACAATGTTGTGAGAATTTTATTCAAAGAAAACTATCAAGGATCTAAAAGATTTTATGAAGAGTGTATTCTATTAAAGTATTTTATTAAAGTTTCTTTAGCTTGAGGCTCTCACGGATGGCAGGCTCATTGGTAATAACCATGGGTGTAATTGAAGGGTACTACGAAAAGTTAGGAGCTATGATAAGGTTATCATTATAGGTAATCTTAATGGGAAGTAATATGAGACCACCAGTTTCACTGGTTATATCACGTGATGATAGCATGATTGTTATCGTGTTAAATTAAAAAGTGATGCCTTGGAGGCAGATGTATATTTTCTATCGTGTCCGATCTCTATGGTAGACATGGACCTCCTTGCAGATTTAATTACACTTTGGATGTGATGGATTTGATGTAATCTGGGTATGGGTAGTTGGCTCGGCCTTATGCCACCTGGATTGCCGTGAGAAATAGGTGATTTTGGATTCCAGGGGATACAGAGTTTGGTTTCCGCGGTGAGTAGATACCAGCCCCTCTAACCCAGTGTCATCTGTATAGGTAGGCGAATGTTACGGTGGATGTCGGGGTTATGCGGCGTCGGGGACACGATTGGTAGAGATAAGTAAAGTCGATAATGTCCACTGTGCTTGTGAATTTCTGATGTTTCCCGGAGGAGTTGTCAGGTTGCCACTGTTGAGGAGATGGGAATTTTGCGTTGATGTTTGTGCAGACACGTCTATCTCTTGCCACCTTATGGGATGGCACTGCGCGGAGATTGAAGGGGCGAAGGAGCAATTACGAGTTTGTTAGACAAGGTTTGTTAGGCCCTAGTACTTCTCCTGGGTGCTCACATCTTTATTTAGCCAAGGAAGAAAGATGGTTCCTTGCGGCTATGTATAGACTACAGACAGCTGAACAAGGCGACAATACGTAATAAATATCCGCTCCCCCGAATAGATGACTTGTTTGATCAGCTTCAGGGTGCATCATGTTTTTCTAAGATTGATCAGATCGAAGGATCATCATGGTGAATAAGACCTTGGATGTTGACGGCATTGGGGGCGAATACGGCCATTATGAGTTCCTAGTGACGTCTTTTGGACTCACTAATGCCGTGACCTTTATGGATTTGATGAACAGAGTGTTCAAACCCTTCCTGGATCGCTTTGTAATTGTGTTCATTGATGATATCTTAGTGTATTCTCGGAGTGAGGAGGAGCATGTAGAGCATTTAAGGATAGTATTGCAGACTTTGAGGGAACATCAATTATATGCCAAATTCTCCAAGTGTGAATTTTGAGTGGATGTTTTCAACCTTCCTTGGGACATGTAGTATCGGGGGGAAGGTATTCAAGTGGATCAAGAAGATAGAGCGTGATGGATTGGCGAGACCAGCCACGGTGGCCCGGGTTCGGATTTCCTAGGTTTAGCCGGTTATTATCGTCGTTTCGTGCAGGATTTTTAGAGGATCATTGCGCTCTGACACGATTAACTTGAAGAATGTGAAGTTTCGGTGGACGGAAGCATGAGGAGAGTTTCGGAAAGTGAAGGATTGTTTGACCTGCTCCGGTGTTGGCATTACCTTAAGTGGGGATATCTGAGTATTGTGAGCTTCAGTCGGATTGGGGTGTGTATTGATGCGAACGGTGGGTGATTACTTATGCTTCTAAATATTTGAAGAGACACGAGCGGAGTGCAAACTCATGACTTGGAGATGGCAGCAGTGATCTTTGCATTAAAAAAAAAATTTTGAGGCATTACCTTTATGGTGAGACTTATGAGATCTACACCGATCATAAGAGTTTGAAGTACATCTTTCAGCAGAGTGAGCTTAATCTGAGGCAGAGGAGATGGTTGGAGTTGTTAAAAGACTCTAACTGTACTATTCAGTATCATTTGGGTAAGGCTAATGTGGTGGCAGATGCTTTGAGTAGGAAATCATCAAGCAGTCTCGCCCACATTAGTCGGAAGAGCGACAATTACTAAAGTTTGTATGGAATTGTATGATCGGGGTTCTGGTAGAGGTGTTGGAGTGCGGGCACTTTTAGCATTTGATCGATCGATTCGATGGACCAATTAAGACAACTCGTCACGAGACCCGCAGTTGATGAAAATTATGGATGAGTCACGGCGGGGTCGGTGATTTGTGATTGGGAAAGATGGCACGTTGAGATTGGGTACTAGATTGTGTGTTCAGTGTTGATGGACTTAGAGAAGAAGAAATTATGGAAGGGCTCATCATCTGACTACGGTATTCATCGGTTCCACTAAGATGTATCTTGATCTTAAGGTAACTATTGGTGGAGTGGTATGAAGAAGGATGTAAGCGGAGTTAATATCAAGTGTTTGACTTGCCGGTAGTCAAACTTGGAGCATCGGCCGCAATCTGGGTTGTTCGGCCACTCCCGTTCGAATGGAAATGGAGGAATATTACCATGGACTTTGTGTTGGGTTGCACCTCGGGCCGAGGCGGGAGTATGATTCCATTTGGGTGATAGTCGATCGAATGACTAAGTCGGCACACTTCTTACCTGTGAAGACAACTTTTTCCGTAGCCAGGTATGCTAGGGTGTATATTGAGAGGATTGTTAGTCTTCATGGGATCCCAGTTTCGATTGTGTCACGACGAAAGGGCTGAGTTCACTTCTAGGTTTTGGCGGAAGCTTAAGCTGGAGCCCAGTACTCGATTGGACTTTAGCCACGACTTTCACCCTCGGACGGATGGTGTTCTGAGAGGACTAATCGGGACGTTGGAGGACATGCGAGGATGTGTGTGATGGATTTTGGACGATGGGATTGGCATTTACCGCTGGTGGAGTTGGCGTACAACAGCCTGCGGTTATCATGCTAGTATCGGTATGGCGCCTTCTGAGGCGTGTATGGCGGAAGTGTAGATCACCGGTTCTTTGAAGAAGTTGGTGAAAGGAAGTTAACGAGGTCTGAATTGGTCAATCACTTACGAAAAGATTCTTATCATTCGAGTCGGTTGAGGACCGGCACAGCGAGCGGAAGGCTATACGGACCCGAGAGGAAACATGTGGAGTTTGGTGTAGGTGAGTATGTATTCTGGTTTCCCGATGCGAGGCGTGATGAGATTTGATGAAAGGGTTATGCCGCTCGTGGGACCATTTGAGATTGTGGATAGAGTTGGGGATGAAGCTTATCTCATTTGAGTTGCCATCTAATTTACGTAATGTTCATCAGTGCTCATATATCTATCTTTGAGAAATATGTGTCAGATCCTTCACATGTCTACGAGGCAAGTAGAGGTCGAGTGAGGGGTGTAAAGTATGAGGAGCAACCTGTAACTATCGTGGATACTCAGGTTCGTCAACTCCGATCGAAAGTCATTCCGATGGTCAAGGTCCTATGGCGGAATCATTCGATTGAAGAGTGCGGCAGAATAGAGCAGAATCACTGACGGTCATTACACAATACTTGTTCAATTGATAAGGTATATTTCTTGTTCTAAATTCGAGGGCGAATTTTTTCTTAAGGAGGAGAATGTAATACCCAGTAATTTTAATTGATGTGTTTAAATTGAATTATTAAATTTAATTTTTCCTAGGTATATATTTTATTAATCTAAAGAGTTATTTAGGACATAATATGTTATTTTGACCCTACAAATTATCTAAATAATTATCATTATGCATTATTAATTGTAATATATACATTTCATATTATTGTTGGGATTTTAATTAGATAAAGTGCCCAAATTAAGTGTAATTAAGGACTTAATGGTATGGTTTAAGCTTAGAGGAGAGATTTAAAACAAATTTGGCGGCTTTACGGAATTATCTCAACCTCCACGTTCTCTCTCTCTCCCGGAGCACCTCGCGTGCGCCACCCCTCTGGCGCCATTGTTGGAATTAGGCCCAGCGATGCGGCGGAGTCAGGCAGGAAAAGGTAATCCCCACCTCCGGCCACCCTTGTATTGCTTCGGTTCCTCAGGCTACCCGTCCTTGAATCACGCCCTGAGTCTGCCACTCCATGCTGCCGCCGCCATTTGTTCGACCACCTCAGCTGAGCCGACACAGATCTGAACTCCTCGCCCCCAAAAACTTAAGGATCCACCCTTGATCGACGTTCCAAGGTCGTTTTGCCGGTGAACGGAGGGTGGAGCTCTCGCCGGAGTTGGGGACTGTCGGGGCCGATTCCGGCCACTCCGGTGATCCTCAGACGAAAACGATCACATTTTTGGCTTCCTTGAGCTTTGGGCTTCGCGTGGGTGTCCTTAGAATCTAATTCCGGCAACCCTCAAATTTTCCGACCCGCGGAAGTCGACGGACCTCGAGGAAGCGTGCCGGGGAGCAGAGCGTTCGTCTCCGTTCGATGGTTCCGGCGATCTAATCCGGTTTTCGCGTCGAGCGGTAAGAATCTATGCCTAAAGCGCGTGAACTCTAATTGTATAATTGTTGATATTCATTATTTTTGGTGTTAAGTAATTATTTTAATATTGAAAATGCCTTATTTATCGTTTAATTACTCGTGTTCGTGTTTTGAAAAGATGTAACTTAAAGTACATACGCCGGTTGGATGTTGTGTTTTATTTTATCACAGTATGTGAATAGCGTTGATTTTGATTCGCGTATTTTTACTTATATCGGAGTTATTAATGTGTAAATTATAATTATTTATCCGAAGCTACAAATTGTATCAATTGTGTTTATCGTGATTTGTTGGCCCTTGTGTTGGATTGGGTCGAGCCGTGGATTTATCTGTAGTTGTGGCCCGGCTCGACATTGGATAAATTGTGGATATTAGGAGTGTATTTTTATCAGGTTCTGGAACCGTTTTACAGGGAGTTAAGTCCAGTTTTTAGGGGAGGTTCTGCCGAATTTTCGGTAGAATTTAGATGTGCTTTATATTGGTCTAGCCTGTGAATTGTCTAGTCTAGTCTAGAGTTAAGCTTAAACCTCAATCTTGATATTGATTATGTCTTCCTAATTCTAGATTGTCAAACGGCCCCTACGCCGGTCACGACTGAGGCGTAGAAGCGGCTTTGAGACCCGATTTTTCTGTGAGTTGATATCATATAGTTTATGACACATCATCTGCATGCATCGCATAGCATTTATGGCATTGGGCTACACCCCATCATCACGACATGATTATTACTATTGGAATTGTATTTACTATGGTAATTAAATTATTTAGTTGTTATGAAATATATCTGCATATATGAGGCCCCATTATGATGATGGATGTAGTGTGTATTGTTGGGTGTGATATTGTTGTGCATTGTATTTGAAATGTTTGTAATGGGAACTATAGCGAGGACATACCCAATGGATTATCGGGACAGCGTCTTGTCGGTATTGATCCAGATTATGTTATAGGTTTATGGTTATGGGCGTGGGATTCGCAGTTGGCGTTTCTCTCGGGGATCTGGGAGGTAAGGTCCACAGTTGGCGTTACTCTCGGGGCGCCCGGCTGTAAGTATGATATGTTAGTTCTTCGGAGTTAAGGACCACACAGTGGTAGTCTCTCGGGCGCCCGGCTATGGTTTGTGGATTAAGTGTCGATTGGAGTTAAGGACCACAGTCGAGCATTTCTCTCGCACAGTCACATTGGATTTGAGAGAGCCGTATGGCTGTAGTGGAGGATAGGGTCTTGCTAGAGTTCTCGATTTTGTGATGATTATGTGATATGAAACTTAATGTGTGTGCATGTATACTTATGGGAGTGTATTGTTATCTTGTAATTCTATATCATATGTGTATCACATTGGTTGTAGATGTGGTATAGACTATATGATGTTAACTTCGCTCGTGGTAGCGAGTCTCAATTTATTTTAAGTGCGTCGGTCCTCCTTCTCCAGATCCTTGATAACCCGCCGAATTCTCTTCCTTCACGGCGGTTATATGTACTATTATGATATTATTCACCCTTGTCTATTTCATCTAGGCGTCACCGCAGTATTTGGATATTAAAATGTATTGAAATCAGCTCGTATTCTATTAATTGCATGCATTGTTGGAGTATGTGGGATCGAGATTTATATCTCCCTATCGACACCTATTAGTTGATCGAGTTATATATATCGTATGTGTTCGTGTGATGATAAAGTGGTATGAGTATTTCAATTAGGCTTACTCTGGTTCGGTGGCTTTTATGCCTTCCCATTCCCTAGTGCCGGTCCACGGTAGTTGGGTCGTGACACGTGCGAGGTTGGCAGGAACTTTGGATGTCCCACAGTGGTGGTACACTTGACTCTCTAGGCTTCTTGTGGAGGAAACAACGAGCAGTTGAAGATGAGCGTTGTGAAGATGGAGTTACGGGAGTTGTGATGTAGAGTTGAGGTGTTAGTAAATATATTTTCTTTGGTTATTCTTAACGCTTTAATTTCATCGATTGTTATCTATATTTGTGGCTGGAAATAATCAAAAACGTCTTCATAATATGTTTATACGAATGCATGCTGAAATAATCAAATGGTGTTTGGCGTTGATACATTTGAATAATAGGACTTTCTGTATTTGTTTCCAAATGCCAATGATTAATTAAACGGTGAAGCGACATTATGTGATTTTCCTTTTCCTCCATTAAGGAACTTTTGAAGTCGGGTTGGTGATTCACGCATCATTATCGGATGCATCAAAATCGCAGCAGCCTCATTTTATATGCCTGCACCTAGAGGCGAACGGAATTTTCTCGATGGGGCCAATATCAACAATAAACATAAGTTGGCACGGTTGTTGAAGCCTTGCCGTTACACTTGATGTCGAGTTGAATCTTACGGTTGGGAAAAAATTGTTTTTTGCTTTTCAGTGGGGTAAAATGATATTATTACGGTTTAGAAAAAAGAAATTCAAAATTTGAGTGGGGGCAATTGCCCTACCTTGGATCACTTGCACGCACCATATGGTGAAACTACACTTGTCGCGACCATTTTTGTTCATTTGCATCGCGCAAAATTTTGCGATTGGCGTTGCATCATCTTGTGAAGCAAAATCATCTCTCCTACTCGTATGGAAGAAGGTTCTTTTCAATATAGGTTTGTCAAACAAGCTTGACGCCAATCTGTGTAATTACGCTTTGAAAAGTGATTCCATTCAGGAACCTCTTCTTTGTATACCGTGAAATTAAGCTTATAATGTTTACAATTTCTGTAAATTCCTCTGTTCTTTTATCTTACTAACTGTTTTACTCTTGTTTTTTCTTATTTATTTTGTCTCATGATGGGTCTTTTGAAGTTCTAATCCACTAGACGTACTCCAAAGTAGCCATCAGGCTAAAGAATACATCGTGGAGAAGATCTTTGAAGCTTCAGTAGACATGCGACAAAGTGAAGACCGGAGTATGTAGTCGTCGGCATGCATGATACACATGGACAAGTTGATTTATAGGATTCGAGGTTCAGCAAACACAGCATTCACATGTTTGTATCTCAAAGCCTTCTTTTACTCAAATGTGAATGTTGCCAGAAAGAGCATAAATTATCTAGTGTGTGTTCATAATAGAATGCATTTAATCTGCTATATCCTGCAGATCGATGAAATAGATATTAATTTATAATCTTCTTTGTAATATGTTAAAGGCATGATATTTATATTTAATTTAAATCTTACAAGCTTGAGCTTTTCGGAGAGTTGGTTGTTTAACATATATCGAGCTGGTTCGTTAAGGGTCTTGGGTTCGAGCTAGATCTCTTTGCAATTTATTCCTCGTTGTTAATTTGAAAGTCCATAGAAGACTCCTGTTGTTTATTTGACTCGCCACATGCGGGTATGAAATTTGCACGTGAAGGAGGGTGTTAAAGGCATGATATTCATATTAAACCCAAATCCTATAAGCTCGAGCTTTTAGGAGAGTTGGTCGTTTAACATAATCAAACACCATTTGCGTTGCTTATCAATCCATGATTCTTGGCTGCAACAGGAACAGAACGGGCCAGATGAACGCATATTGTGAAGGAACTTAAGTTGTTTATGTCATCCATTCCTCAAGGTTTAGCCTAAGAGCGAGAAGGGAAGCTTTAATGCATTGTCTTTGCTCTCTGGTTTATGAAATGAGCTCAAAGCATGCCGCGGTGCCATTATACCCGGATATTTCTCGAGGTTCTCTTGAAGGTACGACGGTCAAGTTAGCGGGAATGCTTCAAGTGAAGTATTATGTCATTGAGTACCTTGAAGTTTCATGCACTTTTTGGATTTCAATTCTTGCATGCGTGGGTAATTTTATGTTTATCTAAGTGTTTGGATGAACCATTGAAGCTTCTTGACATCTTTTGATACTCTCTTTCGGAGATAGCGGTGTTTTTTTGTTTGCTAAGTTCTCGATTCCTTAATTGTTGAACTTGAAAATAGGAAAGAAAATCAAGTCAGAGATTGGTGTCAAAACCCTTCAACCTCAAATCCGAAGTCTCCTTTCTATCTGCGATTAATATGAGCTAATTGCGGATGCATGGACTCTTGGCTAACTAATAATAAATAAATTGAGGATTTTCGTAGGGATAAAGTGAACAAAATGCTGAGATTTTTATTGTTTATATCACTTTATACATGAACTTTTTCGGTTCCAAGATACTCTTGAGGTTTACTTTTCATAACTTCTGACCATGCCACCTTTGAAAAGTCACGGATGGACAAACGCCGTTAAAACGCTGTTAAACACCCCACACGTGTTAGAATTTGCAGCTTGGTTGTGACTTTTTTTAATGAGATGAGCATGAGTGACCACATAAATAAATGTTAGGGGTATCTTGGGATCAAAAAAAAATTTTAGGGACAAAATGGGTCATATGCACAAAACTCGGGAGTATTTATGCACCTTATCTGGAGCCTGTATCACTCATATGACAACCCAAGATTTTTACACGTAAATATCAACAATCACTAATGTTTTTGGTATAACAACCATTTTCCTGGCTGATATATATACTTGGAGATATTGTCTATCAGATTTAGTCCTTCCTTAAAATGAAGTAAGAACATGATAATGCCACCATACCCATGTGATTATATGTCTCAATTTTCTATTTCTCATATATGACAATTTGAACCCCTCCTTATTAATGTCTTAATCAGATTGACAAACCCAACTCTTTTTTTTCAGCCTAGCTTATCATCACTAACATCATGGATCTTTGCTTGTTGGTTATATAATAAAATTACTTGTTTGGTGGTTATTGTGATTTGAATTCGAATCTCGGATTGCATTTTTAGTTGCTTTTTGTGAGTTGCCTCATGAGATGGGGGCCAAATGTGGTGGGAGGAAAAAGACTAGAGAGGGGACGGGTTGTGTGTGTACCTAAACTTAGGTGGAGTAGGCATCAAATTCTGTCATGAAAGCAAAGGATCATCTTCGATCTTTTGCATCAATTCCACCTCTTTGCGGCTACTCTTTACTACCATTAGATCTGGCAAACTTTGATAGACCTATGAACCCGACACCTTTTTTGTGTATTTGGGTTGAATATAATTGTGTTTGGGTCAAATTCGTGTTGACGCGCTTAACTCGTTTAATAAACAGGTTATATTCATATTAATCCACATAACACGAAATTGATCCGAATTGATCGATTTAATTATTATATCAATTAATATTTAACCCATATTAACCTGTTTAATAGGTTATTTGTGTTAAATATTGATGGGTTGATTATAATTCATATGATTTTAAATGACCAAATTAATAAACATATTATACGTGTTGTATCGTGTTACCTATTTATTACTTAAGTCATGTTTAAATTTGTTATTTTTGAACTCGTTTATTATTCGGGTTGATAAATGCAATAGAACACTTGTCATTAACATGACCCATGGACACGAATTACCACTCTATCTACCACCATCATCATCCAAATCTAACTCATCATACAAATATGTCTCATCCTCATCATAATCAAAGAAAATCCATCTTCATTGAGTGTTAGGTTACTTAGTAGTTAATATCATATAATATATACTTGAATCTTCCAAAAAGTGAAAAAGAAAAGCAGTCATTATTATGTTTATTTGTTTCCAAAAGGAAAAAGTTTTCTCTTTTCTTGATGTTAGGCGATAAATTCTATGGGTGAAGTAGTTTGGTAGCCAACTGGTGATCACCAAGCAAAATTGCCTTTTGATACTTTATTTTACTCATTTCTCATGCCTATCCTTAGTTTGCTTCTTTTAATTGATCCCACATATAATAAGTCGGCTGATCAGTAGGTCCTTGCCTCAAAAAAACAAGCGTATTTATTTAACATTAAATATTCTAAGTTTTAAGATTTGGTGAACATTCAAAGTAAAAGAAAGGCTAGTGGAGCATTGACTCCTACTCCATCCACATTACTGTCACTTCTCCATTTTCATATTACTATTTCCTTCGTCATCGTTTCAATTTATTTGAAAAGACCAAAATTTTGGAACGATCTCTTGATTTCAAAATATTTAGTGAAAAGATAAAATATTTGATAAATGCTGAGTTTAACAAACCCTTAAGTTCAAACCTTCTCGACTGCATGAACCAATGGTCTGTCGCCACATGGATCTCTCCTCCCCACAGTGAATGTCGAGGAGGATGATGTGCACACAACCTCTTGAGGTTACTCGGACCTCCACAGTTTACATTCTTTGCGGCACATCTGATAGCGGCGGCACGTCTCGGCCTCGACAAGGCCTATTGGTCAAATACTAGTAGTGTCGACCCGGTGCCGGAGTGGACGCCCTCTACGTCCTCGCCCTCGACTAGCCATCTACACAAGTCAAATGACAAGTTAAATTCTTCTAATGAAGTATCTAAAAGTAAATAAACATAGCCGAGATACTATTCATATATAGAAAATATTTCATACACAATGTCCCATGTGCATAGGTAGTAAGACAATAATTCAATATATTAAATCATTTGCCAATAAAAAAAAAATTATTTTATAAAATTTCATTTTAAAATATTTTATTTCGTTTTATTTGATTTGATTTGATTTTATTTAAAATTTATTATTATTATTAATATTTTCCATTTCATTTTTCTCATTCGACTCTTGAAAACCACCAAAGAATATATATATATATATATATATATATATATATATATATATATATATATATATATATATATATATATATATATATATATATATATATATATATATATATATATATATATATTTATTTATTTATTTATTTGTTATTTTCATTTTAGGGTCACAGGGACCAGTTCCAGTGTGCACCCACTCTAAACAAATAGAAAATGGTTAGTTAAAAAACAAACAAAAAAAGAAATATAAAAAAATGCATTCAAAATATCATATTAAAAAGTATATTTTAATTATCAAATATATTTTTGAAAATAAAACAAGCGTGAGAGGTTAAATATGGTTAATTTATATAATAAAATGCTTAGTTTTCAAAAAGACATGTGTATAAGAGGAGGTCATGGATTAGGAGTTCAAGTGAGCATAATTTACTACATTATAATTAAAATATTTAGTTATAAAAAAATAACCATGGGAGCAATCATTTAAATATGTTGATAATTATTTTAAAAATGAGATTTTTAGTACATTTAATATTTTATAAGAAATTTTATTTAAAATATTTATTTATTTTTAACTATTTTATAGCAAATGTTATTTTGTAAATAATTTAAAAATAAGTGAAAATAATTAAAGAGAATATCATCTTTTAAGTCTTTAAGAAAAAAAAGTTAAAATTTTTTTAATTATTAAACATGCCTAACTTGTGTGAAAGTAAAAGACAACTTTGTGGAAAGTGAATGGAGTAAATTCTTGATGAGTATTTGGGCAGCAGCTAACTGTGAGCAAGGAGGAGTCAAGTTGAATCATGTGCGTGCAAGAAGCTATATGCATGGTTCTCATGAATAGCCTGAAGCCGTATGAATATGAGTGCATGGAAGAGTAGATGACAAGATTGGTGTGAGCCAATTGGAAACAAATTAATATGAACATTGAGGTAAAAGAATCTCATATATCATGTAATAATAAATTATGTTTGATTTATTTAACTTTCCATATGTAGTATGTGACCTAGCACTTCAACATAAAAAGATGATGTAGACATGATATTATTATATAAACTTGAGCTCTTAAGAAAATTGGATTTGTTTAACATGAATAGAAAATTATTAACATTATTTTCCTCCTTTTGTTCTTCTCACAATTATTATTAACCAAATGAGATATAATTTAGTAAACCAAAAGTATATCTTACAGTGGTGATGTTGATTTTCTCGACCATTTAATCTGATCGCCACACCAAATATTGTCTAAGCAGGACCCTCACGGATTTAACTTTTTATCATTCTCCCGGAATTTGACATATCATGCCTTGATTCCATTGAAGAAAGCTACCGGCGGCCATTAAAATCTAGACCTCTTAGAAAGTGAAATTTGGACTTGGTTGGCTTAGAGATTGATGTGTGTGTCTAGATTCTGAAGGGGCCGCTGAACTGGAGAAGCAGAGTTAATGGAGCCCGCAGAGGGATCGAATGTGAAAAGGATGATGAGTGCGAGAGAAAATGAAGGTCGCGCCGGTTGATAGAGAGAGGGGCGCACGCTGGCTGGATTGATCACAGCCAAAGCATTTGCTGCCCGATTACGGCTGATGACCAATTAAAGCTATTGGAACACTGATTTGAAGCATTGGAGCGAGAACTTGACTTGGGAAGTAACATGAAGAAACTTAAAGTAACTAATCCATTGTTTGATTAACATTGTTGGAAGGAGATCGAAGAGAACACTCGAAGATTGATGTTGAGAAATTTAAAGCTTGATTGATGTTAGTATCGACTTGGGATGGTCTAAGTCTTGACCATACGAATTCCATCTATTATCCAAAAGGGCATTTAAACAATGTTAAGCCCAAGGAATGGAGTAATCAAACAACAAATATTTCCCCGAACAAATAATCATAAATGTTGAAAAGTGAATCTTGACTGCTTGAACTTTAAGTTTTGGTTAAGAAAGCCCCAAATTTTAGGCCAAAGATTCTGGCCGGAGGCAGGGAAGAAAAATGTAAAAGTGGAGCCTTTTTGACGTCTTTTGAGTCGAAACTAAACCGAGGGCGGGAGGACGACATTGAGTTCCTTTAGTGGAATATTGTATCAAATGTTGAAGAAGAGTGAGAAGCAAGCCCATTGGCTGCTGGAGTCATCTTTGGATCACTGGTGCAAAAATATTTGGAAGAGTAAAGCGGTATTCTTTTCAGCAGCAACATGAGTTCCAGAAGTTTCTGCATCACTACTACTTTTGTTTAATATAGAGCTGAAAAGGGACTTCTGAGAAGAAATTGAGACCTCTCTATTTGCTTTAGGCAGTTCAAGCGACATGGTCATACGATCCACCGGTGGCTTATCGAAACAGAAAAAAAAAAGGCCTTTTGTTGGATATGTATTTTATGACAAACAAATACAGTATGCAACCTATTAGTCACGAGGGGAGAACAGATAAAGTTATTATAAGCGTAAGTGAGAGGAAATACGGGTCACCACTTGATTATCGAATACGACAACAAACCATAACAAATGAAAATTACTGGTCTTGAATAGACCAAGGAAGAAACAAGTATACCTCATGGACCACTAACTGAAAACCCTTTTTCTGTGTAGGAGAATGAATGTGATTCTTGAGGCATAATCACATTTTAACACTAGGGACCAGGCGTGATCACTTTACTTGAGAATTGTGGGAATCAACATTCTCAAGACTTTTAGAGCATCCCATGTGATGATGGTGATGACATTTCTCTTTCTCCTTTACTGTGACCTAGTTTGAGTTGAGATGATTTTATATGGTTATAAAATATGAAATAAGAAAACGTTTATTAAAGTTTTGAAAGGAAAAAAACAAAATACATTCTTTATTTTTTTAAAAAAATCATGGATAACCAAATAGATAAATTTTATATTCCTTTTTATCTTCTTTCCTTCCATTTTTCTTTTAGGTAGTAATGTTTGGTTGATGATAGTACTAAGGAAAAATTTATTAAGGAAAAAATTATTTTATTTTATTCAGAGTCATATGTATCTAATTATTCTAGTAATGTATTTTATACTGGTTATAAATATATGAAATAAGAAGAAACATTTATTAAAGTTTTGGAAAGGAAAAATACAAAATAATTATTTATTTTTTTCAAAAAAATTCATGATAACCAAACTGCAGAAAAGAACATATATTCCCTTTTTTTTTACCTCTTTCTTTCTTTAATTTTTTTCTTTTAGGTAGAAATGTTTAGTTGACCTTAAGTACTAAGGAAAAAAATTATTAGAAGGAAAAATTATTTTATTTTATTTGGAAGTCTAATAAAAATCTAAAAAAAAAAATCAAGTATAAACAAAATTACAAAGAATTATATGTATTTTCAATTTATTTAATTTGAGGATGGAAAAATAACTTGACCAGCTTTTATATGTATTTTTTAAATTTTCTTTCCTTCTATATATACTTTGAACCAGGAATTAGGACCATGATTGGAGAGGTTCTATGGCGTGAATGAGTCAAGTGAGACCGTAACCATTTAAAGATTTCGATTCTTTTATCTCTTTCGATGTGGGACAAGATTAAGGGGGTTTGAAGAATAAAAGAAAAAATTTCAGCTTGCAAGATTCGAACCTAGGTCCTAAAGGACAATAGGTAAGTTCTTAAACCACTATGCCAGCTTGAGTTTTGGTGAATGTTGGCAAACAAATTTATAATATTCATTTCTAAAATTATTACAATATAAATGTAAATATTATTTTTCAATTTTCAATAAGTATATTTCCTGAAATTTATAGTACTAAGTATGTTTTTAAAAAAGAATTTAGAATTACTTTCAATAAGGAATTTAAATTTATAATAGATTCTCTTTGTAGTATTTAATTTCTTTTCAATGAGTTAAAATATTGAAATACGACTATATAAAAATAAATAAATAGTAATGTATTTTTTTATATGGTTATAAAATATAAAATAAGAGAAACATTTATTAAAAAGTTTTGGAAAGGAAAAATACAAAATACATTCTTTATTTTTTTAAAAAAAAATTCATGGATAACCAAATAAAGAGAAAATTTATATATTCCTTTTTTTACCTCTTTCTTTCCTTCCATCTTTTTTCTTTTAGGTAGAAATGTTTGGTTGATAACGTAAAGTACTAAGGAAAAATTATTAGGAAAATTATTTTATTTTATTTGGAAGTCTATTAAAAATCTAAAAAAAAATAAATATAAAACAAAATTACAAGAGCGTATGTATTTTCAATTTATTTAATTTGAGGATCGAAAAATAACATTGACTTTATCTGTATTTTTAATTTTCTTTCCTTCTTCATACTTTTCTGGAAAAAAATATACGACAATTATGAACTACGAGGTTTGAGGGACGGCTGGGACTGTGACCGGGCGGGTGCTCAGGTTAGAGCAGGTTGGGGCTCAAGCAGGACTGGTTTGTTAGGTTAAGGCAAGCCAGGCGGGCATTCGTTTTGAGGGCAAGTAAGTTAAATGGTAGGGCAGAACGACCTGAGCTTCGGCTCGTCGGCACAAATAAACAAGCTCGTGAATAGGCTCAAGTAGTGGCTTGTTAACCGGGCTAAATGAACATGGAGAAAAGCGATGCAAAGGCCGATTTTCCTTCAAATGAACATATAATGAATGGTATTTTAACTCTTGAACTTGATCAAGTTAATTGAACTTTTATTGTCTTATCTTTTTAATTTAGTTGTATGTTGGTACATTTTAGATGAGCGTTTTTTTAATTCCCGAACATGTTTGAGGCTCGTAAAGTTAAGCAGAGTGAGCTTTGTTTCTCACTGACTCAGCCGTCAGCTCTTAAAATAGGCTTGTGAGCAAGCTCGTTAACAGGCTGGCTGAGCAGCTCGTTAACTAGGCTCGTGAGCAGGCTCGTGTAGTTAAGCGGCCCAGAGCAGGCTCACCACTCAGAAGCTACGGCTCGTCGGCTCGTAAAGCAGAGGCTCGTGAATAAGCTTTCAAGACCCTCCTTTAAAAAAAGCCCAGAAGCTGAGCCAAGCTTGCCTAATACTCTGCTAGACCTAAACTGAGTTCACTTACTAGAGGCAAATGGTCATTAAACATTTTCATATCTCATTTTAAAAAAGCATTCGTCTTTTCCAAAAAAATAATTAGATATTTTAAGAAAATATAATTAGATTTTTTAAAATGAATGTAATAAGGAAGAAAATAATTAGATAATTTATGAAAATATAATTTGATTTTTAAAATGAATGTAGATATTATCGTATATTAAAAAAAACATTCGATCTTTTCCAAAAATATAATTAGATATTTCAAAAATATAATTAGATTTTAAAAAAAGGAAGGCTGTAATAGGAAGGAAAAATAATTAAATAATTTATGAAAATATAATTTGATTTTGGAATGTAAGATATTATAGTTCAGTGTTTTTTAAGTTCAAAACGTTTCATAATTTCACAGAATGCCTTTTCTCCAAAAAAACATAAAAAGTATTTTAGGCCTAAAAATACTTATAAAATTATATTAAAAAAAATCTATAACAACTAATATTATAGATTAATAATTAAGAATTTATATTTCAATAATAATAATAATAATAATTAAAGACATCAAAAGGCAAATTAATAATATGACCAAAACCTATAAAATTTATAATTACGTGTTCATCATGCAAAAAATGGGGGCATAAGGAGAAGAGGGTCCAGGTGGAAGTCTAATAAAGATAATTTATTACATTATAACTAAAGTATTTAATTATAAAAAAACTTATAATTATGTCTATTATAAAAACTATTGTTGAAAGGCTATTAGTTAATAATTTCTCAAAACCTATACAAACTAGGTTCAATCGCCATTGAAAGAGTTTTCTTACCTCCCCATGTCTCCGGGATCCAAATTAATAAATTTGTTCTTTCTCAAAAAAAGAAAAAAAAAGAAAAAGAGAAAAAGAAACAAGTTGTTTTATATTATATGCATTATTTTAGTAATGTATTTTTATATAGTTTATAAAATATGAAATAAGAGAAACATTTATTAAAGTTTTGGAAAGAAAAATACAAAAATACACATTCTTTATTTTTTTTTTAAAAAAAAATTCTGGATAACCAAATAAAGAAAGAATTTATATATTCCTTTTTACCTCTTTCTTTCCTTCCATTTTTTTTTCTGCCCAGGTAGTAATGTTTGGTTGACCGTAAGTACTAGGAAAAATTTATTAGGAAAATTATTTTATTTATTTGGAAGTCTAATAAAAAATCTCAAAAAAAAAATCAAATATAAACAAAAGAATTACAAAAAATTGTGCATTTTTCAATTTATTTGGTGAGGATGGAAAAATAACTTATTGACTTTTATATGTATTTTTAATTTTTCTTTCCTTCTATATATACTTTTTAGAACACGATCGGACCGTCGGCGAAAGGTTTACTAGGTCAGTTCACCGCGTGTGAGTCGGTGCCATTTTGGCCGGTCATGAGCCATTTGGAACAGTGAGTTTGGACGATGGACCTTCGGCCGGTACGGTTCTGTCTTGACGAGATGGTCCAACCCAATAACCATTAACCATTTAAAGACCCAACTCATTATACATTTAAGTAAAACTCTTACAAATTTCCTTTACATATCATGGAGCTAGATTCTTACAACATGACGCGAAGTCGTGTATCCTTATGAAAATGGAAGGGTATATAAGACCCTCAATTCTTTATCTCTATCCCATGTGGGACAAAATTAAGGGGTTTGAAGAAGAATAAAAGAAAAATTTCAACTTGTAGATTCGAACCCTAAGTGCAAGACAATGGGTAGGATTCTTAAACATGGATTGAATTTGATGAATGTTGGCCGACAAATTTATAATATTCATTTCTAAAAATTATTACAATATAAATGTAAATATTATTTTTCATTTTCAATAAATTTTATATTTTCTGAATTTTATAATACTAAGTATGTTTTTAAAGAAATTTTAAAATTTTACTTTCAATAAAATTTAAATTTCAATAAATTCTCCTTTTATAGTATTTGAAATTTCTTTTTCAATGAAAGTTTAAAATATTGATACGACTATATAAATAAATAAACTAGCATTATAAATATTAAATTACTATATATTTAAAATAATTTTATATTTAAAAAAATATGAAGTATATATTTATGGCACGTCACCCGATTTCAGCGTGATTCGTAAGCCCCAGGTCGAACAAATTAATGATATGAGCGATAACTTTTAGGATTCAATCACGATCTGGTTTTTAAAACATTGACTTTTCACGAAAAAAAAAGATATACCAACAATTACTGAACTCTTGAAAATTTAAAAGGCAATGGTCATTATAACATTTTTCATATCCATTTACAAAAAGCATTCAAAATAATAATAATAATAATAATTATTTTGTCGAAAAATAAATTAATAATACTTGTGAGATAGAAAAATCCATGTTTTTCTAAAGAATGATAAAATGGTAATTCCCAGTTTGAAAATCGAATTTTCTAGATCTTTCGGATGTGAAAACGGACTTCAGATTGGAGATAGATCTCATGAAATCTAGCTACTACGTCGATTCGTTGAATTGGGAACGATCGAATTTCATGTTTTTCGAGGCAGGGGATGTAAGGACACTTGACGCGTTTTGCTGGTGCAGCGAGGGCGACCGTGTCGATGCGAGATGCGAGTCAAACATTGAGCTCAAGTGGGGCTCATGTGAGCACATGGCATCAATATAACCAGAAATCCAGTGGTTGGATAAGAGGATAGGTGCAATCCTCTCGGCTTGATAGAAATTTGACATGGCATTGAGAGGACTTTTCTCTTGTCCCAATCTTGTGACTTCAATCTGGTTTGGAGGAAGGAAGAGAGAGAGACCAAGAAAGAGAGATAGAAGAGGGTTTTTAGAGAGAAACTCCCTTCTCTTTTTAAAGTTTCCGACGATCGGATGGCGAGCATGAGGCAAGAAGCAAAGCTGCTCCCTACTCAAGGACTACACTGGGTACTAGCCGGAGTTTCGACAAACTCCGAAAGGTAGGGTTTTTCCTACTTGCTTTACTTTTTTGCTTAAGGGCCATGTGTAATGGATGGGGATTTGTTGGAGGTCTCGGATGGCCGTGGTTTCGTTCCAAAAAGATTTGTCCAGTAAAGAAAATCCCTAGAGTGTTTTTTGGACGGTCCACGGACTGTTCGTGATTCAGGTGTGATGTCAGGTTATTGCCATGAGTGAATAACATAAGTGATTTTGTGGGCGCTCAAGATGAATCGTCGGATTGGGTACCTAGCCCATGTGAGCCGTTTATGTTATTGTCAGAATAGAATAACATGATTTATGGGAACTAATTTGCTAATACATGCATGAAAGTGATATATTAGCATGTGTCAATGTCTGTGTGTCATTGCATCAAGACTTAGGTAGGAGTAACCCAAGTAGGGAAATTCTACTACTGGGCATTGCTCACCCTGTCGAGGGAATATATTTTTTAGGTACTGAAGACGTACTTGGGGATGGGACGCATCCGAGACCTTAGAGGCGAAGAAACGGCCAAGATGGCCTTATCTTGTATTTTCTAAAAATTCCTAGCAAGAAACCCATTTTTTTGTATAAATTGTAAAACAAATAGTAATTAAATCATTTTGTATAAAATATACATTTTATGAGTAGGATGTAGGCCTATGGCCATATTTAGATGTATGGGTCTCATAACATGAGACATGTAGATTCGTTGTCGACTGGGTAGTCAATCTTGACACCTTGCTGGGGGCGCCACAACTCGACCAAACCTATACAAAAATTTATAATTACGTGTTCATCAGTGCAAAAAGGCGTGGCATAAGGGAAAAGAGGGGTCCTGATTGGAGTCTAATAAAGATAATTTATTACATTTGTAAGACCCGAGAAATTCCAATTTCTGGAGTAAGGGCAAAATCGTAATTTCGATTATAAAATGGTAATTTCAGTTAAAAATCCATAATTAATTCTCTAGATCTCGGATGACGAAACGGATTGTACCGTTGGAATCATCTCGTGAAATCTAGTTAGTACGTAAAATTTCATAATTTTCGAGACAACTGACCGACATCAAGCCGAGGCATCGCATTTCTCGTGTCAGAACGATTTTCGATGTGACGAAAGTCACATATAGCATGTACTCATGTACCATAAGTGGTATGAGTAAAGAAATGATGAAAATAGACAGCCGAGATAGTGCCGAATATCAAATCTGAGAAAGAAGGACATAATGGGTATTATGGAAATTGATTTTTAAGTCACTAGAAGACGAAATAACTAATAGTGTCTTCTTCTCCAACTAAAGCAAAGACCAAAAAACGTGAAGGGGATTATTGGGATGCAGTAGCTTTCTCCTTTCATTTCTAGAGAGAGAGTCTCTGACTTCTCTCTAGAAATACACGTGATCGGACCGTTGGATTTCGAATTGTTGTGAAGGGAAAATCGCTCATGAGCAAAGCACGTGACCCCCGGATTTGCGAGCTTGACAAACTCCAAGAGGTAGATTTTCCTACTTATGCTTTATTCCCATTTTTAAGGGTTTTTCCATGTTTCGTTGGTTTGAGGCCTGAGGGGTCGTTTTTGACCTGGCCCCAAAGTCGGGATCGAATTGATTTGAATTTATTGAAACTCCAAATGTCAAACAAAGGGGCTGTTACGGCTGTCGGGTGTTTTAAATTCTAGAAATTTATGATTTAAACTGGTCATGTATTGATATGAAAAGGCCAGAACGGGTCAGATGATCGTCCCAAAACATGAGACCAAACTGTGGAATTTTTGAAAGACAAAAATGGAGCAAATTCGTGGATCGCCCACCCCGATGTTAGGGCTGTTCGGGGTGTGATTAGTGTTATCTGTGCATTAAATGTTTGCTTGGTATGCATTGGGCCGGAATGGTTGGATTACGGGTTCACTAAGGAACCGACAGTTTTAGAGATTTTCTCCGAGAATATATAACGAGGGTTTCAATATTCCCGGAATAGTGTTCTCAAAGTATATATTTTTGTGAAAATACGTGCTGGTCGAGTGATTTAAAATTAAATTACTGTGTATGATCATTAGCCCATGAAAGAATTTTTGATGCTTGAAATTGATTAATTATATGACATGATTGTGTGATTGGATATTATGCGAATATATTCATGTTGATATGTTTGCATGTGATTAGACTGTGATGGAACTGGCATACATGCATTCCATATGCACTGGAACATCCTAGGAATATAGGAGTTAGTGCATGAGATGAGTCTAGAGAAAATGGTTCGGAGGGTAGTCTAAAATGTTAATCATCGGAGGGTAGTCCAAACTAAATAATATATATCAACCGTCGGAGCGGCCCAGTTGATTTATATTCATCGGAGGGTAGTCCACAAACTAAATAATATATCAACCGTCGGAGCGGCCCAGTTGATATATATTCATCGGAGGGTAGTCCACAAACAAATAATATATATCAATCACTGAAAGCCTGAACATACATTCATCTGAGGGCTGGGCCCATTAATGTTCTAATATTCTCATACAAGGCTTAGGCGAGTGTGAGAGAGTCGGTGAGGACTCGATCCGAGTTGGTCATGTGTGACATTCAAGTAGGATCATGATTTGCTTGAATGTGTGTTTAATTTGGAACATCAGACCGCACTTAGGTGGTGAGTAGCCCACTCTAGTGGCGATCTCCACCGAGCTTTAGCTCACCCCGGCCGTGGGATCCCCTTTACGTGAGGGAGCGTATAGGAGACGGCTCGGTCCCAGAGGCCGAGCGCTAGAAGAAAGTCGTGGAATGTGGCTTTGTTGATGCTTACATGTATTAGAACCTCTAAGTTTAATATATGTATTGTATAAGAGTAGTTTATTAACTCTTGAAACTATTGGATATAG
This sequence comes from Tetrastigma voinierianum, assembly GCA_016808115.1. NCBI lineage: Eukaryota > Viridiplantae > Streptophyta > Magnoliopsida > Vitales > Vitaceae > Tetrastigma > Tetrastigma voinierianum. The sequence continues at coordinate 241,439 of JAEQBH010004099.1, forward strand.
TTTGGATATGCATATTGAGTACTGTTATGGGCCAAGTGGCCATATTGGATATATATATTGCATATATTGGACTGTTTGGGACAGGTATTTGCAGGTTTTGTATTTGGGTAGAGCTCCCCGTACAAAGGAAATTCTGCCCGATTTTCTAAAGTGGCATCGGGTAACCCGACGTCCACTTGTATTCCTCATGGCTGACAGTCAACGGACTCCCCTGCTCTTGGGGGCTGGGCGCCTGGTATCAGAGCTTAGGCATACGAATACCTAGGAGCTCGGTTGGTATCCATCACCACTAGGTGGTTTGATGTGAGTATAGGTATATGGAAACCTATGGATAGAAAATTGGGCTTAGCCATGGTCAGAAAGAACATCACCACTGTGGTTCGATGTCGAGTTTAGTATGGGATTTACCAGAAAGTCACGAAGTTAATACTAGATACCACGTAACGTGTGTTGATGTGTTTTGTGTGATTTTGTGAATGATTTGGTGAATTATTGTATGATGGTGTGTTTGCCATGTTGTGTATGTGTTGTGGAAATGTTATGTGCTTAGTACTTAGCACATGTAGGTATTAGAAAATTTGTGAAGTTTTACTGAAGGAGCAAAAACTGAACAAACGAAGAAATAAAATAAATTGAAATAAATTTATTTGGTTGATGGTGATGAATGACTTTCAAGGTTTACGTTGCAAAAACCAATAATTAAATAAAACAAATTTAATAAATTTATTGGATTGTTGGAAAATTAGAAGAAATTTTAAAGCTAAGGAAAATAAATTTTTCTAAATTTATTTGGATGAGAATAGAGGAAAATACTTTCTATGATTTTACAAGTGGTAAAATTGGTTATTAGGATGGAAGAAAATAAATTTATAAATTTATTTATAGAGAAAAATTTTTTAGTGAAAATCGAAAAAGAAATAAATTTTCATAAATTTATTTTTGTTATGAGGTGAGAAAATAATTTTCTAAGGTTTTATATGGTAAAATTTTAATAGTAATAAAGCAAATAAATTTTTATAAATTTATTCAGTATTAGAGAGTGGAAAAAAATGATTTTAGTGATTTAGAGATGCTTTAATTTCGAAATAAATGAAAATATATATATATATATATATATATATATATATATATATATATATATATATATATATTTATATAATGAAAAAAATTCCAGGCAGAAATTTGGAAATGGCTAACGCTAATCGTATTTTAAGAAAATGAAAATCAGATGGTAACACCGGATTTTGTATCGCAAAGGAGGAACCTAGGAGGTGCTAGAAGTGTATCAATACAATCGTTCAGATAAGTAGCCGAGGCTTGATGGCTGGATCGTGTTGCAATACGCCAGAGTGTATCGCGCCGGAGCGGCTAAGGGAGCCAAAATTGTATCGCAATACAAAGGGGATCGATTGCGGATCGGGCGCAGCCGGGCGCCGCCGCCGCCATAAACAGGCACGCGCAGGGGGCCTCCGCGCAGCGTGCACTCCGCGCAGTCAACACGGCGCCGGGCGTAGGCAAAGGCGCGGCGCTGGCGCTACAGCAAAAGCGCGCGACAGCGCAGCTGCCAGCGCCGCGGGCTGACTGCGCGCAGGCGCAGCGCTGGGCGCGGGGCGCCGCAAAGGCGCGGGTAAAGAGCGCGGCGCCGCCGCGCGCGCGTCTGGCGCGGGCCGGGCGCGCGCTCCGGGCGCAGCCGGCCGCGGGCCGGTACGGGCACTCGGCCCATTTTCGATCCGCTTTGGACCCGGGCATTTTCCGGGAAGCCAAATTTTTTCGACGTTGTTTATAACCGCTCATGAACACTATCTCGAAATTTTTCGAAAAAAATATTTTGAATTTAATTAAAAAATCAAATTAAATCAAATAAAATTTGATAAAATTTTCAATAAATTTCAAAAATAAAATTTTTGAAACAAAATTTCGTTGAAAACAATATTTTTAAACGCGAAATTGATCAAGGTGATAAATAATCAGTTATGTATGATTGTCTCGTAATGTGGTTATGCCTTAGAGATACTGCTTTGGATTTTAACTACTATTTGAAATGGTGATCGCAAGGTAGTTGCGCACTAAATTATATATGCATAAAGTGTAATGTGTATAGGAAAAAGGGTATCGTTACAATGGGAATTATGACCTTAGGGATTAAACGGAAAGGAACAAGAAAGCTTAGAATTTTATCGGAATAAATAAATCGAAAGTGGCTGGTTAGCTTAATTTAGGAAATGAACGAAAGTCGCCATGGTTGTCAAGTCTATTGGCATGTGCATTGCTAGCTAGACTGAAATGAAAGTTAAATGACTCTTGTTGCCATGTTAATTGTGTAAATGGCTAGTAGAGGACGAGGACGTAGAGGACGTCCACGGGGCACTGGTCAAGCACCACCGGCAATTGACCAGAACACCGTTCTGATCACCGGCCTTGTAGAGGCCGTAGGTGTTGCAGAGGCTGCTATTGCACAAGCTCGCATAGCAGGTAGACAGGGAGATCCTAGTAACCTCCAGAGGTTTAGGACGTATCATCCTCTGACATTCATAGGGGGTAGAGATCCGATGGTGGTAGACCATTGGTTCAAGTAGATCGAGAAAGTGTTAGAGGCTATGGAGATTACCTCTGACGCGACCCGGATTAGACTAGCTGTGTTTTAGCTAGAGAATGAGGCCCAAATAGGGTGGAAATGGGCAAGGAACTCTAGAGACCTTAGAGGAGCCGTTGCATGTGAATTCTCCCCTAGGGATTAGGGCGAGAATATGTACGGTATGTCGAGGTTGCGAGTTAGAGATCTCGAGGACTCTACTCACAATGGACCTGAGGATTATGGACATGTCAGAGTTCGAGGGCATCCTGAGGATGGATTGGCTGATAGCTTACAGGGTCGTTATCGATTGTGAGCCGGGGGGAGTGATTACTCGCCACAATGCCAGTGACAGTACTCCGTGGTATTTCAGGGGGACAAACATGATATTTTTCCCCATACAAGATAATGAGTCCAAGGTCGCGACGCTTAGCTGGGTCACAAATGAGCCCACTTAGAGGACGAGGTGAGACCGACTTAGATCTACCTCGAGTAGTTTAAGGCGCACGTGGATGTTTTCCGATGAGCTACCCGATCTTCACCGCAGGGATGTAGACTTCGGTATTGAGTTACACTTAGTATATTCACCCATCTCTATGACTAAAGATGATGGCACCGCATGAGTCATGGAACTCGCAGCTCCAAATACAGAGCCAATGGGACAAGGGGTTTATTAGACCTACACTTCACCATGGGGCGCTTCTTGCCTAGTTGCGAAGAAGAGGGCAAGACCCTTCGACCGTGCATTACTACAACAGATGAATAGGTTACGATCAAGAATCGACACTCCATTACCGAGATCGACAATCTTATTTGATCGGGCCGAGAGGAGGCGAATTACTCCAAGATAAAGCCTGCATCGGTTACCATCAAATTTCGAGGGTTAGGAAATGGATATCCCTAAGACAGCGTTAGGACGCGTTATGGGCACTTTGAGTTTACGGTGATGCCCTTTAGATTGATGAATGCGCTAGCTACATTCATGGATCTCATGTTTAGGTGTTCCAACCTCTATCCTCATCGCTTTGTCGTGAAGATTAGAGAATGATATTTCGATCTACTCCCAAATCATAGTGGGAGCATGAGCATCACTGAGGATTGTTTTACAAACGTTAAGAGACCATCACCAGACGCTAAGTTCAAGAAGTACAAGTTTTGGCTTATCGAGGTGAGATTGGGACACACGTGGTGTTAGCACCGAGTGTCATCGACCTAGAGAAGGCTGAAAGTAATGATGAATTGAGAGAGACTGAATCGTCAATCCTCGAGATACGTACTGGGATTGGCTGGATATTACAGAGACACGAGAATGGCTAAAGTTTTCCATTCTCGTGACGTCAGACTGAATCCTTGCCTACGATATGGACTCATGGTTGGGACAACCCCGACCATGAGAGAAATCGAGGATACTCGAGCACTCCGGGATACTGGTGTTGGTAACAAGAGAAAGAGGATCACTTTCTCCTAGTTCGGAAGAGGCAAGGCTTCGTTCACACTAGTTTCAGGATTCAGTCGTGATTGGCATGAGTGACGGATTTCCCCAGTGATCGTGGATCCCAGATTTGGGACAATGCATTTCCAATGGTCGAGGACGAGAGAGGCTATTCCTCCACACCCTAGTAAGGGATGAGAACTAGTTTGGCTGGTGTAATATGCTACACTTCCAAAGAACATAGATAGGCTAGAGGGGCTGCAGTGTGGATCAAGTCGTGACAGACGTAGTTGTGCATCGGAAGGCATGGACCTAGGTGGTAGACCTATTGGTTGTTGATGTCAGTTTGACACGATAAGTTGACAACCATCAAGTTGTCGTAAGTAATTGAGACCGCCGAGTTGTCATACTCGACACATCGATTTGGGCTTAGAGGTTACATTTTAGAGAAGCTAAGTATATATGTTCCTTCCCTAGGGTGTAGGGTGAGAGTTGACTTGATAGGTCGATTATGAGCAGAGAGATCTCTGAGATTCGCTCATGGTAGAAACTGGATCGGGTTGTCACAAGATGACATTATCGCGCTCATGTGCAATTCCGTGAATATCGCATCGAGACGGGTGGTGCACGGTATCGTCATTCACCACTCTTGGTGAGTGGGTTGAGTTTGTCTTAGACTACGTCCAAAGAAGACTCATAGTCTAATCAGAATGTAAGAGGCTCAAGTGTGTCGAAGAGTTATATCGCTCGAGATGAAAACATGGTCAAGCATTTACGAACTTAGAGTTGAATGGATAGAGTCGAGACTCGAGGTTTGATAAATTTACTGGAAATTACATTGCGTTGCTAATAAGGGCTTGTATATGGATGTCATTCATGACATGGACTAGGTTGGATACCATTGGATTAATACGACGCGCGACCTCGAAGGTCATTGCTTACACACCAAGCAAGGGTCAGGTAGGATACGTGCTGTGAGTGATATGATCTGGCCCTGGAATTTCGACGAAATTCCTGGGCGAGGAGAATGGGATGATCCTGAGAAATTCCAATTTCTCGAGTAAGGCAAAATCGTAATTTCGATTATAAAATGGTAATTTCGCTAGTAATCCATAATTAATTCTCTAGATCTCGGATGACGAAACAGATTGTACCGTTGGAATCATCTCAGAATCTAGCACGTAAAATTCATAATTTTCTCGAGACAATGAATCGACACGCTTCAGAGGCATCGCATTTCGTGCCGAATCGATTTTCGGCGTGACGAAGTCACATAGCACGCATCAGCCACCATAAGTGTATGAGTAAAGAAGATGAAAATAGACAGCCGAGATAGCGCCGAATATCAAACTGGTAGTTATGACATAACGCGATATGGAATGATTTTTAAGTCACTAGAAGACGAAATAACTAATAGTGTCTTCTCTTCTCCAACCAAAGCAAAGACCAAAACGAAGGGGATGGCCGGGGATGCAGTAGCTTTCCTTTCATTTCTGCAGAGAGTCTCCGACTTCTCTCTGTAAATACACGATTCTGACCGGTTTGATTACTGTTACATGAACGCTCTAATGCGGAGCAGTGCTACGTGGATCCTGATTTATAGTTTCGACAAACTCCAAGAGGTAGGATTTTCCTACTTCATGCTTTATTCCCATTTTTATGGTTTTTCCATGTTTCTGCCTGAGGTCGTATGCTGGTTGATCGGTCCCAAGCTTGACCGGGAATTGATTTGAATTATTGAAACCTAATATTAAACAGCGGCTGTTACGGGCTGTTAAGTTTTAAATTTAGAAATTTATGATTTAAATCAGCGTATTGATATGAAAAAGGCCAGAACGGGCCGTATGATCGGTCCCAAAACATGAGACCAAACTGCGGAATTTCGAAGACAAAATGGAGTACCTGGATCAGTTCCACCGATGTTAGGGGTTGCCTGGGTGTGATTAGTGTTATCTTAGTATTAAATGTTTGTTTGAGATAATAAATGGGAATGGCTTGATTGCGGGTTCACTAAGTGAACCGACAGCTGAGGATTTCCATAAATATATAACTAGGTTTAATATTCCCTGACAGTGTTCTCAAAGTATATATTTTTGTGAAAATATCGTGTTGGTCGAAAGTGATTTAAATTAAATTACTCGCGTATTTAACACAAATTTCAAGCTGAGCTAATTTTGATGCTTGAAATTGACAATTACATGACATGATTGTGTGATTGGATATTATGCGAATATATTTATGTTGATATGTTTCGTATGTGATTAGACTGTGATAACCGGCATACATGCATCTCCATATGCATCGGAACATCCTAGGAATATAGAGTTAGTGTACGAGATGAGTCTAGAGAGAATGGTTCGAGGGTAGTCTAAAATGTTAATCATCGGAGGGTAGTCCAAACCAAGTCAATATATCAACCGCTTCTGAGCGCCCATACTGATGAGCACCATTCTGAGGGTGTCCACAAACTAAATAATATATCAACCGTCGAGCGGCCTGGGGCTTGATATATATTCATCTGAGGGTAGCGTCCATTAAACAAATAATAGAGCATCAATCCTGAGCGCCCACCTGATATATTCACCTGAGGGCTCCATTAATAAAACACATTCTCATACAAGGCTTAGGCTAGTGTAGAGAGCTCCAAGGGAGGACTCCTGATCTCGAAATGGGGTCATGTAGACATTCAAGAGGACTCACATTTGCTTTGAATGTGTGTTTAATTTGGAACATTGCACCCACTTAGGGTGGTGAGTAGCCTACTAGTGGCATTTTCCCATCAGCTTTAGCTCACCTCACAGGATCCCCTTTTACGTAAGAGGGAGGTATGAGGAGACGGTTGGCCCTAGAGGCCGAGCGCTAGAAGAAAGTCGGAATGTGGCTTTGTTGATGCTTACATGTATTAGAACTCCTAAGTTTAATATATGTATTGTATAAGAGTAGTTTATTAACTCTGGAAACTATTGGATATAGTTTGGATATGCATATCAGTATCGTTATGGCCAAGTGGCCATATTGATATATATCGCATATATCGATCGTTGGGGATGCGATTTGCAGGTTTTGTATTTGGGCAGAGCTCCTCGTACAAAGCGAAATTCTCGTCGATTGTTTCAAGACGCAGAACCCGACGTCCACTCAGATCTCATGGGCCGACTTTAGCCACCCACTCCCTAAGCCTGGGGGCCAACATTATAATCCAAAGTGTTTAATTATAAAAACTTATAATTATGTCCTAATATAAAACTATTGTTGTTATTATTAGTTAATAATTTCATAAAATCTTGGGGTATAACTGCACATGATTATGAACATTTTTAAAAAAAAATGCAAAAAATCGTTCCTGATATTTTATAAAATAAAGTTTGTTCGAAACCTATAATATTTTAAATATTTTTAAATAAATTTATATATTTTTTTGTTTTATTATGAATCATTTTATTTGTTTGCATGAATATATATATATATATATATTGTAAGACCCGAGAAATTCCAATTTCTGGAATAAGGGTAAAATCGTAATTTTGATTACCAAATTGTAATTTTTGCTAGTAACCGAATTTAATTTCTCTAGATCTCGATGATGAAACGGATTGCACCGTTGGAATCGCCTCACGAATCTAGTTAGCACGCAAAATTTCATAATTTTCCGAGACAATGGAAATGGCATCGCCGAGGCATCAGCCGGTGTCATAAACCGATTTTCGATGCGACGAAAGGCATGTATAGCAGGTACTCATGTACCATAAGTGGTATAAGTAGAGAAATAATGAAAATGGACGACCGAGGTAGTGCCGAATATCAAATCCTAGTTATGACATACCCGCCATTATGAGATTTGATTTTTTAAGTCACTAAATGACAAAATTGTCAATAGTGTCATTCTTTCATTAAGCCAACCAAAGAAACGTGGGAGCCATTTTCGTGGATGCAGTAGTTTCTGGATTTGAGAGCTTGCAGTATAGTGGTATCGCTTTCTCTCTAGGATATCAAGATTCAACCGTCTACGGTCTTCTAGGCAAACAAGGAGAAATGTTTTACGCGGACAAAGCACTGATCGATCGGGAGTTTATTCAACTCCTCGAGGCTTCTCCTACTGGGTTTGGCTCCCATTGTAAGTGTTTTTACGAATGTTTGGCTGAATGAGGCCGTGAGGGTTATTTTGATCGTCCCAAACCTGGGACCGACCGATACAAATTCTTGAAAATTAATGATAAACAAGGGTCGCCTAACATTGATTTGGCATAAAATTGTGCATTCTTGGTGTTGATCATGTATTGATTGAAATCGGGCCGAAATGGGCCGTGAAACCCGGCCTACTAAGAGTGAACCGACAGTTTTGTGATTTTCCGGAATAGTAAACGAGGGTTTCACTATTCCGAATAGTGTTCTCAAACATATTTTTGTGAAAATATATGGTCGAAAGGATTTAAATTAAATTGCTCGTGTTTGATCATTAGCCCAAGGAGCTAATTTTGATGTGATGAAATGTATAATTGCATAACATGATTTGGTGGTGATTTTATTTATGTGAATATATTCGTGGTTATATATTTGCATGTGATTAGACTGAATTGGAACTGGCATACATGCATTCCATATGCACTGGAACATCCTAGGAGTATAGGAGTTAGTGCATGAGATGGGTCTAGAGAAACAAGGTTCTGTGAGGGAGGCCTAAATGCCAATTATCTGAGGGTGTCCAAAACTAAATATATCAACCGCCTGAGCGCCCGGCTTGATATATATTCATCGGAGGGAATCACAACTAAATAATATATCAAACTGGCCGGAGCGGCCCGCTTGATATATATTCATCGGAGGATAGTCCATTAACAAATAATATATATCAATCGCTTCTGAGCGCCCAATTGATATATATATTCATCGTGGAGGGTTGCCTACAAATAAAACGAATATTCTCATACGAGTTTAGGCGAGTGTGAGAGAGTCGGTGAGGACTCGGATCTGAGTTACTGCGTAGACATTCAAGTAGGATCATGCATTTGCTTGAATGTGTGTTTACTTTGGAACATCGTGACCGCACTTAGGTGGTGAGTAGCCCACCAGGGGCGATTCTCCTATCGAGTTTTTTAGCCACTTCGTCGTGGGACCCCCTTTTATTTTACAGGTACAGGGAGCATGCGAGGGGATGGCTCGTCCAAGAGGTTGAGTTATGAAGAAAGCCGGGTGTGGCTTTGATGATTGTACATGTTAGAACTTTAAGTTTAATATATGTATCGCTTAAGAGTAAAAGTATTAACTCTTGTAACTATCGTATAGTTGTTTCATAGTTGTATGCAAGCATTGAGTATTGTTTATGGGCCTGCTCGACGGATATATATATATATATATATATTGCATATATTGACCGTTTTGATGCGATAGCGCAGTATCGCTGGGTGTAGCCTCGCACAAAGGAGACTTCGCTCGATTTCTAAAGTGGCGTCTGTAACCTCGACCTCCACTCTGTATTCCGCAGGTTGACTCGGTAGTCACACCCTCGGTTTTGGGGCGTCACAGCTATATCGAGCCAGGTATACGAATACCTAGGAGCTCGGGTCTGGTATCCACCACTCAGGTGGTATATGTGGAGTATAGGTTTATGGGAACCTATGGATAGAAAATTTGGGCTTAGGCCATAGCCGATTAAGAGCATCACCACTAGGTGTGGTTTGACGTTGAGTTTAGGTATGGGATTACCTAGGAAAATCTGTAATACCCGTAATTTTAATTGATGTGTTTTAAATTGAATTATTAAATTAATTTTCCTAGGTATATATTTTATTAATCCTAAAGAGTTATTTGGGATATAATATGTTATTTTGACCTCACAAATTATCTAAATAATTATCATTATATTATTAATTTTAATATACATTTTATATTATTGTTGGGATTTTAATTAGATAAAATGCCCTAAATCAAGTGTACTAGGACTTAATTAAGTGGGTTTAAGCTATGAGGGATTTAAGTGCCACCTGCAACTTTACCAACACCACTATCTCGGGGCCCCACCTTTCTCTCTCCTCGACACCTCACGGCGCGCCACTCTACCGCGCCATTCAACCGATTCACACCGATCATGTCAGTTCGACACCGGGGAAGATAGTTCACACGGCAACCGGTCGATCACCCCTGATTCATCTAAACCGCCCATTCGGCCTAAAACCACCCGAACCAGTCCGCCCCTTTCTCTCTAACCGCGCTCCCATTTCTCGCGCTTCCGACCTCCTCGCCCCAACAGACGGTGGAATCGAGCTCCCACCCCTCGAAAACCTCAGAACCAGCCACTCCGCCATTGACACCGCCCGTCGATCGGGGTGAACGAGCCGCCGAGTCGGGAACTGGTCCCAGATCCGCCGTGTTCCGGCGAGCTCCTGGTGGTGCCACGTGTACGACTGGGCTCCTAGAGCCAAGGGCTTCAAGCAGAAAAGCCTTGAACCCAATTTCCGACAGACCTTGGGATTTTTCCTACACCGTCGCATGACTTCCGCGAACTCCTGAAGCCGTGCCAGAACAGAACGCTCGCCTCTCGCTCCGCGGTTCCGACTGTAATCGGTTTTCTATCTCGAGCTTCGTAAAGACTCTATAATTCCTAAAAACACGTAGGAACTCTAATTGTATAATTGTTCGATGTTGTGTTTTATTTTATCCTATGTAATTAGAACCGCGTTGATTTTGATTAAACGTATTTTTACTTATATCCGGAGTTATTAATGTAGATATAATTATTTATCCGCTACAAATCGATCAATTGTGTTTATTTCGATTTGTTGGCCTTGTAGTTGATTTCGTCGAAATAGTGGATTTCTATCTGTAGTTGTGGCCCTACGACATTGGATAAATTAGATATTAGGAGTATTTTTTATCAAGCTCCTGACCGCTTACAGGAGTTAAGTCCAGTTTTTGGGGGAGGTTCTCACACTTTTGCAGAACATAAGTACCGTTTCTATGTCGGCCTTAGTCCGTGAGTTTTCTCTCGGTCAAGTCTAGAGCATTAAATCTTAATCTTATTTATCGATAACGCTCTTTTCCATTCTAGATTGTCCGACACCGCGGTAGACACTGAAAAAGTGCGGAGCGATTCGAGATCCCACATATTTTCAGAGTTGATATCATATAGTTTACAGACACATCATCCGCATGCATTGCATAGCATTTATGGTATTAGGCTACACTTCATCATCACGACATGATTATTACTATTGGAATTGTATTTACTATGGTAATTAAATTATTTAGTTGTTATGAAATATATCTCGCATATGAGATCGTTATGATGATGGATGAGTGTATTGTTGCGTGATATTGCTGTGCACAGACGGAAATGTTTGTAATGGGACTATAGCAGACATACCACCTAATGGGTTACATCGTGACCGCTGCGGCGCACCAAGATGATCGATTATGTTACAGTTTATGGTTACGACATGAGTCCCCCGTCAGCCGCTTCAGGATGCCGGAGTGCGTAAGGTCCCCGGCTGAGTTACTCTCTGGGCGCTTACGACTATGATATGTTAGTTGGGCCGGGAGGTAAGGATCCGGCTGAGCATTCTCTCGGGCGCCTACCATAGGTTATTGGATTAAGTGTCGATCGGGATGCACACTTCGGTCGAGCATTCCTTCGCGCCGCCTCATTGATTTGGAAGAGGAGCCAGAGGCTTATAGTGCAAGTATTGGAGTATAGGGTCCTACTAGTGTCTCGATTGATGTGATATTTGTGTTATGATATGAACTATGCTGTGTGAGTATACATGATTATGTGAATTTCCGTATTAATATGATTTTCATTACCATGTTTATATTATGAATTACTATAAGTATGTATAACATTTTGGTTGTGGATATGGTTTAAATTATGTGATATTAACTCACCTCGAGACCGATAAGCCACTTATTTTTCTCGTAATGTCGCCCCCTTCTTCGTGATCTTTGATAACCCGCCACTTTCCTTCACGGCGGTTATATTATCATTATGATATTATTAATCTTTGTCTATTTAATCTTGTGTGTCACCGCTAGCATCGAATATTCGCATATTTTGTAATTTAGATAATTGCTTATTTGTGTATGATGACGGTATGTGAGATCGAGATTTCATCTCTCCCTATTGATGTTTGGCATCTGAGCATATTATATAGGTATGTTGACATATTGTCAGGTGATCGCATGATAGTTGGTATAAGTATTTCAGTTAGGCTTACTACGGGTTTCGGTGGCTTTATGCCTTCCCATTCCCTAAGCGTAGGTCCACATTGAGTTAGTCGTGACGAAGTTGGTATCGAGCCATAGGTTCATTTTCCTATGGCCTAGAGTCCTAAGTTTGATCTTGCGGAATTAAGTTAAGGTCGTCCTTATCTGTCACCATTGCATCTATGGTTTACGCTTTGTCGGGTGGGAATGTCTGTTGTCATTAGTAGTCTTGTGTTTTACTTACTATTATGAGACGGAGATCGGGTTAATCAGGCGCGGTACCGGTCTGCCGGCGTATCACGAGGCGCACGATTCTATAGTGAGACCGGAGGCCCGAGATAGAGCATCTCTTGGCGATCCACTAGTTCCTGCAGGAGAGGGGCGGAAGGGACGGGGTAGGCCGTCGCGTGACTAGGCAGTGCGTGGAGTGAGGCCCGGGGGCCGAGGGAGGCCACGAGGTTAATATGCCCCGAGGCACGGTTTTGAGCCTGACGGATGTGTCGGCGGCTGCCCATGGAGGCATTTTTGCGGAGTATGAGGGGCGGGGTGCGAGACGGCTCTCCAATGGCCTCAGAGCATCGCGGTGCAGTACATGTGGTTCTCGGCCCAGGGTGGACGAGGATTTGACCAGATCCGCATTCCTTTGTTCAGTACACCAGGCTTAATGAGGTTGTATTTGATGGGGTATCTGGTGACCCGATCGTTTTCTGGGCGAAGTGGAAAAGAGCATTTGATCACGAGAGCATCGATGGGCGGACTATTGAGATGCGGGTTTCTCCCTCAAGGGGCTTAGCATTGCGGTGGTACAAGGATTACATCAAAGCGTTTCTTGAGGAGGGCAGCATAGGCTCGATTCGGGGAGAGATTTGAAGATAACTACATTTCTTTGCCATGGTAGTAGAAAACGATTTGAAGCGGTAGAGATGATATATGTACGTGGTGAGTACCAGCGAGGTTCATGTATCTTAAATAAATTTGCTCAGGAGTTAGTTGCAGCGGAGGCTGCGAAAGCCGAAATAAGTACATCACGGGCGGATACACATTTCATATCCTTGATGCGGTGGGAAGTGGCTTCTTGGAAGTCGATTTAGCGAGGCAGATGGAAGCGACCATGCCCCTTCATGGTATCTTAGTGGATGGTGCTAAGAGAGACCATACGGAGGAACCCAGGCAGTACCTTTGCCTGCTGGCGCAATATTATGGCGGTGGGGTACTTGAATGGTCTGAGGTCAACAGAGACGAGAGCGGAGTTTAGACAGGGGGTCCTGAAGGGTAGACGCAACCCCGAGAAGGGTTATAGGAAAACTAGGATTGGACGAGGAGTTTAGGCCTAGTGGGGCTATAGTTCAAGGGGCGAGTTGTTTCGAGTGCGGCGTATGGATTCACGGCACCAGTATGCCCCACCGGTGTGGGGCGGGTGCATCCGGGACCTTGTATGGCGGAAATTTAGTGGGCTTGTTTTAGGTGTGGAGAGTTGGGCCATATGGCCAAATCCCTTGTCCTAGATTTCCCGACGCGGCCTTTTCACCGAGGGGTTGCGGCTAGTGTTGCCGCCGATTCATTGGGGCAACGCCTAGTTGCTGAATGGGTGCGCGATGTAGCGGCAGCGGGCGTGGATATGAGTAGAGCTCAGGGAGATTTGGTGGTAGGGGCGGTCGGATTCGAGGCTCCTACCGTCGGACGTGGTCGGGCGAGTTTTACACTCCTCCTCGGGGCCTTGGGCGTCCATCACTGTCTCGTGTCAGTCTTGACCCGGTCACGTTATCACCCAAGAGAATTTGGGTGTTATTAGATCGGGTGCCACCTGCTCCTTTGTGTCTCTAGTTTTGTGTTTAGGCTTGGTGTTCGACCGGCCCGGACTTGAAGACTCCGTTATCGGTCACTACCCCTCCCGAGTGATGCCTTAGGGGCGAATCATTTACTTTCCATCGTGTCAGTTGTGATGGCGAGACCTTAAGGCGGATCCTTTTGTTGGATGTGATGGATTTGAGTTATTACGGGTATGGATTGGTTGGCGACTCGCCACCTGGATTACTTGAGAAACAAAGTGATTTTCAGTTCCGGGATTCGAGTTTGGGTTTACGTGGTGGCGATACGACCTTAATTTAATTTCGGCCATTATAGGCAGGCGGATGTTCTGTGGCAGAAGTCTGGGGTTATCGGCTCCTTGTAAGGAACCACGGCGAGTAGACAAGGTAAAGTTGATGTCCTATCGCTTGTAGATTTCCTGATGTTTTCCCGGAGGTTGCGGGGTTGCCACGACGAGGAGATAAATTTTGCATTGATGTTGTATCAAGACACGACTTCTATCTCCTCGGTGGAAGCGAAAAGAAAATAATTTTATAAATTTATTTGGTTAAGAAGAGGAGAAAATAATTTTCTAAGGTTTTTTATATAGTGTAAAATTGAAGAAAATAGAATTTTTATAATTTATTTGATGTATTATGGAAAAAAATGATTTTAGTGGATTTTAGAGATTTTTTCCAATTTAAAAATAAATGAAAAAAATATTAATTTTTTTTAGGCAAAATCGTTTTTTGGGCTCTGCCAAATATATTGAAAAAAAAAAATTTATTTACTGTCACAGTTTGTATTACAGGGAAGGAAGCTTGAAGGGCTGGAGGTATTGTATTGTGAGAACAAATTTTTGTATTGCAAGGTTGAGGTTGTATTGCAACTTAAAGGGCTTGTAGGGTGAGAATTGTATTGCAATAGGAGGTAGGCTAGCCATTGTATTCTTGAGTTGTATTGCAAGGAAGGAGCTTAAAGTAAAGGAAATTGTATTGCAATCTGATTTTGGGAAATGTAGAGAAGGCTTGAGTAGCGGATTGTATTCACGGGGAATAGTGTAGGTTGAGTTGCAATACAAAGTGTAATGCAACCTTGGTTGTGTAGTGGCTAGTGATTGTATTGCAATAGAAGGAGGAAATTGTATTGCAACATTATAATTTCAATATAGTGGGAAGCAAACGACATGGGGTAATGTTGCAGTATCTGAGAGTGTATTGCAAGGAAGGAAGTTGGAAAATTGTATTGCAAGGTAATGAGTGAAGAAGGTAGTGTGTTCGCGATACAATTTTTGTATTGTGTGACAATTAATCCATGAACAGTAAACCGTGAATAGTAATCAGTGAACAGTAATCCGTGAATAGTAATCCATGAACAATAAACCGTGAATAGTAGTAATGAACAATACTTTGACGGTCAGCGTGAACAATAATTTTCGAATTTTTTTTTTTTTTTTGAAAAATCAAATAAAATAAAATTTGATAAAATTTTGAAAAATAAAAATTTCAAAAATACAAAATTTTAGAAAATAAGTTTTGTTGAAAACAATATTTAAATGCAAAATGGATTGCCTTGCATTACCGTAAGTAAAGGACAATGTATCTAGCGATTTATGTATGATTAGTGTCTCGAGTTTGTGGTTGTGCCTTAGAATCTTGTATTGGAGTTAACTACCATTTGAAATCGTGATTCTTGTGATGATTGCGTAGGAAATTATGCATGGTGAAAATGCGTATAGGAAAAGGGTAAATACTAAGGTTATGAGTAATGACCTTGCGAGTTTTGATCATGAAATGAAAAAAAGGGCATAGAACCTAATTGAAATAAATAAATTGATTGGTTGAAATTTAGCGCCACTTAGAAAATGAACGGGTCAATTCATGGTTGCCAAATCTATTAGTAATCAGCATCTGCATTACTAGTTAGACTAAAATGAAAATTAAGTGACTATTGTTGTCATTGAACGGTATATTGGTTAGTCGGGGCGAGGACATAGGCGTCCACGGGCTGCGGGTGGGCACCCTTGAGCCTTAACCGACCGGCATTTGATCGATGAGCCTTTGTAGAGGAGCGTGAGTCTATAAGTGTTGCTATCGCACGAGGCTGGCATAGCGGGTATTCGAGACCTAAGTAGCTTGGAGGTTTAGGGCGCATCATCCTCTCAGGGCATTCACGGGAGGAGATCCGATGGTGTGGCCGACCATTGGTTAATCTGATTGAGAAGGTGTTAGAGTTATGGAAATTACTTTTGACACTACTAGGATTAAATGGCGTGTTCAGCTAGAAGTGAAACCAAAATTATGGTGGAAATGGGCAGGGACCTCTAAGACCTTAGAGCCATTATTTGTGGGTTTACTCCTAGGGATTGGGGCGAGAATAGGTACGGTATGTCAAGGTTGCGAGTTAAGTCTCGGGGACTCTACTCCACGGTGGACTGAGGATCATGGAGATGTGAGTTCGATGTCATACAGGGGATGCCTTGGCTGACCGACTTGGTCGTTATCGATTGTGAGCGTAAGAAGGGTGCGCCTACACGCGGGACGGTACTCGTGTGGTATTTCGGAGACCAGACATGATATTTTGCCCCGGATAGTATCTGGAGTCCAGGTGTCGAGGACGAGTTAGCCGAGTTGGTTGGCGAGCCTTACCTAGAAGGGCGAGGAAATGGACCGTCTACCTCGAGTGATTGTGCGAGTATGTGGATGTTTTTCCGGATGGGCTACGGGTTTGCCTCCACGGAGGTAGTAGACTTCGATTGTCAGTTACGCTACAATTGCCAGCCCATCTCTATGACTCCGCATAGGATGGCACCAGTTGAGTTTCAGGAACTCAGAGTCTAATTACAAGAGCTATTGGACAAGGGGTTTATCGAACCGAGCACTTCACCATGAGGCGCTCCGATTCTATTTGCGAAGAAGAAGAATGAGACCCTTAGTTGTGCGCATTGACTAAAATGGAGTTGAACGAGGGTTATGATCGAATCGGTATCCATTATTGAGGATTGATGATTTATTTGACCGATTGAGAGAAGCGAGTCTACTCAAGGAATGAACCGCACTAGTTACCATCAGCGAGGGTTAGGAAACGGATATCCCTAAGGCGGCGTTTAGGGCGCGTTATGGGCACTTTGGTTACGGTGATGCCTTTGGATGGCGAATGCGTAGCGCATTCATGGATCTCATGCATAGGGTGTTCGACCCTAACTCGAATAGTTTATCATAGTCTTCATGGATGACATTTTGATCTACTCCCGGTCAGTGGAACATAGGTATCGCGAGTTATTATTCTGATTGTTGAGACTGTATGACATGCGTTAAGTTAGGTAGTGCGAGTTTTAGCTTGCGAGGGAGATTTTGGGACACGTGGTGTCGACTACCCGGGAGTGTCGATCGACTGAAGAAGGTTGAGGCGATGATGAGTTGGGAGAGACGAATGTCAATCTTCGAGATCGTGGACTCTTAGGATTGGCTGGGTATTACCTGAGATTAATGGGCTGAAGTTGTCCATTCGGGCGGGATATGGGATTTCGCCTACGGGACATGGACTCGTGGTTGGGGGCGCCACGACCATAGAGAGAGATTGAGGATACTTGGAACGCACTCGGGATCGCGGGTGTTGGTAGCAGAGGGAGGATCGGCTCTTCTAGTTCGGGAGAGGCGAGAAGATTTACGCTTCACACTAGTTTGAGGACTAGGGCGAGGTTGAGCAAGAGTGACGAGATTGCCCCGAGACGGGGATCGAAGACTTTGGGACAATGCGATCCAGGTTAAGCGTCAGGACATGAGTATCTGATTCATTCCTCCACGCCCTAGTGCGGGTCGGAGGAACCGGTTCGATTCGGGGTGCTGCAGCACTCCGGCAGCATAGATAGGCCGGAGGGGCCAGAGTGTGGGTCGAAGTCGGACGGATCGGAGTTCTTGTGAGGCGTGGTGGACCTTAGGGTGGTAAACCTATTGGTTGTTGATGTCAGGTTTGACATGGATGAAGTTAATGATACATCGGGTTGTCAATAGTGGGACATGGCCCGGGTTGTCATACCCGGCACGGCCGCTGGAATTGAGCTTAGAGGTTAAGGCCTTTAAGCCCGGTATAGATGTTCTTCTAGGATGTAGGGTGAGAGTTATTCCTGATGGTCGGGATTATGAGTGAGAGATCTCCATGAGTTACGCTCATGTGGGCGAGGATTGGTTGTTTACGATATAGCATCATTGCGTTCATGTGCGGTAACATCCGCCTCAGTCGGGTGTGGGTGCACAGTGCGGATCATTCACCACTCTTGGTGAGTGTGGGTTGAGTTTGTCTTTAGGGCTACGTCGATGAGACTCATGGATTTGAGTCTCGAGGAAATGTAAGAAGCTCAGTGTAAGCCGAAGAGTTATGTCGAGATGAAAACGCGGTCGAGGGTTATCACGCGGACTTAGGTCGGAGTGATAGGAATTCCGGGAGTGACTCGAGATGGCTACGGACATGGTTGTCACGCGGACTAAGAGTTACCCAGTGATAGGAGTCGGGGTGACTCGAGGTTTGGATCACCCTTTGGAAATTGCATTGGAGTGTGGATTGAGCTGGCAAGGGTACCGATCAAATGGATATCTGCATGGCATCAGTTGAGTTAATGATCCATTGGATTATCGGTGATTGTGACCTTGGAGAGGTTAGCGGTTACACACCAAGCAAGAGGATTATTAATAGGATGCGTGTGTATGGATTACATACGGGTGTTAGAGGGCATGTTGCGAACATGTGTCCTGGATCATGAGGGTAGAGGATTAATTACCCTTAGTAGAATTCGACTACAACAACAGTTATCAGGCGAGTGTACGAATGGCACCATATGAGGCATTGTATGGGAGGCCATGTAGATTATCGTTATGATTGGGTAGAATTGGAAGGCTCCGTCGTGGGTCACTGATCTGGTGAGACACCTCACGAAGGTGAGCTTGATATGATCAGCGTCTTCTCATGACTCCCAGTGTGGAAGAGGCCCATGCTAATGTGAGACGTCGACCCTTAGAGTTCGAGGTTAGTGATCCACGTTTCCTTGAAGGTGATTATAAGAGAGAATTAGTCGGGTTCGCGACATGAGAGCTATCGCTAGAGATTCATTGGACCTTTCGGGATACTCGGGGAGGATAGGCACCGTGGCGTGCCGGTTGGCGTTATCGCCCGGCATGACAGGTGTCCTGCAGGGTGTTTTTGCGTCTCCATGCTCGGAAATATACTCCCGGATCCATTTCGTGGTGGGTTGGGGACGGATTGAGGTTGACGGATGGGACCTTGAGAAGGACCGGTGTGCAGTGATGATAACCATGATCGGGTTTGCGGCAAAGCCCAGTGGGCTAATCATTGGTACTATGGAGACACTATGGAGTGGAGGAGTCCACGTGGGAGCGCGAGGACACGATGCGGGCCACTAATCCCTTCTCGTTTAGGGATGAAGGTACGTAGTTTAGTCGTTTAAAATTCAAATGACTGTTTACATGCATGGTAGAATGCGCGTTGCATATGCATGTGAGTGATTGTGATTGTCCTGAATTTAGGACGAAATTCAGCACAGAGGAGAATGTAAGACCGAAATTCCAATTCTGGAATAAGGCAAAGTAAGCAATTTTGATTGCAATTGTAATTTCGGTTAAAAATCCGAATTTAATTCTATAGATCTGGATGATATAAACGGATTGCCGTTGAGGTCGTCTCGTGAAATCTAGTTAGCACGTAAAATTTCATAATTTTCGGGAGCGGTCGAGTGACGTTTTGAAGACATGACATTGGGTCTTGTCGCGATTACGATCTGACGAAGAGCCTGAATCAGCATGCTCATGTACCATAAGTGGTATGAGTAGAGAAATAATAAAAATGGGCGGCGGTAGTGCGAATATCAAATCTGAAGGTAAAAGGGACCTTAATAGTCGGCTATGAGATTTGATTTTAGTCACTAAATGACAAAATTGTCAATAACTTCATCTCTTTCATTAAGCCAACCAAAAGAAACGTGGGAGCCATTTTGGGATGCAGTAACTGGTTGAAACTTTTAGAGAGAGAGAGTGCTTCTCTCTAGAATATCGAGAAGATCAACCGTCGGTGTAGGCCAAGAAGAATGTTTTACGCGGAATGGGCTACTCGTGGACTCAAGTCAGGAGTTTCTTCAAGCTCCTTGAGGTAGGGGTTTGCTCCCACTACTTGGGTTTTTATTATTTTAAGTGTTTCACGAATGTTTTAGGTTGAATAGGCGTGGGGGCCGTTGATGATCCCCAAACCTTAGGACAATTGATACAAATTTGAAATTAAATGGAGCAGCCGTGGGTGCTCCACAGTGTTCCCACGGTATAAAATTGTGTATTTTAGTGTTGATCATGTATTGATTGAAATTAGGTAGGAAATGGCCGTGAAACGGGTTCACTAAGTGGAAGGCCGATGTTTTGTGATTTTCCGGGAATGATAAGCGAGGTTTCACAGATTACGAGGCGCACGAGGCCGTCACACTCCCGGTCGCGGCCGCAGGAAACCGGCTAACTGCAGCGCGTCAGCGCCTCCACGCCTCCGGTAACTGCTAGATCCAGCCGGCGCGTGGGTGCGCGTGTGGGCGCGTGGAACCTTCTCCGGTGACGGGACTCCATAGTCAGGGTCGTCCGGCGCCGTCTTCTTTCACTCCACACATCCCTCCGGTGGTCACCGAGCCCCACATCCACTTTTTTGCCCGTTTGCCTCCAGTCGCCCTCGATCGATCATCTTCTCCACGGTTTGGGTCCTTGTTTTCTTCATCTCGAGTTCACGTGGGTGATTTCAGTTCCATAACCGTGATTTCAAAGCTCCACGGTGGTCGCCCCTCTTATTAGGGCTCTCTTTCCAATCCAAACGTGATTCAATCTCGAGTTCGGTGGATATAGTACTAAAATCTATTTTTTACTTACATTTATTTTACGGATCTCCCTCTTATCTATCAGAAAAATTGATTGGTAGTGAGAATTATCTTTCCTGGTCAGCTTTTGTGGAACTCTGGTTTATGGGACAAGGTTATGAGGATCATCTTATTACACCGGAGGATGCTATACCTAGTGTTGACAAGGTGCACTGGAAGAAAATAGATGCCCAACTATGTAGCGTGGCGAGTTGGTTGATCCGAAGAAATTTTGCTTTGTCTTGAACTACAGACATGTTCTAAGTTTTTTGGAATAAGGCAAAAGTTACATACACGAATGATATCCAATGCCTTTATAAAGGTGGCTTACGCTAGTATTAATCTCCATGGCAGGGATATGGATTTATCTAATTATATTGGCGGTGCTCTGTTAAGAGGAGTTCAACGACAGCGATGCACATTACTAGTGACGTTGGGACTCAGCAAGCATAGTTGGCAAATTCTTCCTTAGTCCTTACTCTCTCGTGGCCTCGTCAGGATCTTGAGACCCTCAGAGTGAGATTCTTGCGATCCTTGGTCCCGTCGCCCGGATGATGTGTTTGCTCGCCTCCTCAATATCTCCTCCACACACCGAGACTTTGCCATCGATAGCCCTTTAGATTCTTACGTGGTAGTTTCTCACTAACCTTCGGGAGGCGCGGTGGTAAGCCGAGGTAGGGACCGCGTCCTCGTGCACCTGTGCGATAAAGCAGCCCACACTCGTGATCATTGTTATCAGTTGCATGGACGGCCTCCTCCCTTACTTTGCCCACATGACCCAAATCTTCGATTCGATTCTCAGCCGCCCGATTCTGAGCTCCTCACGTCTGGGGCCACATTTGTAGCCAGTGAGTATGATGCTATCTTGCTGTATCAAGCAGCCAAGTCAGCACGTTATCACATTTTTGGACCCGGTAATGCCTCTGCACCTTACTCGCCCACATCTTCTCTTGGACCACTGGATTCTAGACTGCAGTTGCTTCGATCACATTTTAGTAATAAAGATCTTTCTCTTCTCTTACTACTACCCACTACTTTACTCTTGACACCTTAGCTAATGGTTCTCAAGCGTGGCTAAGTATTAGTTTGGCCCATCCTCTCCCTTCCCTACCTCTCACTTACGTCCTTTATCTTTCACGAGTGTTAAAGCTTTAATCTTATTTCCATCGGTAAATCTTTCATTACTCTTAAGCGTTCCATTATTTTACCAATCAAATTGCGATCTTGCGGGGCCAAGATGCAGGAAAACGTTGGCATCGGGCGTGAGTCGGGGGCCTCTATCACCTCACCTCGCCATCATCTCCTGCGGTTGCGTTTGCGATGCTCCTCCTCATCCACGGTCGTGCAGGCCACCTAGTGCAGCTAAGTTCGAAGATGATGCATCGTTTAAGCTGTAAATCAACTGCGTGTGATCCTGTCAGCTTGGGAAAGCGTACACCGTGTCTCGTTCTGCGGCGTTTGAATAATGGGCAACCATCTCCGCACCGAACTTGTCCCTGCCCGATGTTTGGGGTCCTTGTCGGACTGCGTCTACTTTAGGCTTTCAGTATTTTGTCACTTTCATTGATGACTATTCTCGATGTGGATATTTTAATGAAAATCAGGCTGAGTTATATTCTATTTTCGAAATTTTATCTTTGAAATTCTAACCCGATTGATATTTCTATTAAATTGTTCGTGAAATTGATAATGCTTTCGAGAATATTTTTACGCACCCTTTATTTCATTTATGTCCCAACATGGGATTCTTCATCCCAAATTATTTCTTGTCCTCATACTCACCTCAATAGAAATGGGGTAGCTGAACGTAAGAATCGTCATCTCATTGAGACAGCTCGTACTCTCCTCCACCACTATCATGTTCCTTTTCGTTTTTGGGGGGACGCTGTTCTTACAACTTGTTATTTAATTAATCGTATGCCCTCATCTGTATTACATGCTCAGATTCCTCATTCCCTTCTTTTCCCTGACCAACCTCTTTATTTCCTTCCTCCTCGTGTCTTTGGGTGTACTTGCTTTGTTCATGTTCTCACTCGGGACGAGACGAAGCTTCATTGGAGCCCTGAAAATACATCTTCCTAGGCTACTCCCGACTTCAGAAGGGTTATCGTTGTTATTCCCCTCAGACTCATTGATACTTTCTCTCCGATGTGCCTTCTTGAGGCTCCCCTTCTTCTCCTCCTCCGTTCTCTCTTCCGGTCTTTGAAGTCTTACCCTACCATCCATCTCCTACTTTAGATTTGTTGATCATTGTCTTCTCGTCCGCCCGGGTTTATCGCCATGATCCTACGTACCGTTGTTCTGTCCGCCTGCTTGAGGCCCTGTGACTCACTTCCTCTCCCCTTCACTTCTCCTACCCCGACTCTGCACTTTTATTCGCGATAACTTGCCCATTGCTCTTCGGAAGGTACTTTTTCGCTCTACACTAGCAATCCTTATCATTTACAATTTTTTGAGTTACCATCGATTATCTTCCCCTACTGCGCATTTTGTTTCTCTTTATTTCTCTGTTTCTCTTCCAAAGACCACCAATGAGGCACTTTCCATCGGGTTAGCGACAGGCAATGGTAGATGAAATGGAACATACGCCTCAACGGCGCGGGATCTTGTTGTTTGCCATTTGGTAAGTTTCGATTGATTGTAAATTCAGTTACCAATTAAGGTTGGTCTGAGTAAATTGAGAGTTGATCGCCTTAAGGCTGTAGTTTGCTAAAGGATAGCACTCAGGTTTATGGATTCTGATTATGTTTGACCTTCTCCCCGTTGCCAAGATTGCTTATGTCCTTACGCTTCCTCTCACTTTGTTTGCTGTGTGTTCTGGCAGCTACCGGTTGGATATTAAAAATGCCTTCCTTCATGGTGATCTCGCCGAGGAAGTTTATATGGAGCAACCACCTGGTTTTGTTGCTCAGGGGGAGTCTGGTTTAGTGTGCAGGTTACGCCGCTCTCTATATGGCTTGAAACAATCTCCTCGGGCATGGTTTGGCCGTTTTAGTTCTGTTGTTCAAGAATTTGGCGTAGCCGCGTCTGACGAACCATTCGATTTATCATCATAACTCTTCGGGGTAGTGTATTTATCTGGTTGTTTATGTGGATGACATCGTCATTACAGACAGTGATCAGGATGGTATTTAGAAACTAAAACAACATCTTTTCACCCACTTTCAAACTAAAGACTTGGGGAAACTCAAGTACTTGCAGGAGTGAGATAGCTCGATCAGTTCCTAAGTGTAGTCCCAATGAGTATGCTTTAGGCGTCGGAAGAAACCGGTATGTTAGGCTGTGAAACCGGTTGGCCTTCCTATGGATCCTAATGTCAAACTTGTACGGTCGGGAGTCTTTGGGATCAGGAGATATGGCGACTCGTAGGTAAACTAAGCTATCTCACAATTACTCGGCGAGACATTTCCTTCCAGGTAAGTGTTGTTAGTCGATTTCTCTGATCCACCGTGCTGACCCGTTGGGATCTTTGGCAAATCCGCATTCTTCGATATATCAAAAGTACACCAGGCCAAGGTGTGTTGTACGAGAATAGAGGTCACACCCAGGTTATTGGTTACACAGATGCAGATTGGGCTGGCTCACCCACAGATAGACGTTCCACTTCAGGGTACTGTGTTTTTATTGGTGGTAACCTAATATCCTGGAAGAGTAAGAAACAACATGTAGTGGCTAGATCTAGCGCTGAAGCCGAGTATCGAGCTATGGCCCTGGCAACATGTGAACTCATATGGCTGAAACACCTTCTCCAGGAGTTGAGATTTGGAAAGGATGAACAGATGAAGCTCATCTGTGATAGCAGTACCTTTGCATGGCCATCAATCCAGTCTTCCATAGAAAGGACGACACATTGGGGATTGGTTGCCACTTCATTAGAGAAAGATCGCATCGGGATGTATGTTTACTAGTTTTTGTCAATTCAAATGATCAACCTAAACGAGACATCACACTAAATCTCGGAGGTCCTAGAATTAAACATTTGCTTAACAAGCTTGGTGCATATGACATATATGCTCCCGACGAAGTGTTAGATATTGTATAGTTTTTTCCTTTATTGTCTTACTGTATTGTGGGTCCTATGAGTGTGTATATATATAAGTCCAATATACTTAATGTAAAGCAAAGATTTCTTTTCAGTGGAAAATAACAAAAGGTGAGGATTCTCTCTTTTCTCTCTGCTCATTATGTTAGATTTGATAAACTATCTAGGGAAGAAGAAGACACGATATTGGCAAAAAAGAACATACATCCAGTTAAACTTCTCTACACTAAAGGAATCGACCCTTTTATACCTAGAATGTCATGGACTCATCAAAGGAAAACATACAAGATTGGAAAGTAACACAAGCTAGAGCGAAAAGTGCTGGAATCAATCAAACAACCCAAACTTGAATTATTCAGAAATACCTCTAGTAAAACTAACCCAAAATAAAACCAAACTTCAAAATGGGTTGTATATAAATGGCTTGATCTTGAATGTGATCCCTAACAATCAAACAAGAATTAAGGCAAATAAAAAGAGAAACGACCTAGACCCAGGTTCCAACGAACTGAGATGTGCTATGGCTTCCCCTTTTAGCATTTTCTCCTCTCTCTCTTTTCATTGAAGGGCTAAATGAAAGGAAAGCTTTTCTAAAACTTTGATTTTGAATAACTTGGAATCCTTTATATTATGTTTGGTTTTTGGAAAGTACTTAAGGAAAGGACAAAATACTAAATATAATGATTTTCTCATGTTTAGTTGTTGTATTAAAAATTCCCAAGAAAATAAAATATAATTTATGGTCTTGCTTCCTGCACATACTTTTCCAAATAATTTCCTTCGCTTTTTTTCTTTTTGTTCTCTCATTTCTTTTCCCTTGCACAATCCCTCAAATTTTAAGTAATCCAAATAGAATGTTGGGCTTCTAGGGGTTTTAAATTTTCCAGTAGTTCAAAGAAATAGCTGGGATGCATGTGTTGAGCTGTAAATAGAATGTTGACTTGTAAATAGAATATAGGAATTATTTGAATCCCTTAAATTGAGGATCAGGTTAGTTTTCCTTTTGTTTTTAGGAATAAGTTAGTTTCCTTTTTTATGTCTCTTGTTCCTTTTTCCTTCTCTTGTAATCCCCTATATAGCGAGGGTTGTATAGTCAATCTAAAATAGAATTGTATCACTTTTCATCCCATATTTTGTGTCATGGTATCGAGGCTTGATAGGTTTCTAAAACTGGGCATCATTAAAGCTTTCATTGCCATTTTTACGGCCATATAGTGGATTTTTTGCTTCTTTCACGTTTTTCTTTCTTTGCTTTGTTTTGCTCGATTTGAAGGAAGCCAGCAGGTCTTCCACATCGGGGTTTTTCGTGAAAGATGTCGGTGGTTCTTTGAGATGGCTAAAGCCTGAGACGGAGGAGATTGTTAAGTCTAATAACTTGAGGAGTGCAAAATATTTGAGTACATATAGGTTGGATGGAAAAATTACCTTAAATGGTCTCAACTTATTTCTGCTTGTCTTTGAAGGAAAGAGAAGATTAGCCATCTTATGGGTCTGAGGCGAAGCAGGAGATCCCCGTTTTGAAGTATGGGATGAAGATTCTATGATTGTGGCGTGGCTGTGGAATTCTATGACTCTCACGAGATTGCGACACATGTTCTTAGCTGGCTAAGGATGTTTGGGACGCAATCCAACAAACGTATTAGCTAGAGATCTTGACTCCAGTATAACAAATTGGTGAAGGCGATTCTTCTTATGAAAGCGAGGAGTAAAGCGATTACGAATATGCGATCAATTGGCTTTGTGCTTGCAGAACATGATCATTATAGGGTGATAAAAACCAAATGTCCTTAGGATGCTGCTGTTCTAAAGAGTTTCATTCTGGGTAAGATAGAATCTATGATTTTCTTGTTGAAGCAGCCTAGAATTTGATCGGTGCGAATCAGTTCTTAGCAAGCGGAGGTTTCGTGCTGTGGGGTGGTGACATTGATTCAAGGAAGAGGAAAGCCGAGGAAGGTGTTATACTTGAACCACAAACCTTGGATGGATTAGCTCTAGTAGCAAAAATAGAATATCCAGAGAAAGGGAAAAATGATTTGCTAAAACACTTAGGTAGAGACAATCAGTGGAAGGAGAACAAGGACAATCTTTGGTGCACCTATTGCCCAGAAACCAAGGCACCTGAAAGAGAAGTGTTGGAAGATTTGAATGGTAAGCCACCAAGTCGAGGAGAATGGGAAACCGTGGAGGGTAACCAAAGGCCTTAAGCACACATGGCGAAACTGACCTAAAAGCGAGAAAATTCAAGCAATAGGTAAGGTTCGATAATGAATAAATGAAGAAATGAAAGGCGAGAAGCATTTGGGATCCCCTTGACAAACCTATGAGAGCTTGTTCTTTGGCTCTTTTAGGTACTCATTTCTTTTCCATAAATGCCTAAAACAAGGTTTATGATGATTTTGGTAATAGACTCGTGCCACAGACCATATGAAACCCAAATCTCAACTTTTTCATACCTATACATCCAAGCCCAAGTAATAAGAAAATTGCAGTGGCCAATGGCTCTTTAGATACTGTTGCAAGTTTCGGAGACATATATCACACCTACCCTTATCCTTAAAAATGTCCTCCATGTACCGAATTGTCATTAACCTTATTTCCATTCAAAAGCTTACTCATGATCTTAAATGTTATGTTATTTTTTCCCTTCTTATTGCGTTTTTCAGGAACAGGGTTCAGGGAGGAGGATTAGACTTGCTAAGGAAAGGAACGGTCTTTACCACCTTGAATTATCTCATAAAACTAGTAATAATTTGTCTTTGTCTTTTCTCAGTTCCTCAAATAAAAGATACCATTTGGATTTATATCACCTATGTCTAGGTCATTTTTTTAAGTTTTAAAGGTCATGTTTCCTTATTTGTTCCAAGGATCGAGATATTTGAGTTTCATTGCGAAACACGTAGATTATTGCAAAACATACTCGTGTATATTTTCCCTGTGTGGCCAAAGAAGTTCTCATCCCCTTTTCATTATGACATATGGGGTCAGCCGACTATACCCTAATGTTTAAGGGCTCATTGGTTTGTATCCTTAATTGATGACTACACTGGGTTATATGGATCTTTCTTCTTAAACAAAATCTGATATTGAAATCTTATTATTACCTAATTTCCACTCAATGGTTCAAAACCGATTTGGGGTCAAAGTAAAAGCTAAAGGCAGATAATGCTAGAGATTACTTGACCAGATTTTGTCACCCTATTTTCAATCACAGGGCATTCTCTATGACTCATCATGTGTTAACACACCCCAACAAATAGGGTGGCGGGAAAAATGGGCATTTACCTTAACTGGCACATTACTCTTCGAGAATACTCTAAGTCCTCTTGGGGGAAGGCTGTTCTTATTGCCATAGAGTAAATAGATTTCCCCTCACGGAGTGTTAGACAACAAAGTCCATTAGAATTGTAGGTTTCTATCCACACTTTAGAACCTCAAACGGGCTCACTCCTAGGGTATTTGGGTGCACTGCATTTGTTCATGTTCACAGTTAACATAGAGGTAAGCTAGACCCTCGAGCCATAAAATGTGTCTTCCTTGGTTACTTATCCACTCAAAAAGGTTACAAATGTTACAACCCCTCAACCAGAAAATTTTACATCTTTGCTGATGTCACCTTCACCGAAAACAAACTTTTTTTCCCTAAGTCCTCTCTTTAGGGGGAGATTTCAATGATGGAAGATAGTCATTGTGAGTCCCTTGAACCTCTTGACCTTCCTCATGTCTCGACCAATGTGATAGAACCCGAGTCACCTTATTCTACCACTGAACCCGTGTCATCCCCTGTTCTATCTAGTGTCACTCGCAATTTTCCACAGTTTCCTAAGGTGTACTCAAGGGAAAAGGCCATTCCATAACAGTAGGTCGAGAATCCAAAACAGGGCCTGAGATGAAATCACGGTAGATCAGACCCACCTTTACATACCTGACCTGGTGGGAGCTTCCATTATTTCCCGACAAACAACCTGAACCCTATTTTTCCATTATTTGTCAAAAAGGCACGGAGAATGCACTAACCAACCACTTTATCCACTATCACACTCTGTGTCTCTTAAGCATCTATCACCGGCCCGGCAAGAATTTCATTGTAGGAACGTCATATCATCCACTAACACTATTTACGAGGCATTGACAAAAGGAATGGAAGGATGCTATGGAGAGATGAGTGCATTAGAAAGAATAAAACATGGGGAGATCGTTTGAAAGACGAGAAAGGGAAAAACATTGTTGATTGCAATTGGATTTTACCACTAGAATATAAGGCTGATGGATCTCTTGAGAGACATAAAGCAAGATTGGTAGCCAAAGGGTACACTCAAACTCATGGAGTTGATTATCAAAAGACTTTTGCTCCGGTTACAAAAATGAATAATGTAAGAATCACATTTGTCATTGACTGCCCACTATAATTGACAACTCCTACGATTATGATGTTAAAATGCATTTCTTCACGGTGATTTAGATGAAGAGATTTACATGAGAGCATCCCGCTAAGTTTGGGGGAACCACAGGTAACAGGTGTGCAAGGCAGAAAAAAGGCCCTTTATGGGCTAAAACAATCTCTTAGGGCTTGGTTTGGGAGATTTTCAAAAGTCATGAAAGAGTTTGGGTACAAACAAAGCCAAGGTGACCACACTCTCTTCATCAAGCACTTTGCTGCAGGGGGAATAACTGCTCTTCTAGTCTATGTTGATGACATCATAGTGACTGAAAATGATGAGAAAGAGAAGCATGATGTGAGGCAAAGTTTAGCAAAAGAATTTGAGATAAAGAAACTAGGAAAACTGAAGTACTTCCTCGGTATTGAGGTGGCATATTCTACATAAAGGTCTTCATCTCAACAAAAGTATGTGGCGATTTGGTAAGCGATAGGGAGATTGGGTGTAAACCGGTCTACTGATGGATCTAAACCCGCAAAGTTGGGAGGCTAAAGAAGAACCAATGGTGGATAAAAGAATGTACTAGAGGTAGGGCTGGTAACGAGCCAAGCTACTCGGGCTCGGCTCGCTTCGGCTGAACCGACAAGTGAGCTAAAAGCGTGACCAGGCGCTAATTTGGAAGCCCGATAAATTTCGAGCCGCGTGACTCGGGCACCGACTCGAACACCGAGTCGAAAAGCTCGGCTGGGCCGCGGGACCATCATCATTTGGAGCGAGGGCTTCGCCTACGGTCTCCGGCCAACAGGATCTGGTCTTCACGATCTGATCCATTTCAGGCGCGCCCAGTGAAATGTCCAGTCATGTGTCCGTGCTCTTCGATGTAAACTGGATCTCAGCTCTAGATCCGGTCGACATGGATGGCAATCGTAGTCCTCACGAAGCCCGTTAAGGAGCGGCGGCGAAGATGGCCGGAGCTGGCGAATCCTGTTGTCGGGTGGGGACTATACCTAGATCTCGGATATGCTCGGTAGTGAAATGTTGCCACGATAGCGAAGGTGTCGGCGACGGTATGTTCAGTGTGGATAAGCGTGAAGGTCTTGAAACAAAGGGACGTCGGGAAGGACATGGACATTGGGTATGACCCAGTGCGATCGAGGTTTATCCTAGTGTACAAGATTCTGATTACAAATATGAGGGTATTGGGGCTCCTGTGGAAACTATAGAGGCTGGTGGCCATGAGCTTAGACAAAGTTTGCCGATCTTGAGTAGCATTGAGGGCAAATGCACGAACCCACTAATACGATCAATTCAGCCTGATGAACAAGGATCCAATCTCAAATCTTGGGGTATTGGGGCCCCTTTGGATACTGGTACTGGACTTAACCCAGCGCATCTAGGCGTGGGTATGGGTAAAGGCATCAAGGGTGATCGTGGGGTGGGGTTTCATAGAGAGGAAACAAAGGCTGGAGCATGCGGGACTACGGAACATACGAGTGCTTGGCAAGGTGCCACCTGTAGTCGGCTATTGGGTATGAAAATTTGCACCGATCGGTTCGACATAGTGGGCAGATTCTTGATCTCCAGTCCGGCAGTGGTGAAGCTATGGTTCTTGAAATTAATCATGCGCATCTTGGTAGTCAGGAGGGTGGTGACAGCTGGCTTTCATGTCTGTGGTATATTTCCAAATAGTTTACATTGTTATTTACAAGCAGTTTGCTTAGGCGATCTTGTTGATATATTATTTCTTTATTTAGATAATTGGTGAAACCAATGCTGTTTCTTATTCAATGATTCAGGTATCCTATTTCTTCACTACGCAATTTTACACTTGTTTTAATTATTTCATAATTTTTCGGTGCAAGTTGTTTTGACAATGTGGAATTACTGCGTAATCGAGAAAGGAAACAAATGTTGAAGGAGGTGGCTTTATGACTTGCATCAATTGCTGTCGACTAAGGTAAAACAAATCCCATAGAAAATTATTTCCTTAATTGATGTATTTGTTATCAGATTGTTTCAACGATTGGAGTCTGCGTAATCAGGAAAAGGGAAACAAATGTTGAGAGGTAGGCAGCGGCTTTAGCATCGATTGCTAAATCGACTAAGGTAAAACAAATCCATAGAAAATTATTTCCTTAATTGATGTATTTGTTATCGGATTGATTACAAAAAAGTTAAAGTATATGGACTGAGCTT
Organism: Tetrastigma voinierianum; assembly: GCA_016808115.1. Classification (NCBI taxonomy): domain Eukaryota; kingdom Viridiplantae; phylum Streptophyta; class Magnoliopsida; order Vitales; family Vitaceae; genus Tetrastigma; species Tetrastigma voinierianum. The sequence continues at coordinate 272,939 of JAEQBH010004099.1, forward strand.
GATGATTGATTACAATCTGAGCTTGTATAGGCTCGGGATTGGAGGCGGCTCGAGTTAGCTCGGGCGCTCGTTCATATGAGCAGGCCTAATGAGCTCGACGAGCTTTTTTTTTTTTTAAATCAAGCCAAGCTTGAGCCTGATTTTAAGCTCGTTCAAAAGCTCGGCTCGGGCTCGAGCTCTCTCATAAATTAACAAGCCTAGCTCGAAATGTTCAAAGCTCGGCTCGACTCGGCTCGTTACCGTACAACTAGGGTGGTTGGTAAAACTCATATATCTTGCTCACCCGGCTGGGTATCACCTACTCGATGAGTGTGATAGGGTGAATTCATGCATGATCCAAGAACCTCATCTTCAAAACACGGTCTTTGCATTACTTGAAAAGCGACCTTAGGAAGGAATTTTGTTCTAGAAGAATGATACTCTTGCTCTAGAAGCATACACTGACACTGACTATGCAGGTTCCATAGTAGATTGAAGATCAACTACAGGGTATTGTACTTTTCTTGGAGGTAATTTGGTAACATGGAGAAGTAAAAAATAGAATGTGGTAGCAAGGTCGTTTGTAGTATCAGAGTTTAGGGCCATTGCTCAAGGGTTGTGTGGACTACTTTGGTTGAAGATTATTCTAGCAGATTTGAAATCCAAGTGAGATGACCACATGTGACTCTATAAGTGACAACAAGTCGGCTATCAATATTGCTCATAACTACATTCAACACGATAGGACAAAACCATCATGTTAAGTTGATGACATTTCATCAAGAAAAATTGAAGGAAGGAGTAGTGTGTGTGTCACATGTTCCATCATAACATCAATTAGGCGATATTCTAACAAAGGGTTGAAACAGGTTCAATGTTTCAGGATCTTGTATTCAAGTTGGGAATGGAAGACATCTATTCCTCAGCTTGAGGGGGGAGTATTGATCTGTAAATAGAATTTTGACTTGTAAATAGAATAGGAGAATTATTTCAGAATCACTTAAATTTAGGGATTCAGTTAGTTTCAACACTACCTTTTAGGAATAAGTTAGTTTCCTTTTTATGTCTCTTGTTTCCTTTTTTCTTCTTGTGTAATCCCTTTTATAAACAGGGTGCATAGTCGATCTAAAATACAGAATTTTATCACTTTTCATCCCATATTTCGTGTCAGCATGCATTTATGGTATTGGGATGCCTTGTCGTCAGAGTGCGAGCTAATGTCTACTAAGGCTCCTTGTGATGGATCGTGACCTAAAATTCCTTTTCTTGTTTTTCTTGTAATTTTCATTTGCTTGCACTAATCAGTATATCACAGTCTAAAACCTTTTTGTATTGTCTTCTATTTATTATCATTGTTATTATTATTATTATTTGTATTTTATAGTTTCATTTTGGAAAATTGAAGTTGTTTGAATTTAAGGGAGCTTGTTTACCAAAAAAAAAAAAAAAACAACAAAAAGAAAAGAAAAAGTGGATCAAGCTTAATGTCATGCATCTAATGCCTTAGCCTCTTGCCTTTTTTTACCTCATGGAATTTGACATGGAAAAGATGGAGGTTTCGAGGAAAATTTTGAAATTTCTATGTGGTGACGAAATATATTAATTTGGAAAATTAGATTGGTCAAAAGTAATAATGTGTAAAGAATTATCGGGGGACTTGAAACTAAATTCTTGTTTAACATAAGTTGGTTTCTTTTTCAATTCTGATTCAATATTCTATTGCACATATGTTTTTAAACATCACGATTTTATGTTTTACACATCAAGATTTTAGGATATAAATATAAAGAAATATTGCCAAGTCACATTTTTGTTTCTATTGACTTGCTTTGAATAGCTAGACAGGTTATTAATTTTGACTGTAGTCCTATGTATGCCTTATTTTGGAAGATCTTTTTATTTTAAATTTATTGTAGAAAAAGATATATATTTTGATTCAAAACCATATTAAATTGTTTCATGTTTTTTGGCATCATTCCTCAAAATGACATAAGCGAATTCTCTGATTCTAAGATCACGGAAACATTACCTTTGATTCGGGGTTGAGGCAACAAGCTCAAATTATGGCCTATTCAAGGCGAGGATGGAATATTTGGGGTGGATAAATTGTCCTACATGTCAATTTGGATATTTTATTTTTAATAAATGCATGTGCTAATTAATCATTTGTTAACAAAGGTACAATCACATTCTCTGAGGGTTCCTAAAGGAAGCTATACAGTAACCCAGGTCCATGGCGTACACTTGAATTTAGAAAGATGGTACAGGTGAGGGTCTTGGATTTGTTTTGTATGAAAGAATAACAGATCTAATTTTCTGTCTTCTGTCATGGGGACCGCAGATATGCTATCTTGTGTCACATCCACATTCAACTTAATCCCGCTTTGAAGTTATTTTTCTAAATTTCAGGCACTTAACCGTATTGGCTCGTGTTGTGTTGGATGTTGTCTACAATCATTTGCATGGAAGTGGGCCATTTGATGAGAACTCTGTTTTGGACAAGGTCATGATTCGGTTCTTATGTTCTATTTGTACTTTGCTTTTCAAATGGTGTTTTAGCTCACTTTTGTTCACAGGATCTCATTGAAGGCAGGGGTGGCGATTAGGCCATGTCATGGTTAAAAAATCTTGAAATTTAGTCCATATAAACATGAGCTATTTAATAATTGTGTCAAATTTCTTTGATATGAAAGCAATTTGTTTTGTATATGGGTAACAGGAGAAAACCTATTAACCCATTTGATAAATAGAGTTGAGTTTGGTGGTTGAAATATGTTTAATTAATGGAATTACATGAGCAGCCCATTTAACTGAATGCGCACCTACACAATTATGATTTGTTTAACTCACATTAGACTTCTTCAATTAGAGATTAGCTTAGTTTCCAAAATGATTTATCAAAGTATAATAAAATTCTTGCAATTACTTATTTTTTAAAGTCAAATCTTAAAATTTGACTTTAAATTTGAATGGTTCTTCACTTTTGCCTATAAAAAAAAAAACTTAAAATTTACAACTATATGAGTACTATATGGGGTGAAGTCATAATTGTGTTAACACATGATAAACTAGATGTGTTAAAGCCGGGTTGTGTTTGGTTTGAGGACTTGAACTCCTAACACGGCGGTTTTAATAAAGCTGGTTAAGTAAGTAGCTCAAAAAATAACATGATCATGATTAACCTCAACTCAGACTTGCTAATTTCATGTTGTTTTTGAGTTGTGTTACTGAGTTGTGTGAAAACTTGCCGCCTCTGATAGAAGGCTGCCATGTCAAAATTGTCCTTTTTCCTTAGAGTTTTTGCCTCCCCTTTTCTGACAGTACATTTCCCTGTAGATTGTTCCAGGTTACTATTTGAGAAGAAACAGCGATGGCTGCATTGAGAATAGTACATGTGTAAATAATACAGCCAGTGAACATTTTATGGTTGAACGTCTGATTCTTGATGATCTTTTGTGCTGGGCAGTTAATTATAAGGTATTTCTCATGACTGTTCACTTTTTCTTCTATTTCTCATAATCACGTTTTTCCCCATTAAATTCTTTATATAAAAGCCTTATGAAATGTTAAATGCTTCATAAAAGGTCTCCCTATAATAAAATTGGAACAAGGACAAAAGTTGATCTTTTGAATTTGAAGTCAACAATTGTCTGACTTGCAATCATGCTATATCATATGGGGCAAAGTTTGATAATTTCCATTGGTTGACAATGTTCTGTAACACTATTCATTCAAATCCCATATTAAATAGTAGGAGTCCTGATTTTGAATGAGAACTTAATAATATCTGTATTTACACTTTGCACATATTGCATGTATTTTTAAGTTTTCATGTGGGGCTCTATAACATGATTAATAATTGACTATATGACTTCCTTGTCAGGTTGATGGGTTCCGGTTTGATCTCATGGGTCACATAATGAAAAGGACCATGGTATGTGGCTTTGTCTGACTTTTTTACTGACGCAATTAATGAAATACTTATTTAGAAAGCCAATTTAAGTTCTCAGCAGTGAAATTCATAGGAAAAGTGCATATTAAAATGCTAGTTGATATTCTAACCAGTTGTATCACATCTAGGGGATTTGTGTTAATTGCTTCTAAACGCTATATAGCTAGCAAGTCAGATAGACTTTTGAGTTGGCAACAATTTGACTTTATAGTTGCTTTCCGTTTCTTTGTATCATTTTTTGATTGTCATGCTAGTTTGTGTTTCTAGTGGAAACTGGAAACTGAACTCCCCTCTCTCTCTCTCTCTTACATGCACACACACACACGTATTCACACGCTGGCCACACATACTCCATCTTGAAACTTGATAAAATTTTTTGTGTTGGTTGGGAAGAAGATATTGACATGTGAGGAGCGCCGAATTGGGGAGTTGTGGTTATGTAGAATAAGGCAATCCTGTGAAATTTAAAGGAATTTATTTGTAATTGAGTTAGGAAAGTTCCTAATTTGGTGCTAAGATGTTTTGTATGTGTGTTTGAGTCTCATATAGAAAAGAAATTAAGGAAAGAATTCTATACCTTTTATTCCTTTCATGTTATTCTAATATTCTTTCCTAATCTGTGTTAATCTGTATTTTTTTTTCTTGGGCATTTCTTTAGAAGTGAAGTTAATTCCAGATCAGTATTGCCTATATCTGGCAGAAAAGACCGTTCGTACTGTTTTTTTTTTTTTTAAACAATTGCTAAGAAAAAATTGTTTTTCAGTTTTCTCATTTTGAAGGTTAAATAGAAGGCATGAAAAGTTATAGATGAATATGAATAACCTCAATTCAGAACAGAAGTTATGTATAACTATTACGGTAAAAAACCAAAACTGACAATGTATATGGTGAAAAGAAGAAATTTGAATGTAATTAGACTTTCTGATAAAAAATGAATACATTGGACTTTATGTTTTGCAATAATTTATTTTATTGCAATTATGAGCAATGTATAAATGATGTGCAACTGAGAGAGAGGCGTGTACTCAATCATAGGTGAAGGCCAAAAATTTGCTCCACAGTCTATCGAAGGATAGGGATGGAATTGATGGTTCAAGTATCTATATGTGAGTGTACACTTGTCAAGTGCATCTTTTTTCGTCAGAAACCATTAAGATTTGGATTTATTTGTCTCCTGCGTATTATTTCTCTTTATATAGATATGGTGAAGGCTGGGACTTTGGTAGTGGCAAATGGACGTGGGAGTAAATGCATCACAGTTCAATCTTTGTGGGACTGGGATTGGAAGGTACTTTCTTTTCCCCCCTTATGCTGTTTAACATTTTCCTCTTATTTCTTGCTTTCTCTTCTGAATTTCTGTAGTAGGGATTAACCGCATAATGAAACTATATCTGCAGTCTTGTCTCCATGATTGTCATGTTTGAAGGATAGAAGGATATATTAATTACTGTTGTCTTTTAGACTCAAAATAGTAGGACAAACAATACCTCTTCCTTAAGAGATGGAAATTGAGATGCAACCTTGTTTCAAACAAAGTTGTACGGGAGAGTGTTAAAGAAATGCGACTCCTTCATATTAAATCAAAAATCCACCACAGTTTAGGCTTTTAGGAGAGTTGGTCGTTTAACATGGTATTAGAACTTGGTTTGATAGGAGGTCCTGGGTTCGAGCCACCTCTTTGCAATTTATTCCCCATTTGTTGATTTGAAAGTCCATGGAGGACTCTATTTGGTTTATTTGACTCTCCATATGTGGCTATAAGGCAACATGTGAGGGAGGGTGTTAAAGGCATGATATTCATATTAAACCCAATTTTTACAAGCATGAGCTTTTAGGAGAGTTGGTCATTTAACAAAAAGATGTTGCATCATAGAGACACATGAATCCAGTGGATACCCTCCATTGATTGCAACTTCTGGAACTATGTATCCTAGGTTTATATAGAATCAGGGTTGTACTGATAACTGAATCTAATTTCTTGATTTTAAAATTTCATTCACTCTTTGCATGGAGGCTTGATAATATTATTTTGAAGCTCTTGTCGGCTTTAATGGTCGGTCGAGATGCAATGCTTGGTGGATCTCCGTTTGGCCCTCCTCTTCAACAAGGTTTTGTAACAGGTCTATTTTTACAGGTAGTCAATCAACTGTTTGTGGGGAGTCATGTTGTTTAAATTTTTATATGGTTCTTTTCTCTCTCAATATCATTTTGTGGAGCGAATATTTAATTAAGATGATGAAAATAATTGTGAAATATTGCTTGAGCTGAGGATATTTTCATTGTACGAATTGTCACATTATAGATATTATTTAGTTTGGCTCATTGACCTTCTACGGCTACCACTTTGCATTTAGACACACTGAAAATTGACATTAAGCACATAAGACTACAAACTCATTTAGAAACACTAGAGAAACTACCCCTCACAGAGAAGAAAATCAATAGAGTCTCACCATTCAATGATTGCAATATTTATAAAAGAAAACAATATATATATATATATATATATATATATATATATATATATATATATATATATATATATATATATATATATATATACCGTGGTTGTTCGGCCAGTTTGTGCACTTTGACTAATCCTATGGGACCCTAAAGTTAATATATATATATTATAAGCTTGTGGTACATTGGGGGCCTAGTTGCTTGCCTCAGGCTAATCCCATGGGACCCTAAAGTTAACGATCGGTTAAACCTCTAGTGGCCTTAAAGGGACTCAAACTGGTGACCATTTGATAAACCCCCAACCAACTAAGGTACCCATCATAGTTGAAATATCGGTAGCCAACTAAAAATGATCTTAGTTGGTTTACATCAATTAACCTTATTTATAGGCTTCTCTTATAAAATCAAAGTGTACGAGATTTCTAACAACATATTATGACTCTAGTTCTATTTTGATTACTTCACTAATCTTGATTTAATTCCAACTACTAATCCTAATTTGACTTCAAACTATTAATCCTAATTTGACTCTAATTGCAACTAACACAAATTCTCTTTTTTGATGTATGTTAAAGGCTTGATATTCATATTAAACCCAATCCTACAAGCTTAGGCTTTTAGGAGAGTTAGTCATTTAACATGGTATCAGAGCCCAGTTTGGCAAGATGTCCTGGGTTCAAGTCACCTCTTTGCAATTTATTCCCCATTTGTTGATTGAAAGTCCATGGAGGACTTTATTTGGTTTATTTGACTCTCCACGTGCGGGTATGAGGTTGCATGTGAGGTAGGGTGTTAAAGACATGATATTCAGATTAAACCCAAATCCTACAAGTTTGAGCTTTTTGGAGAGTTGGTCATTTAACAATGTATATTTTAAAGATTCATCACTTCATCATATTTCTTTTGGGACAATGATTTATTTATTTATGCAAAGCAAAAGTTTTGGGTGGCCAGTCTCATCATGACAGTTGGAGGTTGATCTATAGAAAAAAAAATGATTCTTTTTCCACTGTATGGTTCTTGTATGATCTACATATAGTCGCTTCAATAAATGAAATTACTTGTACTTCTCTGACCTAATGATCATGACCATGGTGGTGAAGAAGTTCTGCGAATAAATGCTTCTTTGTCTCGAGGATCACATCCGGGTACATCATCTTAATACATTTTCATTGAGAATGTTGGATATAATAATTGCAACTCTTTATTAATATGTCGGCTTAGTCATACCTTTTAGATTTAAGTAATGTGAATCAAGTTGCATTAGCAAGTTGCTAACCTTAATCTTCCACCAAGACTAAAATGCTAGGGCTCCATACCATTCATACTCTTTATGTGGCCGGACTAACTAGGGTTTTCTGTCTATCCCCATTTTTACTTGTATTGTGGAATTATTAAAAGGCTATAACCGTTCCTAGATTGAGGAGTTATTGAAATGGTGATTTGCGTATACGAAGATCTTGTTCATAATTTTGGCAATTTACCTTCTTCTCTAAGCTCAATGGTGCTTAGTAAACAGGTGCAGGTACATCGAGATTTCCTCTTTTTTATTTCTCTCTTGCTTTGATAATAGAGACTGCCTCTTTATGATTAAAACCACATATATCTCCTCGGTAAACCATTTTCCTTAGTGGTGGATTGGGCTTCATTATGTTTTGCTAAACACCCTCTAGGTTGTCGATGACCCCGATGTGTTGCACATGAGTTTTTGGCTAGAATTTCAAAATATATAAATTCTTGTTTAGAATCAAAGTGAACATCATCCTATAATTAGGGTTGTGGAATATTGAATAGAAGCAGGATTCTCTTGCTCATTAATTAAACACACACACACACACACACACACACACACACACACACACACACACACACACACACACACACACACACACACACATATATATATATATATATATATATATATATATATATATATATATATATCCTATATATATATTTAAAGGAAAATAGTAAATTCATAATATTCAACACTCCCCTCGAGTTAGAGCATGCAAAGTAATGTAGCATCAGGTTTTGTGCAAAATGTACTTTATCGTAGGACCTTTGAGAACTGGAGTGAAGATGCACCGAGTTGGTCATTGGATTGGTGAAACTAGTAGCCCGCGAATCCACGATGTAGATCTTCTCACTAATCGTGACAATCAACTTCAATATATTTGGTCATTTCATGGCTTTGAATTAGGCGCAATATGCATAACTTAATTGCTCGCAAAATGGTTTAATTTATTCATTATTTTCAAATCTCATCTTTGAGAAGATGTTTAGCCATATGAGTTCACATTGCGAGCCATGGCTCGATACTCAGCAACACTAGACACGTACCCCACATCCTATTTCTTACTTCTCTTAGATATTAGGTTACTTTCAATAAAAACACAGTATCCTAAAGTGGAGCATCTATTTGTGGGTGAGCCTTCCTAGTCTACATCACTATAGTTAATGTGAAATGGGAGAAGAAAAGAATGTTTTTCTTTATTGAGTGAGTGAGTAAAATCTGAGTATGAGTCACCGCCTATTTATATAGGTCAGGAAGCCAAAAAAATGAAACAAATAAAATACAAAAAGGAAGGAAAATAATGTGCAAGAAAGGAAGGAGATAAATTAGATAATATCCTAAGAATATCCTATGATTCTCAACATTCCCCCTCAAGTTGGAGAATATAGGTCATATGCACCAAGCTTGTACATATAGCACTTAATCGGGAGGAAGGTGGCGGAAAAGGTACGGTGGAGAGGCGTTCGGCGATGAGGTTTAGTGGTAGGTCACCCAGGAAGGTCAGATGGAGAAAGTTTGATGGAGAAGGCTTGTCGGAGAACCTGACGGAAGATTCGCTAGGAGAAGATGCGCGAGATAAGTCACGATGGAGAGCGGAGAAGGTTCGATGGAGGTTACAGCCGAAGAAAGATCCCGATGGAAAAAATCGGCGGAGAAATCCGACGGAGAGGTCCACCCAGGAGAAGGTCGCGCCCGGAGAAGTTTGATGAAGATCCAGGAGAGATTCGTAGAAAAGGTTCGGCTTGAAGAAGATTTTGAAGCGAAGAGGGTAGATGGAGAAGCTTCGTGGAGAAGATCCTACGGAGAAGGTTGGACGGAGAAGATCTGACAAAGAAAGCCCATTGGAGAAAATCTGTGGGAGACAGCCTGTTGGAGAAGGTCCGCCGGAGAAGATGACTCACTCCATAACTAACCATGACTTTGATACCATGTGAAATGAGAGAAGGAAATAATGTTTTTCTTCATTGAATGAGTGAATGTGTAAAATACAGTATAGGTCCTACCTATTTATATAGGTCAGGAAGACACAAAAATGAAACAAATACAATACAAAAATGAAGGAAAATAATGTGCAAGAAAGGAAGGAGATAAACCGGATAATATCTTAAGAATATCTTATGATTCTCAACGATTAACAACTTAGAGTATGACCTTTCTTCATCTGCCCACACTTTGTCTTAGTGTTCATTTGACATAGCGGAGAATACGAATAATGACATCATAGTGGCTATCCACGGAGATTGTAAGGCGATTAATGGCCTCATAGGAAAGAAAATGTTTGGTTGAGTGATGGGGAGGTAGTTGAGTTTACCTACAAGTCGTCAATATTTCTTAGGATCTCGTAGAGGCTCCCCTGTCTTGGTACAAGTTTGACATTCAGATCCGTAGAAATTAATGTAGGCTTAAAGTGTAGTATACATGTTAGCTACCAGATGTCTAAAGTATGCTTCCTGCGAGAAATAGCTACATTGGGACTAGATTAGAGTTACCTTAATGCCTAGAAAGTACTCGATTTTCCTAAGCTTTCATTGAAAATGGTTAAATAGGCATTGCTTTAGTTTTTGAATGCCATCCTAACCACTGCATGTAATGAGACGATATCATCTACATAAACAACCAAGTAAATGCAGTGCCCTGAAGAATTATGATGATAAAAGATTGAATGGTTTGTTGTTCTACGAATCATGCCAAACTCCTAAATCACTAAACTAAATCGACCAAACTATGGTTGAGAAGAGTATTTCAAACCCTATAAAGAATGCGTAACACACACGAGATCGAGTTTCCGTGTGTTAACAAAACCAAGTGGTTGCTCCATATACACTTCCTCAGCAAGATCACCATTAAGGAATGTGTTTTTGATATCGTACTAATAAAGGGGTCAGGAACACATAACAAGCATGGAGAGAAGCAGGTTGACATAAGCAATCTTGGTCAGACAGAACCTAAACTAAATATTTAGAAAATAGGAAACAACAAGATTGACTCTGGCTAACTAAATCCTTTGAAGATTGGAATAAAAAATTTAAAAAGATAAAGCTTCCTAATCACCTAGCATTTTGAATTTTGAAAAAAAATATATATATTAGTAAACTAAAACATAAACAAACTTGATGTCTACACACCCTTAATTTGGGGTAAAATGCCCAATAGCCCTAATTTGTATGTTAGATCCTCAAAGTTTTGTCTTGATAGGCCTTTTGTTAAGATGTTTGTAGTTCGTTCCTTTGTAGTGTTTTTTTTTCCTGATAAGTGAGAGTAACCAAATTATGAAGGGGCATTAAAAAAGGCACCCCTAAATAGTGGTCCGAGATTACAAGAGCGAAATACTCACCCCCTCAATTGCACAAATAAGTAAAAACGATATGCAAAAAAAAAAACCTCATTCTCAACTAGAAGCCGCCTAATAAAAAGTTTAACTTAAGTCAAAAGACTATCAATTATAAAAATTTTAGCTTCTAACCAATGAAGACACAAAATGCTTTGAGTCTTTATATGGAAAGCGCTTCATTTGTAAAAGCAATATTATTCATTGCCTTTCAAATTGTCCAAAATAAAAATAATGGACCCGCTTTCCAATTTTTTGCTACTCTTTGTTGCTTTATAAGAATGTGGGTGATATATATTAAACATTCATCTATGAGGTGTGTCACAAACTTTGAAAAAGCTTAAGATAATGGGGGAGGACGGTGGAGGTAGCCTCACATAGGAGGCCTAACCAATCTTAGTAATCAACCAATGCCCGAACACTAACTTTCGATCATCGAGGATGAAAATAATAATGGTAAATACAAGACAGTCATCTATTGCCTAGTCTTCCTCAGGGATTTTGAGAATCTTGTATAGAACTTTATGGAAATAAAAAATGGATCAAAAGGGAAAAATGAAATTCTTTGTCATTTCTATCAACAATGTGAGATGAATCTTTGTCTTCATATCCATATGTTTTTGAAGTTCAATTTACTTGTACTTTCTTCATTTCACTTCCAATTATGGAGATTTCTTTCCATTCAGGTTGGGATGGCTGCAAACTTAAGGGACTTTGTGCTGACTAATTGTGAAGGAGAAGAGGTAAAGAATAAGTTACGTGGGTGAAGTTTGATGCAGTTGCATTTTCTTATGCTAATTAAATTTGTGCTTCTTTTGTAATATTTTTATGGAGAGTTTACCTTAAATAAGATTTTATTCTCATTTACTTGTTTGTTATGAAGAGTGGACATAGTTTGTTTTGTCCTATCTATTACATCATCGGATTTATCATTTGCAGTCATTTCCTATTGGCCTTTTTTTGATAAATTATTTCTATTTATTCAATAAGCCAGTACTTACATCATAATTATGTACCTATCTTGGATACATATGTACTATATACATGCAAACCTTTACATGTATGCATATCTGCATACCTATGTGCCTATGTACACATACATATGTACTTGTGTACAAGTAGACATGTATTCATATGTATATACCAACATATCGAGATACATGAATATGTGTATATACTACTTACCTAAACACTGTGAAATGTACATTTGTACTTGTATTGTAGATGTACATACTTAGATACATACAAATATAGCCTTTAAAGACCTAGTCATTCTTAAGGGCTTTTCAAGGACCTCATCAGAGAATTTAGCTAAATGGATAAAGAAATCAAGTCCTTTGTATGTATAGATTCATACAGAAGATGGATGTGGCTAAAGAAATTAAGTAAATTGGAATTTCTTGCTATTGGTTTCACAAATGATGGCATTTGGAGAGAAGTGGATTGGTTGGTTAAAAATGATGCATCTCAACAGTTAAGTTCTTCGTTCTTATCAATGAGCTAACCATGTTTTTTCAAGGCAACTGAGGTTAAAACAGGGGACCCTTCTCCTTATTTATTTGTGATTGCCATGGGGTATTTAGTTGTCTTACGAAGGCGTAGTGGAGCTGTTATCTTTTGAGTGGCGAATGAGAGCGAGGGGGTGGAGAGGGATTAGATCTGTCCTTATTTATTTAGGTGTTTTGTTTTCATACATTACCACAAAAGTATTAACACTCCTCTCCTCATAATCTAAATCACAGTTAAACCCCGAGAATAATATTTCTCTAGCGTCAAGACAACCTCACTTCACTTATAGAGTTACACCTAGCTTCTTTTATTCTTTATTTTTTACTACTTTGGAATGAATATAATAAGGAGATGAGGTCTCTATTTATAAGCTACTATTATACAAAATTTCCTATAAATCACACATTGTGCCAAATATATAAATAACATGATTCTAACTTTGTTTCATACAAATCACATGCTATTGCCAAATATAAATAGCAATATATTGGAAACACACAATCTTATTTAGTCATGCCCACATTATTTCCTCATGTTATTCTTTTTATATATAATACACATACATAGTGTGAGGAAATACATGTGCATTCCACATCCTTAAATCAAAGACTTCGCTATGACGAGTCACGCTCTTTCATTTTGTGTATGACTTTAGGTATATAATTTGATGGCTAATTGTTTAAGTAACCTAATAATGTCATGAACCTCTACCAAGCTCATTTTCTCTTGTATTTAAGTACAATTTGTAAACTGTATATGTATCCCGACATATGATATTATTTCTTTCTCGGGTGAAAGAGATCGGAAGTTTCAACATATGATGGGACACATTTACCTTATCTTTTGCATGCCCCACGAAGCATTAAGAATCTTCATTATATTCACACAATTAGATGTCTGAGATCATATACTTTGCATTACTAGTTTGGTTGTGCTTTGAGTTATGTTTTTCAAGACATGCAACGGAACATATCTACAACATGCTATATGCTTGTGGTGTTGAATCCTCGATATGTTCATTATTAGTTACTTGAAAATAAGGAAAATTTGTAATGTCTCTCATTGATTTACATAGTTTGGAAATATATCACGATTATGCTGAGCAAATTAGGAATAACTGAATTTCCTAGATAAGAGTTGACTACACCTAAATTATAGTTAATCCAATCCACTATAAATCGGCAAATGATTATTCTTGATTTATTTTTCTCATTATTGTCAAATTATTCTCCTTTCCAAATATTCTCTTTCCCTATCTCCCTCAAAATTTGGTCTGAAGATGTCTTCCATGGCCAGCTTGCTTGTCAACTTTGACTGCTTTCTTGGTAGTCACTTTTGTTAGAATATGCAGCACTGTTTATCTGTTGGACATAGGTCTCTGAATCGTCCACTCTTTTCCTTGATGAAGTGCTTATCTACCTCAACATGTTTTGTTCTATGAAGAACTAGGTTGTGTGCTATGAGATTGTTGCCTTGTTATCTGATGCGCCTTTATGGGAAGTTGACACTACCTTTAGTTCATCAAGGATTCTTTTAATCAATAATACTTCACATACCATGAGCAAGTGATCCTAGGGTCGACTAAACACGCTCCTCACCACCACATTCTGCTTCTTACTGCACTATGTAACTAAATTACCTCCAACGAATGTGCAATTGCCAGAGGTCGATCGTCTATCGGTCAAGCTACTAGCCCAATCAACGTCTGTATAAACCTCAACTTGTAGATGACTATTCTTTTCAAACAATAATCCTTTTCCTGGCGATCCCTTTAAATACTTCAATATCCGATATGCAGTTTTAAAGTGTTCTGACCCCGGTGAGTGCATGAATTGGCTTACTACACCTACAACAAAAGCTATATCTGGAAGAGTGTGTGATAGGTAAATAAGTCTACCAACCAGCCTTTGAAACTGCTCCTTGTTCTTCACTTCTTCAGGTTTGGAAGGTTGAAGCTTCAAATTGTGCTCAATTGGTGTCTCAGCTGCCTTACAACCAAGTAATCCCGTTTATGACAGCAGGTCTAACACATATTTATGTTGAGATGCGAATATACCTATCTTGGATCTGGCAAATTCCATTCCAAGGAAGCCACTTCTGAGCCTCCCCGAATCTTTAATCTCAAAATCAGCAAGAACTCTCTTAAGCCTTTCTTGTCAACATGGTCATCATAGGTGAGGTATGTCCTCAACATAAACAATTAAAATAAATTTTCCTTCCTTTGAGTGTCTATAAAACAAGGTATGAGTCGGCTTGACTTTGTGTGTACCCATGACCATACTTGATTTTGCCCAGGCTCGCTCGAGCTATGCTCGAGGCGATTGTTTAAGACCATAAGGACTTTTAAGCACGCAAACTTTACGACTTCTTGGATTTCTTTCAAATCCCAGCGGTAAACTCATAAAGACCTCCTCTTCTAAGTCTTCGTTCAAAAAAGCATTTTTTACATCCAACTAGTGTAAAGGCCAGTCATAATTTGCAGCCAAGGATAGTAGAATATGAATGGAATTGATTTTTGCAACAGGAGCAAATGTTTCCTGATAATCAATCCCACGTGTTTGTGTATATCCTTGACTACTCGCGTGCTTTATACGCAACACTTCCATTAGCTCTACACTTGATAGTAAAGACCCATTTACAGCCTACAATTTTCTTCTCCCTTGGTAGATCCACTAATTCCTAGTCTTATTCTTGCCGACATTCATCTCTTCTAAGACGGCTGATTTCCAATCAGGATTCTCTAGTGCTTCCTGGATCTTTTTTGGAATAAACAGGTGAGAGATTTTTGTGGTAAAGGCATTATGGGATATGATATGACACTTGTTTGGCTATGGGATGTTCAGTGCAACTACGGACTCGTTTTCTAAGTGCTATAGGTATAAAGGTCAGATATGGTAGGAGTAATATCTGATGAAGCAGTTGTGAATTAGAAAAAGAAGAGTTGGGTTACATTATTAATTCAATGAACCATCACATGGGAAGATAAGCGAGTTACACGTGATTGAAGGATCTTTGGTAGGTCTCTATTTTTTCTTTGAGTTCCTCTTCTGGTATACACAATAGGATTTATAGGATCTCTTTCTAGTATATCTCCCCCTGAATGTGAGGTTTCTATACTCGGCTGAGATAGATTATTAGTTTCCATATTCAGATTTTTAATTTCCTGATTATGTGGCACAAGATTATCATTAATAGAGAGAAAAAAAGGTGTAGGTAAAGGATCGATTCCCAATGTGCTTCATTAACTATCCTTGAAGGCAATTTACTGAAAATATGGTTGACTCACGAACAAATCCATGGTAACAGAATTTTTTGAATGAAGTTATAACATTTACACCCTTTTTTATTTGGGGTGTAGCCAAAAAGGCCATATTTTTCTGCCACAGGATCGTTTAGATCGCAATCTGCTAGGTAAGTGAACATACAGTCTGACCAAAGACTTTTAATGGTAAGTCAGAATTGATTTTGCATTATGGAAATATTTTCCTAAGGCCCTTGAGAGTGTAATGTCTTGTAAAACACAAGTTGACATTCTATTAATCAAGCAGAAATTTGTTAAAATTGCATCTCCCCATAAATACTTTGGTACATGCATGAAAAACATAAAGGCTCGAGCAACTTCAAGTAAATGATGGTTTTTCCTTTTGGCTACACCGTTTTGTTGGGGAGTGTCACTACATGTGGAATAATGTTGGATGGCTTTTTCTTGTAAAAAATTTCCCAGCGTCATTGAAATACCCGAGTTCCATTATCTGAGGAAGAATTTTTATTTGTGTTGAAATTGATTTTTGATCATAGTGTAAAATCTTGAATAGTTTTTCAACCTTAGATTTATCACTCATTAAGTATGCCCAGCAAAGTCGAGTGTGATTATCTATAAAAGTTACAAACCATTTTTTTCCCGAGGAAGTTGAAATTTTTGAAGGCCCCCCCGAACATCACTGTAAACGAGTAAAATGGTTTTGATGCACAATAGAATTCGTGACTTATAAGTATTCTGATGACTCTTTGATAAATGACAACTTTCACATTCAAAAGATGAACAATCCATATTTTAAGCAAAACGAAACAAATATTTTAAATGGGAAACTGGTGCCTAATCTAAGATGCGGTATTATTTTTCGAGGAACGAGAAAGAAAACTAATACTAGTATTAAGGCTGTAAGGCTTTGTTTTATTTATAAAAAGGTTGTCATCGAAAAAATAGAGTCACCCACCATCCTATGCGCAATCATCATCCCGTGCTCACAGTCTGAAATTTACAATGAGAATCAAAAAGAATATAAAGCAATTAGAGTCCTTAGAGAGTTGATTGATAGATAAAAGGTTACAAGTAGGTTAAGACATGCGAGTTGATTTAGAGTGATTGTTTCAGAGATTTTAATAGACCCTTTTCCTGCTATAGGAGAAAGTCTACCATGTGCAATTCGAACTTTTTTATTTCCATAACATGGTGTATAAGAGTGGAAAGCATCAGAGAGACTTGTCATATGGTCAGAAGCACCAGAATCAATAATCCACAATGTAGAGTTTGAATGACACGAGAAAGCACAAGAATTCCTACCTGTTTGAGCTAAAGAACTACTAGGAATACGGTCGGGATTGGATTTTAGCAACCTCGAAGTAGATCCATCTTCTCCTTGTTGAGACCCGAGTATTAGTGTGCCTCATTTGCGAAAGGGTGTTGGGCGATGAAACCTCTCGGGCTTGCTACTGCTTCCAATTTGATGGTTACCATGGATCTTCCAACGGTCTCATGAGTGTGCACGGGTTTGTTCTGAATCGCACCACACTCATAGTTTCATCTCCACATCGCTGATTGTTCATAGACACCTTAGATTTGCATCGCGTGGTAAACGAGTTCTCGGTGTATAATCCCACTTCTTCCAAGAATGACAACATAATGGCTTTCCTCCTGCTGAACTTCAGCAAAAACTTCCTCAAGTGAAGGAAGTGACCCACGGCCAATGATTCTCCCCCTCGCTTCATCAAACTCCACTTTAAACCTACAAGAAATTTAAAGATGCGATCATTCTCCTCCGTGCTCTATGGTGGTTGTAGTCTTGAGTGGATTTCCACTCCTTCGGTGTTGAACAAATCAGATCCTGCCATAGTCTCTTGACATGAGGAAGTATTTGGTGACATTATCATCTCACGGCGAAGTTCACCAAGTTGTAGTTGTGAATTCATACACTTGCGATTGATTTTAAGTCAAGAATACATTTGAAGGTGAATGTTGTTCGAGTTCCTTAGTAGTAGGATAATTCATATAATTGGTAATGTCTTCATCCATCGAATTAACAAGCCAAGCCATAACCATAGAGTTCTCGGCATCGGTGCATAATTGCATTTTAACATGTGCCTTCTTTTCTCTAGTTAGGTATCAATCTTCCCTCTTATCGAATGAACTTGTTCGTACGGACATTAAAAGCGTAAGATTATCTCCATTGGGACGAATCACGGTAATCTAGAAGGAGTGCGGTCGGATCAGAAACCACAGGTTTCTTTGAAGAGTTCATGTTCAAGGAAGAGGATATAGTTTTAGAAGATACATAGACATAATCGAAGGGTAGGTTTAGTTGCTAGAGTAAGTGCGAAACTTTTAAAGAGTCGAACAATCCATTCAGCTCGATCTGGAGCTTGAAAATAAGGAAACATGTCTCATTGATTTACATAGTTTGAAATATATACGATTATCTTTGAGCACTAAATTAAGATAACTATAATTTCCTAGAATACACAAGAGTTAGGCTACACCTAAATTACGAGTTAATCAATCCTATGCATCGAATGATTGTTCTTGATTTATTTTTTATTTATTGTCAAATCATTCTCCTTTCCGAATATTCTCTTTTCCATACGGTTTAATTAATCACAGTGCGTTGTTGTGTTCTAATAGGGACATCATTTTCTGGAACCATGTCACATAACATTTTTTACTGTTTCCAGATCAACTATGTTTATGAAGGTAGACTAAACTCTGCTATTTCAATATTTTATATGCAAGTTGAGATATTCCATTGTCCATCAAAAGAGATAATATCTTGCATATGCTTTCTAATGACTTCCTCTGTATAGACTCAATGCAGTTTACGTAGAAGAATCTGAGGATGAATCATTGGCTTATAAACATAATAGCACTTTCACGGGTTCTGTATTTAATATGTTGATAAATGATTTTTAAATGCTCATTTATCGATCCTTTTATATCTACGAATAACATTGGAGGTTATTTTTTTTTGGTAGTCTTTTACGGTTATAGTAAGATAGTAGTCACCGAGCAAAGTGGAACCTTCACGGGAAAATTGTCCATGGATGAGTGTTGATTGTAGTTATCTCTTGTAATGTAAGGTGGCTTTAGAGCCACAGTAATAATTTCTTGTACATGCTCAGCTAGTCTTTGCTAGTTTTTTGAATAGTACAGATAAGAGATGGGTTGTGTTCAAGTAGCTTGAGGTTGGCACATTTTTCATTATGCGGATGAAGCACTCCCTATTTGCACCAAAATTAATGCTTGTAAAAGGAGTCCCATCTGAACTGGCCCATTAACTAGGTCTCGAATGCAGGTAAGATTTGTTAGATCTCATCAATAGTCCTTAAAGAGGTTGCTTTGAGAGCTTCTACACATGAATCCTCAATAAAATTGAAGTTGAGGCATCTCTATGCACATTGCTCTAAAATGTAGATTTAGCTTTGTGTTTAGCGAGGAGCTAGAAAGCAGCACTTTATTCTGACTTTCTTCTTTCATAGTAATGATTGCACACGAGAATTGGTGGTCACAAATTAATACGGTAGTTGGCAAGGTTTCTTTCCTGACAAGTTCGTATTAGTGACCAATCTTACCTCATGTCAGCTCATGGAGTGGAGTTGTTTTTTTGCAGAATTTTGGTGTTGCACATGCGAAGCATAATGAAGAGTTGGCTGACCATATCCTTGATTATTGTGGGGTGCCTCATTGTTTTGTGTTTATTCTCCTTGTTTGGAGTGTGGATGCAGTAGATGTTATTGGGTTTGGTATCGAGATTTTACATACAAAAAGCTGCAAGAAGAGAATTTATGGAAGTGGTCCATGTTTACTTGATTTTACAACCTTCTCAAATTTCTTCAACGGAGTTCAAAATGAATTCTGTTAATATATTCTCTCTTTGTCCACGAAGAGTTTGAAAAACACAATTTGTTGCAACTCTAACCATGTTTGACTTACGTGGTTGGAAATGATTGAACAAGCCATATATCTTTATTAGATGTGTGTTGGAGGGATATCATCTTTGGATGATCCTTGCTGTGATTGATGCTTGGTAATCTTGGACTAACTGGTAAAGTGGAGTCTAGCTTTATGGAAAGTTTTGTTGGAGGTGAGTCTGCGGGATACTCACCGAGACTTCTTGTGGAATGGGATGCAATTTTCTTTTTGTTGGGGTCCTGGGGAGAATGGGAATGGATGGAGTTGTGAAATTTTATAGGTTCTTTTAAGAGATGAGATTTTACTTTCAGGCCTAGATCGACCCGACCGGCTAGCGGGTTTAGTTGGCAAATCATGGAGCCTACATTAAGCGGTTTGTTGGGAATTTTTCCCTTTGACCAATTTTGGAGTATACTAAAACTTTGGAAGTACATTTTGTTCTTATTTGGAGTACTCTTTTTCTTCTTTGATTTTGAAGGATTGCTAATATTTGTATTATCTCTTGTTTGATCTTTGAAATACTTATATCCTATTTAAAAAGAGGCACATATTATTCATTCATAACATCTAATGGTGTCTTTGGCAGCATTGTTTTGTTTCTTGTCTATCCATTCTTCCCATGCTAAATAAAATTTATTTTTTTAGGGAATACCTTTTTCCATGCTGGTGATGAGATGTTACGTTCAAAATCTATTGATCGTGATTCATTACAACTCTGAGGCCCCGGTTGCCAGTCCACTACCAATTTATTTTGTATACATTTTGCATAACTGCGAGTTCATTATCTTGTGAATTCCACAATACCATGATGATGGAATTATATAGAAAGAAATCTACCTTACTGGTTATCGATATAAAGAGATTTCCTTCTCGATTCTTAATGGATCATATTTTACCTCAAATGTTGTATCTTATTGTTTCGAGGCTAGACTTCAGCTACAATTTAATATTTAGGTGTTGGCCTTCCACCAAAAGAAAAAAACGAAAAGAATTGGCCTCTATAAGCATTCATTAATTTTCATATTCATCATTTTGTTGTTTACTTTCAAACGATCTAAATTATCCTGATCAATTTCTTTTAGATTTAACATTGTGAAGCAGAGATCTGATGCTGATTATTGTTTCCTTATCATTTTGTTCCCTAGAACAAGCTTCATGACATATTGAACCACTATCTGTTTGAAGGATTAAACCAAGATTGCGAGATCCATCCTTTTAAGCCTCAGAAAAGTCACATCATTCTTGATTGAGAATTTTTTTAAATGTATTAAAGATTAGAGTACTCTTCACCACTCTTCGAAGCAAGGAGCTGACCAATGCTATCGGGTGACTCTGAGATATTATCTGCATTTTTATATAGAACATTATTGGGAGATTCTTAGGTATCATGCGTGGATTTAAGCAACATGTCGGGGGAATAGGAGACATCTTCTTTAATACAGCAAGAAAAATATTAAAAGGAACTGGATTCCCTTGTCTTCTATTTCTGGTATGGGAAGCATGTAAAATTTCAGGGATGCCCACTTCTAAATGAATGCTTCCATGGACTCTGTGTGTGTGTGTGTGTATGTATACATAGTAGATTAGATTGTCCAACATTTCCTTGGATCTTACTGTTCATTTGTGGCATTTTGCTTTCTATCTCTATGTTGTAAGTTTCAGCCACTTCACAGGCTAGTTGAAGAGATGGAAACCATGCCATTAGAATTTTTACGCATTGATATACTTGCTTCCTCTTCTCTCGACTTCTTAGCAGGCCCCGGAATATGGCTCCGGCACCAACTAATGAATGAGCGCTTGTTGAAATGTCACACGGCATTCATCGGTGAACTTCTGAAATTCTTTGACAGTTTCTATGATACTCCTTTTCGAGCAGATGCGTTTCCATAATCACGGTCCATCGTGGGTCCACGGCATCATTGTGATGAGCATTGAAGATGGCCATGAAGGTGTCCACTGGGTTATCTCAACTTGATCCTGTGTGAGTAAATAAATTTCTTGCTTCTCACTTGTGCGCGGTGTCAATTATCTCCTTGGATAATAGATGTTTTCACCTTTTGTTCCAAACGGCTACTCCTTATATTGTTGTCATCATCAATCCAAAAGCCGCCAGGGATCAAATTTGCTAGCCACGCGCTGCGGTAGAACTCTACAATTGCATCGATGCAGTGCGGCCGTTCGTTCTATCCATCAGTGATGGTTTTTTGCAACTAGCAATAGCAGCGTTTACAATTTGGGCCCTTGATGTAGTTAATGTCATCAAGTTGATAGGAGTTATCAAAGAACTCAACCTATGCTTGGCATCATCAGGATGCTTCCTTTTGTGCCTCAAGGACGACATGTGTTTGTTGAGCCTAGGGAATCTGAGTAGCATGCATCCCTACCAAAAGCATCTGATACGTCTGTAATACCCGTAATTTTAATTATTGTGTTTTAAATTGAATTATTAAATTTAATTTTTCTGATGCCTATCTGACCCAAGAATTTTTTTTTTATTAATCCTAAGGTTAATTTGGGACATGTGTATTTATTTTGACCCTACAAATTTATCTAAATAATTATCATTATGTCATTATTAATTATAATATATACATTTCATATTATTGTTGGGATTTTAATTAGATAAAGTGCCCAAATTAATTATGATTAGGGACTTATTAATTTATGGTTTAAGCAGAGGAGAGATTTAAACAAATTTGGCAACTTTGCCAAATTCCATCAACCTCCACCTTCTCTCTCTCCCGACACCTCACGGTAGCGCCACCTACGAGAGCCATTCAGCGATTCCGGCGCTGATCTGGCGTCGACCGCGGAAAAGGTAAACCACCTCAGGCCACCCTTGTATTGCCGGTTCCGCTGAAGCTACGATCTCGCCGGAATCACGCGCAAGGCTCTCTCGCCCTTGCCGCCATTTGTTGTCATTTCACGGCCACCTCGCCCCAAACCGACACGAGATCTGAACTCCTCGCCCCAACTTAAGGATCCACCTTGATCGGCGTTCAAGGTCGTTTCTTGGAGTGAACGGAGGGTGGGCTTCAGCCGGAGTTGGGGGGCCCATCGGGGGCGATTCGGCCACTAGGTGATCTCGGAATAAAGCGATCACATTTTTGGCTTCCTTGAGCTTTGGGCTTCGCGTGGGTGTCCTTAGAATCTAATTCCGGCAACCCTCAAATTTTCGGGCCACCGGCGGCGGCGGCGGACCGCAGACGTGCGGGGAGGCAGGCGTTCGTCTCACAGTTCCGTGGATTCGAAGCGATGCAATCGGTTTAAACGTGAGCTTGGTAAAGAATCTATACCCTAAAACGCGTGTGAACTCTAATTGTATAATTGTTCGATATTCGTATTTTAATTGTTCGTAATTGTTATTTTAATATTGAAAATGCCTTATTTATCGTTTAATTACTCGTGTTCGTGTTTTGAAAAGATGTAACTTAAAGTACATACGCCGGTTGGATGTTATGTTTTATTTTATCCTGTGTAAACAGAACCGCGTTGATTTTTGATTAAACGTATTTTTACTTATATCCGGAGTTATTAATGTGTAAGTATAATTATTTATCCGAATCTACAAATTGTATCAATTGTGTTTATCGTGATTTGGTGGCGCCCTTGTGTTGGATTGGGTCGGCTAGTGGATTTATACCTTTGTAGTTGTGGCCCATTTCGACGTGGATAAATTGTGGATATTAGGGTGTATTTTTATCGGGTTAAGGCAGTTTTACGAGGAGTTAAGTCCGAGTTTTTAGGGAGGTTACGCGAATTTTCGAATTAGAATTTAGATGTGCTATATTGGTCTTTGTGAATTGTCTAGTCTAGTCTAGAGTTAAGCAAACCTCAATCTTGATATTGATTATGTCTTTTCTGTCTAGATTGTAAAAGCCTGACCCTACGCGGCGGCTTTGGCGTAGACGCGGCTGAGACCGTTACTACGTGAGTTGATATCATATAGTTTATGACACATCATCTTAGCATTTATGGCATTAGGCTACACTCCATCATCACGACATGATTATTACTATTGGAATTGTATTTACTATGGTAATTAAATTATTTAGTTTGTTATGAAATATATCTGCATATGAGGCCCATTATGATGATGGATATGAGTGTGTGTGTATTGTTAGGTGTGATATTGCGTTGTGCATTGTATTTGAAATGTTTGTAATGGGAACTATAGCAGGACATACCACCTAATGGATTACATCAGGACCGCGTGCGCATCGGTATTGATCAGATTATGTTATAGGTTTATGGTTATGGACATGAGTTCCCTGGTTGAGCGTTTCTCTCGGGGATGCCGGAGGTAAGGTCCCTGGTTGAGCGTTACTCTCGGGGCGCCGGCTGTAGAGTATGATATGTTAAGTTCTTTGGAGTTAAGGACCTGAATTAGTGTAGTCTCTCGAGCCGATATAGTTTATTGGATTAAGTGTCGATTGGAGTTAAGGACCCTGGTCGAGCATTTCTCTCGGGGCACCAGTCACATTGGATTTGAGAGAGCCGTATGGCTTGTAGTATTGGAGTATAGGGTCTTGCTAGAGTTCTCGATTTTTGTGATGATTATGTGATGATATGAAACTTAATGTGTGTGCATGTATACTTATGGGAGTGTATTGTTATACTGTAATTCTATATGTATGTGTATCCTGTTGGTTGTAGATGTGGTATAGACTATATGATGTTAACTCACTCGTGGTAGCGGTCTCAATTTATTTTCCGAATCTTGTGGTCTCCTTCTCGGATCATGATGGCAATTCTCTTCCTTCACGGCGGTTATGTGTAATATTATGATATTATTCACCCTTGTCTATTTCATCTAGGCGTCACCGCAGTATTTGGATATTAAAATGTATTGAAATCAGCTCGTATTCTATTAATTGCATGCATTGTTGGAGTATGTGGGATCGAGATTTATCTCTCCCTATCGACACCTATTAGTTGATCAGTTATATATATATCATGTGTTCGTGTGATGATAAGTGGTATGAGTATTTCAATTAGGCTTACTACGGGTTTCGGTGGCTTTATGCCTTCCCATTCTAGTGCGATCCGCGACCCCGGGTTGGAGTCGTGACTTTTGAGTTGGTATCGAGCTATAGTTCATTTCCTGGCACAGAGTCTAAGTTTCGATCTTCAGGAGTTAGGATCGAGTGATCCTTGTCTGTCATCATTGCACCTAGTTTTACGCTGTGCATTAGGGCGTCTGCATTGTTATCTGATAAGTCTTGTGTTTACTTTTAGTATGAGGCGTGGGTCGAGGGAAAATGCGGCGCGACCGGTACCGGGCTGCTCGGTTCATGAGGAGGCCTAGGAGGCCCAGCTATGAAGTCATTATACGGTTATGAGTATTCGTTCCCGATCTGATGAGCTGAAGCGGGCATGCTTCTAACCGGTATTCATGTTTGTTAGGTCTGGGGTGCGTGATGCGGCGAGTTATATAATGTAATTATTCGTATTACATACATGCATTCAGGTGTGATATTCTGAGTATAGCCTCGTTTCACCGCATGATGGTTATTCACGCTAGATAGCGGTGAAGTATTGCGATTTTTAGAATGACGTACAATGTTAGAATATGCTTTGCTAGAGGTGGATCATTAGACCTTTAAGTCTCCCACTTCTTCGTTAAAGAATACATAGATATTAAAATTAGATCGAAATTATTCCTAATTGTGGTTACATTGGAATGATACTCGAAAGGTAAGTGGTAGTTTCTTTCGTCAAATCGGTGATAACATCGAGAAGACTACAATTGAATTCGTTGTTAGATGAAGACGAAATTGAATGAGAATATTAGTCATGTATGATTAATGAAGTAAGAATAAGCGGATGTTATATCAGCACGATTAGCGTCAGAGAAACTTGAGCCTATGCTAGTTTTTATTTGTTTGAAGCACTTAATATTGTGCCCGATCCATAAAGGGATAGTTATGACATTTCACTACTAGAATTGCATAATAAATGCAGAATTCAGACATAAAGCATGAGCATGCATCACTAGGGCATGCATCATAAATCATACATTCTACACACAGGCATACATTGCATTAGGATCATGCATTGCAGCCCTTTGGTGATGAGGGACATCATCACCCTGGTGCACAATGTTGTGAGAATTTTATTCAAAGAAAACTATCAAAGATCTAAAAGATTTTATGAAGAGTGTATTCTATTAAAAAGTATTTTATTAAAGTTTCTTTAGCTTGAGGCTCTCACGGATGTGAGCTCATTGGTAATAACCATGGGTGTAATTAAAGGGTACTACGAAAAGTTAGGAGCTATGATAAAGTAATCATTATGAGTAATCTTAGCGGAAGTAATATGAGACCACCAGTTTCACTGGTTATATCACGTGATGATAGCATGATTGTTATCGTGTTAATTAAAAGTGATGCCTTGGAGCGGTCTTATATTTCTATCGTGTCCGATCTCTATGAGACATGGACCTCCTTGCGAGATTTAATTACTTGGATGTGATGGATTTTGATGTGATGCGGGTATGGGTTGGTTAGCTGCTTATGCCACCACTGGATTCTTGGAGTGAAATAGGTGATTTTAAGTTCCGGGGATCTGAGTTGGTTTCGCGGGTGAGTGAATGCAAGCCCCTCCTAACTGGTGTCTGTCCCTATTATAGCTAGGCGAATGTTACGCCGTGGATGTCAGGGTTATCTGGCTCTTGTCAGGGACACGGTGGTAGAGATAAGTAGAGTCGATAATGTCCCTATTGCTTGTGAATTTCCTAATGTTTTCCCAGAGGAGTTGCGGTTTACTTTTTGACGGGGAGATAGAATTTTGCATGATGTTGTCAGGGCACAGCTCCTATCTCTTTGCCACCTTATGGGATGGCACTGCTTGGTGAAGAGGCGGAAGGAGCAATTACGAGTTTGTTAGACAAGGTTTGTTAGGCCCTAGTACTTCTCCACCAGATTTATACCGTATATTGTAAGGAAGAAAGATGGTTCCTTGCGATATGTATAGACTAAGACCAATTTGAACAAGGCGACAATACGTAATAAATATCTGCTCCCCCGAATAGATGACTTGTTTGATCAGCTTCAGGGTGCATCATGTTTTTCTAAGATTGATCTACGGTCAGGATATCATCGGAAATTTGAGGAAATAAGACATGAGGATGTTTCGAAAACTGACGTGGAGGCAGGAATACGGCCCATTATGAGTTCTAGTGACGTCTTTTGGACTCACTAATGCACCGGCGACCTTTATGGATTTGATGAGCGAGTGTTCAAACCCTTCTGGATAAGCTTTGTAATTGTGTTCATTGATGATATCTTAGTGTATTCTCTAGGAATTGAGGGAGGGCATGTAGAGCATTTAAGGATAGTATTGCGGACTTTGAGGAGCAGCAATTATATGCCCAAATTCTCCAAGTGTGAATTTTGGTACGGATGAGTGTAGCCTTCTTGGGACGTAGTATCGGGGAAGGTGTTCAGAGTGGATCCCAGAAGATAGGCGGTGATGGATTGGCCGGAGACCCGACCACGGTGGCGGGGTTCGAGTTTCCTGGGTTTAGCCCGGTTATTATCGGCCCGGATTTCGTCTTGGCGGAGATTTTTTCAGGGATCATTTGCCTCTTGGCCACGATTAACCCGAAGAATCATGGATTTCGGGTGGACGGAGGCTTGTGAGGAGAGTTTTCAGAAGCTGAAGGATTGTTTGACCTCTGCTCCAGTGTTGGCATTACCTTGCAGTGCAGGGAGGTTATCTGGTATTGTGGCCAGCCGAGTCGGATTGGGGTGTGTATTGATGCGGCCGCGGTAAGGTGATTGCTTATGCTTCTAAATGTTTACGAAGAGACCTGGCGAAATTACCCAACTCATGACTTGGAGATGGCAGCAGTGATCTTTGCATTAAAAATCTGGAGGCATTACCTTTATGGTGGGGGCTTATGAGATCTACAGATCATAAGAGTTTGGAAGTATCTTTCGACGGTGACAATACGAGGCGGAGGAGATGGTTGGGTTGTTAAAGATCAGCATCTTCATTAGAGGTATCATTTGGGTAAGGCTAATGTGGTGGCAGATGCTTTGGTAGGAAATCATCAAACGATCCTTGCATTAGTGCGAGGCAACCGATTGACTAAGGAAGTTTGTATGAATTGTATGATCGGGGTTCTGACTAGAGGTGTTAGATGCAGGCACTTTAGCACATTTCAGAGTCAAATCAGTTCTGATGGACAGAATTAAGACAACTCAATGCAGAGACCCACAGTTGATGAAAATTATGGATGAGGTGCAGCAGGGTCAGGCAGGTGATTTTGTGATTGGGAAAGATGGCACGTTGAGATTGGGTACTAGATTGTGTGTTCCCGATGTTGATGGACTTAGAAGAGAAATTATGGAAGAGGCTCATCATACAGCTTACAGTATTCATCCCGGTTCCACTAAGATGTATCTTGATCTTAAGGGTAACTATTGGTGGAGTGGTATGAAGAAGGATGTAGCGGAGTTAATATCCAAGTGTTTGACTTGCGGCGGGTCAAACTTGAGGCATCGAAGCGGAGTGCGGGTTGTTGCAGCCACTCCCCATTCGGAATGGAAATGGAGAATATTACCATGGACTTTGTGGTGGGTTACACCTCGAACCGGCGAGGAGTATGATTCCATTTGGGTGATAGTCGTCGAATGACTAAGTGGCACTTCTTACTGTGAAGACAACTTTTCCGTGGCAATTATGCTAGGGTGTATATTGAGAGGATTGTTAGTCTTCATGGATCCCGATTTCGATTGTGTCGACGAGGGCCCCGGTTCACTTCTAGGTTTGGCGAAGCTTCATGAGGAGCCCAGTACTCGATTGGACTTTAGCCGCGACTTTTCACCCTCAGAGACGGATATAGACGATCTGAGAGGACTATTCAGACGTTGGAGGACATGCTGAGGATGTGTGTGATGGATTTTGGAGGCCAATGGGATTAGCATTTACCTTTGGTGGAGTTCGCGTACAACAACAGTTATCATGCTAGTATCAGTATGGCGCCTTACAAGGCATTGTATGGCAGGAAGTGTAGATCCACCGGTTCTTTGGGAAAGTTGAGTGAAAGGAAGTTAAGCGGAGTCTGAATTGGTCCAAATCACTTCTGAAAAGATTCTTATCATTCGAAATCGGTTGAGGACCGCTTTTAGCAGACAGAAGAGCTATACAGACCCCAAGAGGAAACATGTGGAGTTTGGTGTAGGTGAGTATGTATTCCTGAAGGTTTCCCCAATCACGGCGTGATGAAGTTGGTAGAAAGGAAGTTAACCTTACATGTGGACCATTTGAGATTATGGATAGAGTTGGGGATAGGCTTGCTCATTGGGTTGCCATCTAATTTCGCTGTCATTCATCCGGTCTTTCATATATCTATCTTTGGCGAGAAATATGTGTCAGATCCTTCATGTGCTCTGTGAGCCCGAGTAGAGTCGATGGGAATTATCGTATGAGGAGCAACCTGTAACTATCGTGGATACTCAGGTTCGTCAACTCCGATCGAAAGTCATTCCGATGGTCAAGGTCCTATGGCGGAATCATTCGATTGAAGAGTGCACTTGGGAATCCGAGCAAGAGATGCGACGGTCATACTCATACTTGTTCCAGTGATAAGGTATATTTCTTATTCCTAGTCGAGGGCGTTTTCTTAAGGGAGGAAGATATAATAAAGTAATTTTAATTGATGTATTTTAAATTGAATTATTAAATTTAATTTTCCTAGGTATATATTTATTAATCCTAAAAAGAGTTATTTGGGACATAATATGTTATTTTGACCTACAAATTATCTAAATAATTATCATTATGCATTATTAATTGTAATATATAAACTTTCGCATTATTGTTAGGATTTTAATTAGATAAAGTGCCCCAAATTAAGTGTAATTAGGGACTTAATGGTATGGTTTTAAGCTTAGGAGAGATTTAAAACGAATTTGGCAACTTTGCAAATTCCATCTCAACCTCCCACCTTCTCTCTCTCTCCCCGACTTCCGTGCCACTCACAGGCGCCATTCGGTGGTCCGTATGATCTGGCCGTCCGACACGGGAAAAAGAGTGAAATCCCACCTCAGAAGCCACCCCTTGTATTTAGCCGGTTCCGCTGAAGCTACGTCGCGGAATCACGCCGCAGGCTCTCCTGCTCGCCCTTGCGCTTGTATTGTTCGGTATTTCAGACCACCTCATGGCAGGCACGGATCACGAACTCCTCGCCCCCAAAAACTTAAGGATCCACCCTTGATCGACGTTCCAAGGTCGTTTTGCCGGTGAACGGAGGGTGGAGCTCAGCCGGGTGGAATTTGTCAGGGCGTTCAGCCACTCCCGGTGATCCTCAAGCGAAAACGATCACATTTTTTGGCTTCCTTCAGGCTTTGGAAAGCCCCGTGGGTGTCCTTAGAATCTAATTCCGGCAACCCTCAAATTTTCCGACCCGCCGTCAGCCGGACCTCGAAGCGTGCCGAGAGCAGGCGTTCGTCTCGGGTTCCGTGGATTCCAGGCGATCTGTCCGGTTTTCGCGTCGAGCTTATTAAAGAATCTATACCACTAAAGCAGCATTAATTGTATAATTGTTCGATATTCGTATTTTATTGTTAAGCTAATTGTTATTTTAATAATGAAATATATATTTATCGTTTAATTACTCGTGTTCGTGTTTTGAAAAGATGTAACCCAAAGTACATACGTAGGTTGGATGTTGTGTTTTGTTTATCACAGTAATAAGCAGACCGCGTTGATTTTTGATTAAACGTATTTTTACTTATATCCGGAGTTATTAATGTGTAAGTATAATTATTTATCCGAAGCTACAAATTGTATGGTGGCCATTTATACGTGATTTGTTGGCCCTTGTGTTGGAACCAGAGTTGGTAGGTGGATTTATCTTGTGGTTGTGGCTAGGCTGAGCATTGGATAAATTGTGGATATTAGGAGTGTATTTTTATCGAGATTACGGAACCGTTTCTGAGGAGTTAGTCCGGTTTAGGGGGTTACGCGGTACCGGTAGAATTTAGATGTCTTTATATTGGTCTAGCCTGTGAATTGTCTAGTCTAGTCTAGAGTTAAGCTTAAACCTCAATCTTGATATTGATTATGTCTTTTCTATTCTAGATTGTCCGACAGCTACGCCAAGGCAGCCTGAGGCGTAGAAGCGGCTTTGAGACCCGATTTTTCTGTGAGTTGATATCATATAGTTTATGACACATCATCTGCATGCATCGCATAGCATTTATGGCATTGGGCTACACCCCATCATCCGCGACATAGTTATTACTATTGGAATTGTATTTACTATGGTAATTAAATTATTTAGTTGTTATGAAATATCGCATATGAAATTGTTATGATGATGGATGTGAGTGTGTATTGTTGGGTGTGATATTGCTGTGCATTGTATTTGAAATGTTTGTAATGGGAACTATAGCAGGACGTACCACCTAATGGATTACATCAGGACCGCGTGCGCATCGGTATTGATCAGATTATGTTATAGGTTTATGGTTATGGACATCAGTTTCCTGGTTGAGCGTTTCTCTCGGGGGATGCGGATGGGTCCACACAGTTGAGCGTTACTCTCGGGCGCCCATTTGTAGAAGTATGATATGTTAGTTGATGGAGTTAAGGACCACGGTCGGAGTAGTCTCTCGGGCGCCGGCTATGGTTTATTGGATTAAGTCGATTGGAGTTAAGGACCACGGTCGAGCATTTCTCTCGGGGGCCTGATCCTGTTGGATTTAGAGAGCCGTATGAAACTGTAGTATTGGAGGATAGGGTCTTGCTAGAGTTCTCGATTTTTGTGATGATTATGTGATGATATGAAACTTAATGTGTGTGCATGTATACTTATGGGAGTGTATTGTTATACTGTAATTCTATATGTATGTGTATCCTGTTGGTTGTAGATGTGGTATAGACTATATGATGTTAACTCACTCTCGTGACTGACAGTCTCAATTTATTTTTCAGGTACTGTCAGTCCTCCTTCTCCAGATCCTTGATAACCCGCCGAATTCTCTTCCTTCACGGCGGTTATATGTAATATTATGATATTATTCACCCTTGTCTGTCTAGGCGTGCATGATGTTGGATATTAAAATGTATTGAAATCGGCCTCATTAATTCTGTAATTGCATGCATTGTTGGAGTATGTGGGATGAGATTTATATCTCCCCCTATCGACACCTATTAGTTGATCGAGTTATATATATATATCATGTGTTCGTGTGATGATAAGTGGTATGAGTATTTCAATTGAAGCACTACGGGTTTTGGTGGCTTTATGCGCCTACATTCCCTAGTGCGGTCATTTGAGGTTGGGTAAGTGACACGTGCCAAGTTAGCCAAGAACTTTGGATATTCCCCAGCGGTGGAAATTTTTGAAGCTCTCCTAGGCTTCTTGTGGAGGAAGCTTAGCGACGGTGAAGATGGCGTTGTGAAGATGGAGTTCTGGGAGTTGTGATGTAGAGTTGACGGGGTGTTAGTAAACCATATTTTTGCTGGTTTTCTTAACCACTTTCATTTGGATCATCAGTATTTTATCTATATTTGTGGGTTGAAATAATCAAAACGTCTTCATAATATGTTTATCTGAATGCGTAGCTGAAATAATCAAATGGTGTTTTGGCGTTGGTACATTTGAATAAATAGGACTTTAAATGTTGTTTCCAAATGCCAATGATTAGTCGCTTGATGGCGGCATTATGTAATTTTCCTTTTCCTCCATTAAGGAACTTTTTGAAGTCGAGGTTGAGTGATTCATGTCATTATCAGATGCATCAAAATAAACGAAAACAAGCACTCATTTTTATGCACACCTAGGGCGGAGCAGGAATTTTCTTAGTGGGGCTGATATCAACAATAAACATAAGTTGGCTGGTTGTTGAAGCCTTGCCATTCCACACTTGATGTCAAGAGTTCAAATCTTAAGTTGGGGAAAAATTGTTTTTTTTTTTTTGCTTTTCAGTGGGGTAAAATGATATTATTACGGTTTAGAAAAAAGAAATTCAAAATTTGAGTGGGGGCAATTGCCCTACCTTGGATCATACTTTTACTTGCACCATATGGTGGCTTCACTTGTCTCGACCATTTTGTTCATTTGCATCGCATAAAATTTTTCGATTGGCGTTGCATCATCTTGTGAAGCAAAATCATCTCTCTATACTCGTATGGAAGAAGGTTCTTTTTCAATATAGGTTTGTCAAACAAGAAAGCTTGACATGATACGTGTGAGTCGCTTTGAAAAGTCAGATTCCACATTCGCGGAACCTCTTCTTTGTATACCGTAAAGTCAGCTTACTCTAATGTTTACAATTTCACATAAATTCCTCTGTTCTTTTATCTCTTACTAGCTGTTTACTCTTGTTTTTTCTTATTTATTTTTGTCTCATGATGGGTCTTTTGAAGTTCCTAATCCACTAGGCGTACTCCAAAGTAGCCATCGAGGCTAGAATGCATCGTGGAGAAAGATCTTTGAAGCTCGAGTAGACATGCAACAAGGCGAGCCCGGGTATGTAGTCGGTGACATGCATGATACATGGACAAGTGAGTTTATGAGATTCGAGGTTCAGCAAACCTGACATTCACATGTTTGTATCTCAAAGCCTTCTTTTACTCAAATGTGAATGTTGCCGAGGAAAAGAGCATAAATTATCTAGTGTGTGTTCATAATAGAATGCATTTTAATCTGCTATATCCTGCAGATCGATGAAATAGATATTAATTTATAATCTTCTTTGTAATATGTTAAAGGCATGATATTTATATTTAATTTAAATCTTACAAGCTTGAGCTTTTCGGAGAGTTGGTTGTTTAACATATATCAGAGCCTGGTTCAGTAAGGGGTCTTGGGTTCGAACCGTCTCTTTGCAATTTATTCCTCATTTGTTAATTTGAAAGTCCATAGAAGACTCTATTTGTTTATTTGACTACTTCACATGCGGGTATGAGAGTTTACCGTATGAAGGAGGGTGTTAAAGGCATGATATTCATATTAAGCCCCGTCCATAAGCTCGAGCTTTTTAGGAGAGTTGGTGGATTTAACATAATCAAACACACCATTTGCGTTGCTTATCAATCCATGATTCTTGGCTGCAACGAGGAGCGAACGGGCGGATGAGCGCATATTGTGAAGGAACTTAATTTGTTTATATCATCCATTCCTCGAGGTTTAGCTAAGGAAGCGAGAAAGAGGAAGCTTTAATGGGCGTCTTTGCTCTCTGGTTTATGGAAATGAGCTCAAAAGCATGCCATGGTGCCATTATACGAGATATTTCTCGGTTCTCTTGAAGATACGACGGTCAAGTTAACGAGACCCCTTCAAGTAGAAGTATTATGTCATTGAAGTACCTTGAAGTTTCATACTTTGGATTTCAATTCTTGCATGCGTGGGTAATTTTTATGTTTATCTAAGTGTTTGGATGAACCATTGAAGCTTCTTCAGCATCTTTTGATACTCTCTTTCAGAATGGCAGTGTTTTTTGTTTGCTAGGATTCTCGATTACCACTAATTGTTGAACGAAAATAGGAAGAAAATCAATTAGAGATTGATTGTCCAAAAATATAACCTCGAAATCCGAAGTCTCCTTTCTATCTGCGAGTGTATGAACTAATTGCGAGATGCATGGACCTCTTGGCTATTCTTGACCAAATGAGATTGGGATTTTCGTAGGGATAAAGTGAACAAATGCCCCCGAGTTTTTGTGTTTGCTCCCACTTTATACATGAACTTTTTTTCGGTTCCAAGATACTCTTGAGGTTTACTTTTCATAACTCAGCCATGCCCACGCCTTTAGAAAAGGTCACAGATGGACAAACGCCGTTAAAACACTGTTAAACACCCCACACGTGTTAGAATTTGCAGCTTGGTTGTGACTTTTTTTAATGAGATGAGCATGAGTGACCACATAAATAAATGTTAGGGGTATCTTGGGATCAAAAAAAAATTTTAGGGACAAAATGGGCCATACGCACAAAACTTCGAGGAAGCGCCTTATCCAGATTTTCAGTAATATCATCTCATATGACAACCAAGATTTTTACCTGTAAATATCAACAATCACTAATGTTTTTGGTATAACAACCATTTTCCTGGCTGATATATATACTTGGAGATATTGTCTATCAGATTTAGTCCTTCCTAAAAATGAAGTAAGAACATGATAATGCTGCATACCCCGTGATTATATGTCTCGATTTTCTATTTCTCATATATGACAATTTGAACCCCTCCTTATTAATGTCTTGGTCGGATTGACAAACCGCTCTTTTCGACCCCAGCTTATCATCACTAACATCATGGATCTTGCACCTTGTTGGTTATATAATCAAAGGAGTCTTGTTTGGTGGTTATTGTGATTTGAATTCGGAATCTCAATAGAAAGGGATTGCATTTTTAGTTGCTTTTGTGAGTTGCCTCATGAGATGAGGCAAATGTGTGGTGGGAGGAAAAGACTAGAGAGAGGACAGTTGTGTGTGTACCTAAACTTGGGTAGAGTAGGCATCAAATTCTTATCCTTGAAAGCAAAGGATCATCTTCAATCTTTTGCATCCTAGTGCCTCTTGCCATTTGCTGCTACTACCATTAGATCACAGCGAACTTTGATAGACCTATGAACCAGAGCACCTTTTGTGTATTTGGGTTGAATATAATTGTGTTTGGGTGGAAATTCGTGTTGGCGCGGCCTTTCGTTTAATAAACGAGGTTATATTCATATTAATCCACATAACACGAAATTGATGAATTGATGGGTTATTATTCCATATCAATTAATATTTAACGTATTAACTGTTTAATAGGTTATTTGTGTTTAAATATTGATGGGTTGATTATAATTCATATGATTTAAATGAAATAAATTAATAAGCAGTTATCGTGTTGTATCGTGTTACCTATTTATTGCTTAAGTCATGTTTAAATTTATTTATTTTGAACTCATTTTATTCGGGTTGATAAATGCAATAGAACACTTGTCATTAACCGACCGGACCACGAATTACCACTCTTATCTACCACCATCATCATCGAATCTAACTCATCATACAAATATGTCTCCTTCCTCATCATAATCAAAGAAAATCCATCTTTCATTGGTGTTAGGTTACTTAGTAGTTAATATCATATAATATATATACTTGATCTTCAAGAAAAAAGAAAAGCAGTCATTATTATGTTAATTTGTTTCAAAAAGGAAAAAGTTTTCTCTTTCGATGTTAAACGATAGAATTCTATGGTAGAAGGTAGTTTGGTAGCCACTTGGTGATGCAAGCAAAATTGCCTTTTCCAATACTTTGTTTTTACTCATTTCTCATACTATCCTTAGTTGCTTCTTTTAATTGATCCCACATATAATAAGTCGGCTGATCGAGTGGTCAACGCCTCAAACAAGTATTTATTTAACATTAAATATTCTAGAAGTTTTTAATTTGGTGAACATTCCAAGTAAGAAAGGCTAGTGGAGCATTGACTCCTATCACTCCCATTACATCATACTCCATTTTCATATTACTATTTCCTTCGTCATCGTTTCAATTTATTTGAAAAGACCCAGAATTTTGGAACCAATCTCTTGATTTCAAAAATATTTAGTGAAAAAAGATAAAATATTTGATGATAGTTTCCAACAAACCTTAGGTTTTCAACCTTCTCGACTGCATGAACCAATGAGTACATGCCATCGGTCTCTACATGATAGGAGGATGATGTGCCTAAACCTCTTGAGGTTACTCGGACCTCCTGGTTACTCTTTGCTTGACCTATGCAATAGCGGCTGACCGCAATCCCTACGGCCTCAACAAAGGCCTATTAATTCGGAAATACTAGTGCTTGTCGACCGATTACCAGTGGGCGCCCTCTGCGTCATCGCCTCGGCCCAACATACCTGAGTCAAATGACAAGTTAAATTCTAATGAAGTATCTCTAAGGCGTAAACATAGCCCCGAGATACTATTCATATATAGAAAAATATTTCATACACAATGTCCATGCATGCATAGGTAATGCAAGACAATAATTCAATATATTAAATCATTTGCAATAAAAAAAATTATTTATAAAATTTCATTTTAAAATATTTTATTTCGTTTGATTTGATTTGATTTGATTTTATTTTAAATTTATGTGTGTATTATTTTCCATTTCATTTTCTCATTCCGGCTCACTGAAAACCACCAAGAATATATATATATATATATATATATATATATATATATATATATATATATATATATATATATATATATATATATATATATATATATATATATATATATATTTTTTTAAAAAAAAAAAAAAAAAAAAAAAAAAAAAAAAAAAAAAAAATTTTTTCATTTTTCGGAGCATCCCACGAGGAATGATTATTATTGCCTTACTTTCTAAATGGTAAGAAAATGGTTAGTTGTTAAAAAACAAAAAAACAAAAAAATAAAAAATGCATTCAAATATCATATTAAAAAAGTATATTTTTAATTATCAAATATATTTTTGAAAATAAAACAAGCTATGAGAGGTTAAATATGGTTAATTTATATAATAAAATGCTTAGTTTTCAAAAAAAGACATGCATAAAGAGGAGGTCATAAGTTAGAGTTCAAGTGAGCATAATTTACTACATTATAATTAAAATATTTAGTTATAAAAAAACAACCATGGGAGCAATCATTTAAATATATTTGATAATTATTTTAAAAATGATTTTGAAATTGCATTTAATATTTTATAAGAAATTTTTATTTTAATATTTGTTATTTTAACTATTTTACATAAGCGTGTTATTTGTAAATAATTTAAAATAAGTGAAAATAATCCAAGAGAATATCATCTTTTAAGTCTTCAAGAAAAAAAAGTTAAATTTTTTTAATTATTAAACATGCCTAACTTGTGTGAGATAAAAGACAACTTTGTGGAAAGTGAATGGGTAAATTGCGTGAGGTATTTGGGCGTGACTAAGCTTATGAAACAAGAGGAGTCGAAGTTGAATCCGTAATGCGTGCAAAGCTATATACATGGTTCTCATGAATAAACCACAAATAAGATATAGATATGAGTGCATGGAAGAGTAAGATGACAAGATTGAATTTGTGAAGCGATTGAAACAAATTAATATGAACCCATTGGTAAAAATCTCATCATCATAATAATAAATTATAAACTGGTTGTTTAACTTTCCATATGTAGTATGTGACCCTAACCTTTAACATAAAGATGATGTGAAACATGATATTCATATATAAACTTGAGCTCTTAAGAAAATTAATTGTTTAACATGAATAGAAATTATGCATTATTTTTCCCTCCTTTGTTCTATTACCTGATTAATGATAACAGCTTGAGATATAATTTAACCAGACAAAAGTATATCTTACGGTAGTGATGTTCGATTTTCTCCGACCATTAATCGTCGTACAAATATTGTCGGCAGGACCCTCACAGTTAACTTTTTATCATTCTCGATTTGACATATCATACATACTTGGAGTTCCAATGAAGAGAAGCTACGGCATTAAAATCTAGATAGCTACTAAGGCGAAAAGCTGGACTTGGTTGGCTTAGAATTGGAAAGTATTAGTAGCTCTGATTCTGAAGACATTGGCTGGGTGAAGTTAATGGGACCCTGAGAGGATCGAATGTGAAAAAGGATGATGGTGCGGAAAATGAAGGTGCGGCGGCGATTGATCTGAGAGAGAGGCGCTGCGTGGCTGGTTGATAAGCAAAAGCATTCTTTGTGATTGCGGCATTAATGATAAAATTTAATTGGAGACACTTTGATTTGAAACATTAGGCGAGAACTTGACTTGGGAAGTAAACATAGAAACTTAGGTAACTAATCCATTGTTTGATTAGCATTGTTGGAAGGAGATCGAGGAGAACATACTGCGATTGATGTTAAAGTGAAAGCAGTTGATGTTGTTAGTATCGGCGATTGATTAAAGTCTTGACCTGCAAATTCATCTATTATCAAAAGGGCATTTAAACAATGTTGAAGCAAAGAATGGAGTAATCAAACAAATATTTCCCGAACAAATAATCAAATGTTGAAAGTGAATCTTGACTTTGGCAGACTTTTAAGTTTCAGTTCACGAAAGCCCCAATTTAAGCCAAGATTCGCAACGTGAGTGAGGAAGAAAATGTAAAGGTGGAAGGCCTTTTTGACATCTTTGAGTCAAACTAAACACGGGGCTTGAGAGGAGCAGCATTGATTCCTTTGAGTGAACAAGCATCAGAAATGTTGAAGAGGGTGAGAAAGCAAGCCCAAGCTGGTTGCCTGATCATCTTTGAATCTTCAGTGCTGGGAAAATCCTTGGAAATTATTCTTTTAATGACAACATGAGTTCAGTTTACGCATCACTACTACTTTTGTTTAATATAGAAATTTGAAAGGGACTTCTCGAAAGGAAGAAATTGAAGACCTCTCTGCTTTGCTTTAATGGATTCAGCAACCATGATCTCCCTTCTGATCCACAGTGGCTTATCGACTTATGAAAAAAAAAAGGCACTTTTATTGGAATATATTTTTATGACAAACAAGTACAAGTATGCAACTAATAGTCCACGGGGAGAACAAGAATAAAGTTATTATAAGCGTAGTGAGAGAAATACAGGTCACCCACTTGATTATCATAATACGGCAACAAACCATAACGAATGAAAATTAACGGTCAACGAATAGGAGCCAAGGAAAAACAGTATACCTCATGGACACTAGCACAGCCCTTTTTTACGTGTAGGAGAATGAATGACGAGAGTTCTTGAGCCATAATCGCATTTTTAACACTGAGACGTCTTACTTGGCTTGTAGAATCGAAGCATTCTCCGAGCTTTTGGAAACTGTCTAGCGTAACATTGATGGTGACCTTGTTCTCTTTCTCCTTTAAAGACTAATTTTGAGTTAGAGATCAGTTTTTATATGGATTATAAAATATGAAATAAGAGAAAACGTTTATTAAAGTTTGAAGGAAAAAAACAAAATACATTCTTATTTTTAAAAAAATCATGGATAACCAAATAAGATAAAATTTATATATTCCTTTTTTTACCTCTTTCCTTGTTTTTTCTTTTAGGTAGTAATGTTTGGTTGACCGTAAGTACTAAGGAAAAAATTTATTAGGAAAATTATTTTATTTTATTTGGAAGTCTATATGTATATAATTATTCTAGTAATGTATTTTTATATGGTTATAAATATGAAATAAGAGAAACATTTATTAAAAGTTTTGGAAAGGAAAAATAAAATACATTATTTTTTTTAAAATTCATGGATAACCAATAAGAAAATTTATATATTCCCTTTTTACCTCTTTATATCTTCTTCCATTTTTTTCTTTTAGGTAGAAATATTTGGTTTTCACGAAGTAAGTACTAAGGAAAAATTATTAGGAAAAATTATTTTATTTTATTTGGAAGTCTAATAAAATCTAAAAAAAAATCAAATATAAACAAAATTACAAAAGCTGTATATGTACAATTTATTTAATTTGAGGATGGAAAAAATAACTTATTGACTTTTATATGTATTTTTAATTTTCTTTCCTTCTATATATACTTTCGGGCTTAGGTCGGACCATGATTGAAGGTTTCACGTCCAGGTTCGCCGTGAGTCGAGTGCCATTTGACCCGGTCATGAGCCGCTAGAACCGGACGGTTCTATGTGAGCCGAACGGTCAACTGAACCCATTAACCATTTAAAGACCCAATCCATTATACATTTAAATGAAACTCTTAAATTTCAGCCCACATATCACAGGCCCAATTCTAACCCATAGCCTAAGAAGTCATTGTATCCTTATGAAAATGGCAAGTGTATATAAAGACCCTCAATTCTTTATCTCTTTCCGATGTGGGACAAGATTAAGGGGGTTTGAAGAATAAAAGAAAAAATTTCAGCTTGCAAGATTCGAACCCTAGGTCTGAGGACAATAAGTAAGTTCTTAAACACTATGCCGACGAGTTTTGGTGAATGTTGGCAAATAAATTTTATAATATTCATTTCTAAAATTATTACAATATAAATGTAAATAATATTTTTTTTCATTTTCAATAAATTTTATGTTTTCCTGAAATTTATAATACTAAATTATGTTTTAAAAAGAAAATTTAAAATTTTACTTTCAATAAAGATTTAAATTTTCAATAAGTCCTTTTATAGTATTTGAAATTTCTTTTTCAATGAAAGTTAAAATAATGATACGAGCTATATAAAAATAAATAAATAGTAATGTATTTTATATGGATTTATAAAATATGAAATAAAGAGAAACATTTATTAAAGTTTTGGAAAGGAAAAATACAAAATACATTCTTTATTTTTAAAAAAATTCATGGATAACCAAATAAGAGAAAATTTATATATTCCCTTTTTTTTACCTCTTTCTTTCCTTCCATTTTTCTTTTAGGTAAAAATGTTTGGTTGACCGTAAGTACTAAGGAAAAAATTATTAGAAAATTATTTTATTTTATTTGGAAGTCTAATAAAAATCTAAAAAAAAATCAAAAATACTAAACAAAATTACAAAAGAGCTGTATGTATTTTCAATTTATTTAATTTGAGGATGGAAAAAATAACTTATTGACTTTTATGCGTATTTTTAATTTTCTTTCCTTCTTTATATACTCTGGAAAAAAAATATATACCCAAGCAATTATGAACTCTGAGGGGAGATTTAAAAAGCGACTAGAACACGTAACCAAGCCAAGGTACGCTCGGCGGTCGGCTCGTTAAACTCACTCGAACTCGTTTATTAAGTTAAACAAGTAAGCTTGCAGAACATCATTTGAGGCTCGTAGAAGTTAAATGGTAGAGCCGAGCAACCTCGAGCTCGGCTGGTGAAGCTCGTAAACAAGCTCGTGAATAACAGGCTCATTGAGCAAGCTCTAGTTAACAGAGGGCTGTAGACATGGAGAAAGCTTGATGCACAACAAATTTTTCCTTCAAATGAACATAATGAATATTTTAACTCTTGAACTTCAATCAAGTTAATTGAACTTTTATTGTCTTATCTTTTTAATTTAGTTGTATGTTGGCTATTTTAGATGAACATTTTTGAATTCGAACATCATTTTGAGGCTCGTAGGATTCGCGAGCCAGGCACGAGCCTCCCTCAAACTCAGCTGCGTCAACTCTTAAATAGGCTCGTGAGCAAGCTCGTTAACCGAGGCTCGTGGCTTGGCTCGTTAACTAGGCTCGTGAGCAGGCTCGTAAGTTAAGCAGTAGAGCAGAATACCCTCAAACTCGGCTCGTCGGCTCATCTTGAGGCTCGTGAATAAGCCTGAACCTACTCCTTTTAAAACCGAGCCTGAGCCAAGCTTGCCTATGCTACCTTTCGACTCTTTCAGTTACCCCTAAAGCGGTCATTAAGCATTTTCATATCCATTTAAAAAAAAAAAAAAAGCATTAGTCTTTTCAAAAAAATAATTAGATATTTTAAGAAAATATAATTAGATTTTAGAAATGAATGTAATAGGAAGAAAAATAATTAGATAATTTGTAGAAAATATAATTTGATTTTAAAATGAATGTAAGATATTATCGGTATATTAAAAAAAACATTAGTCTTTTTCAAAAATATATTAGATATTTCAAAAAAAATATAATTAGATTTTAAAAGAATGTAATAGGAAAAAAAAAATAATTAAGATAATTTATGAAAATATAATTTGATTTTTTTTTAAAAGGAATGTAAGATATTATCGGTTTCTAAGTGTTTTTTTTAGGATTCAAAAACGTTTTTCATAATTTTACGAATGCCCTTTTTTTCTCCAAAAAAACACTTAAAACAGGCCTAAAAATACTTATAAAATTAATATTAAAAAAATCTATAACAACTAATATTATAGATTAATAATTAAGGAGCTGTATTTCAAAATAATAATAATAATAATAATAATTAGGAGCTGTCAAAAAAATAAATTAATAATACTTCGACCAAAACCTATATAAAAAATTTATAATTACGTGTTCATCATGCAAAAGACGGGGCATAAGGAGAAAGAGGTCTAGATTGGAGTCTAAATAAGACATTTATTACATTATAACTTTAAAGTATTTAATTATAAAAAAAAACTTATAATTATGTCCTAATATAAAACTATTGTTGAAAGGCTATTAGTTAATAATTTCATAAGACTCTCTAAACTAGGTTTCAATCGCGAGCGGAAAGGGTTTCTTACCCCTCCCATGTCTCTCGGGATCCAAATTAATAAATTTGTTCTTTCTCAAAAAAAAGAAAAAAAAAAGAAAAAGGAAAAGAAATAGTTATTTTATATTATATGTATATAATTATTTTTAGTAATGTATTTTATATGGTTATAAATATGAAATAAAGAAAACATTTATTAAAAAGTTTTGGAAAGGAAAATACAAAATACATTCTTTATTTTTAAAAAAATTCATGGATAACCCAAATAAAGAATTTATATATTCCTTTTTTTACCTCTTTCTTTCCTTCCATTTTTTCTTTTAGGTAGTAATGTTTGGTTGACCGTAAGTACTAAGGAAAAAATTTATTAGGAAAATTATTTTATTTTGTTGGAAGTCTAATAAAATCTCAAAAAAAATCAAATATAAACAAAATTACAAAAGCTGTATGTATTTCAATTTATTTAATTTGAGGATGGAAAAATAACTTATTAAACTTTTATATATATTTTTAATTTTCTTTCCTTCTATATATACTTTTCGGAACCGGTCGGACCGTCGACGAAGGTTTTCAGTCAGTTCACCGACCAGTCCAGTGCCATTTGGCCGGTCATGAGCCGTGGAAGCCGCGGTTGGATTGGTCAGGCGCGGCAGTTCTATGGCCGGATGGTCGACCAAACTCAACCCATTAACCATTTAAAGACCCAACTCATTATACATTTAAATGAAACTCTTAAATTTGGCCTACATAGAGCTGATTCACAGCTTGTGTGAAGTCATTGTATCCTTATGAAAATGGAAGGGTATATAAGACCCTCGATTCTTTATCTCTATCCAGTAATAGGACAAAATTAAGGGGTTTGAAGAATAAAAAGAAAAAATTTCCAACTTGTAGATTCGAACCTAAGTCCTCAAGGACAATAGGTAGGTTCTTAAACCACTACTTTTGAGATTGAGATTTGTGTAGATATTGGCAAAACAAATTTATAATATTCATTTCTAAAAATTATTACAATATAAATATAAATATATTTTTTCATTTTCAATGGTTATGTTTTCTGAAATTTATAATACTAAATTATGTTTTAAAAGAAATTTTAAAAATTTTACTTTCAATAAAGATTCATTTTCAATAAATTCCTCAGCAGTGGTGTTTGGGGTTAATAAGCTTCAAGTGAGGGTTGAAAGTGTTCTGGGTGGGCAATAACAAAAATAAATAAATAGCATTATAAATATTAAATTATATATATTTAAAATAATTTTATATTTAAAATATAAATTATATATTTATGGCGTCACCCAGTTCAGCCGCCAGTTCGTACTTCCAGTCAGACATAAGTGAACCATGAGCAGTAGCTTTTCCGGTTCAATCCATGATACGGTTTAAAACGACTTTTCACGAAAAAGAAAAAGATATACCAACAAAGTATGAACTACGAGAAAAATTTAAAAAACAACAGTGTTAAAGCATTTTTTCATATCCATTTACAAAGCATTCAAAATAATAATAATAATAATTAGGAGTATCAAAAAAATAAATTAATAATACTTATTGAGACCACAAGAAAAATCCATGTTTTCTAAGGGAATGATAAAATGGTAATTCGTTTGAAAATCGAATTTTTCTAGATCTCGGATGTGAAACGGACTTCAGATTTGGAATGCGTCTCATGAAATCTAGCTACTAAGTGATTTCGTCGAACCAGGAACCGGTCGAATTTCCTTTTGAGGCAGAGAGGGATGTAGGACACTTGACACGTTTTGGGTGGCCAAGAGGCGACACGTGTCCAGTGCAGATGCAGTCAAACATTGAGCTCAAGTGGGGCTCACATGTGACACATGGCATCATGCCATTAGAGGGA
This sequence comes from Tetrastigma voinierianum, assembly GCA_016808115.1. Lineage (NCBI taxonomy): Eukaryota > Viridiplantae > Streptophyta > Magnoliopsida > Vitales > Vitaceae > Tetrastigma > Tetrastigma voinierianum. The sequence continues at coordinate 317,620 of JAEQBH010004099.1, forward strand.
AATCTCAAGTGGTTGGATAAGAGGATAAGGTGTAATCCTCTCAACCAATAGAAATTTGACATGTGGCATTGAGAGGACTTTTCTCTTGTCCCAATCTTGACCAATCTGGTTTGGGAGGGAAAGGAAGAGAGAGACCAACCGAGAAAGAGAGATAGAGAAAGAGGACTCCAGAGGCTCCACCTTCTCTCTAAGTTTCCGGCTTGATCGGACCGGCGAGGCAGATGAGGCAAGCAAGTTACTCCCCACCGCTGAGACTACACTTGGGTACAGTTTCGAGAGTTCGACAAACTCCGAGGAAGGTAGGGGTTTTCTCCTACTTGCTTTACTTTTGCTTAAGGTCATGTAATGGATGGGGATTTGTTGAGGCACGGATGGCGGTGGTTTCGATTCGGGTGGTCAGGAGTAAAGAAATCCCTAGAGTGTTTTGGACGGTCTACGGACTGTTTGGGTGATTTGTGTGTGATGTTGTATTTATTGCCATGGAGTAGATAACATGCTAGTGTGATTTTGTGGGCGGTTCAAGATGAGCGGGATTGTCATAATAGCCCATGAATAAGTTTATGTTATTATTGTAAATAGAATAACATGATTTATGGGAACTAATTATGTTAATATATGCATGAGTGATATATTAGCATGTGTTGAATGTTCGTGTGTCATTGCATTGCACTTAGGTGGGAGTAACCTGATATAGGAAATTCTACTCTTTGGGCATTGCTCACCACAATCGAGAGGAATATATTTTAGGTGCGAAGACGTGGGATGGGACGCATCAGGACCTTAGAGAAGCGAAGAAGCGGCCAAGATGGCCTTATCTTGTATTTTCTAAAATTACGGGCAAGAAACCCATTTTTGTATAAGTGTAAACAAATGAAGTAATTAAATCATTTTGTATAAAATATACATTTTATGAGTAGGATGTGTGAGCCCAGTGTATGTTGCACATGTGGGTCGTAACATGAGACATGTAGATTCCGCGGGTTGGCGGGTAGTCAGCGGATTGCCGGTTTCAGGCGTCTAAACCGACCAAAACCTGTAAAAAATTTACTGTTAGTGTTCATCATGCAAAAAATGGGGCATAAGGGAAAAGTCTGATTGAATATAAAGATAATTTATTACATTATAACTAAAGTGTTTAATTATAAAAAAAAAACTTATAATTATGTCCTAATATAAAAACTATTGTTGAAAGGCTATTAGTTAATAATTTCATAAAATCTTGGGGTATAACTGGTACATGATTATGAAATATTTTTAAAAAAAATTTTCATTGACATGATATTTTATAAAATAAAGTTTGTTTGAAAACCTATAATATTTTAAATATTTTAAATAAATTTATATTTTTGTTTTATTATGAATCTATTTATTTGTTTGCATTGAATATATATATATATATATATATATATATATATATATATATATATATATATATATATATATATATATATATATATATTAGACTTAGAAATTCCAATTGGAATAAGGAACTCAAAAATCGTAATTTTGATTACCAAATTGTAATTTCGGTTAAAATCGGAATTGTTCTCTAGATCTCGGATGATGAAACAGATTGCACAGTCATATGGAATCGTCACGAAATCTAGTTAGCACGTAAAATTTCATAATTTTAGGGAGCGGTCGGGATCGACACGTTTTTCGAGGCATCGTTGTTTGGGTGCCGTCGCCAGATTTTCGATCTCGACGAAAGGCACGAGATAGCATGCTCATGTACCATAAGTGGTATGAGTAGAAATAATGAAAATGGACGGTAGAGGTAGTCTGAATATCAAATACGAGTAAAGAGGGACATAATGGTGTTATGAGATTTGATTTTAAGTCACTAAATGACAAAATTGTCAATAGTGCTTAAATCTCTTCATTAAGCCAACCAAAGAAGCGTGGGAGCCATTTTTGGGATGCAATAGCTTTGGATTTGAGGCTTTTAGAGAGAGAGTGCTTCTCTCTAGGATATCAGAAGAATCCAATGAGTCGGCGGTCCGAGCGAGAAGAAATGTTTTACGCGGGACGGACCTGCAGCGTGGACTCGGGATCGGAATTTCTTTCGGCTTCCTTGGTGGGGTTTCTCCTACTTGGGTTTATTCCCATTTTAAGTGACACAGATGTTTCGGTTGAATGAGGCGTGAGGCCGTTTGATCGGTCCCAGGCAGGACCGAATTGATACAAATTTTGAAAATTAAATGGAAGCGGCCATTGCATTTACTCCGCGGTTGTTTGGTATAAAATTGTGTATTTGGTGTTGATCATGTATTGATTGAAATTGGCGAAATGGTAGGTAGAGCAGATTCACTAAAGTGAGCTAGATGTTTCATGATTCCCGGGAATGATAGCGAGGGTTTAAGCTATTCGAATAGTGTTCTCAAAATATATTTTTTGTGAAAATATGCGTTGGTCAGTGATTTAAATTAAATTGCTACGTGTTTGATCGATAGCCCAAGTGAGCTAATTTTGATGTATGATGGGAAGTATAATTGCCATGATTGTGTGATTTTATTTATGTGAATGTATTCGTGGTTATATGTTGCATGTGATTAGGCTAGTTGGGCCGCATACATGCATTCATATGCCTTTGGAACATCCTAGAATTATAGGAGTTAGTGCGTGAGATGGAGTCTAGAGAAACAAGGTTGGGTAGTCTAAAATGTTAATTATCAGTTAGTCAAACTAAATAATATATCAAGCTGTCGGGCGGCCGATTGATATATATTCATCGGTAGAATCCACGACCTAAATAATATATCAGCCGTCGGAAGCGGCCCGGTTGATATATATTCATGAAGATAGTCCTGAGCAAATAATATATATCATTCGTCGACGGCCCGGTGAAATGCTCATATTCATGGAAGGATTTGCCCACAAATAAAGCGAATATTCTCATACGAGGCTTGGCGAGTGTGAGAGAGTCGATGAGGACTCGGGATGCGAGTGGGTCATGTAGACATTCAAATGGGATCATGTATTTGCTTGAATGTGTGTTTACTTGGAACATTGCGCTCTTGCTTAGGTGAGTGAGTAGCCAGCCAGGAGCAATTCTCCCTCTGCGGGCTTTAGCTCACCCGTCGTGGGACCCCCTTTTATTTCACAGTTACGGGAGCATGCGAGGGATGGCTCGTCGAAGGTTGAGTTATGAAGAAGCGGGTGTGGCTTTGATGATTGTACATGTATTAGAACTCTTTAAGTTTAATATATGTATTGTTTAAGAGTAAAAGTATTAACTCTTGTAACTATTGGGTATATAGTTGGTTTCATAGTTGGCATGTACATTGAGTACTGTTTGTGGGCCCAGTGGCCGTGTGGATATATATATATATATATTGCATATGTTAATTTATTTGGACAGGTATATCGCAGTCTTGTTTTTGGGTAGAGCTCCCAGGTACAAAGGAGACTGGGTTTTCCTAAAGTGGCGTCGGGTAACTTGGGCTATCCACTTGTATTCGCGGAGTTGGCCCGGGTAGTCACGGACCGGGTTTGGGGCGTCACGACTGGTATCGAGCTTGGGTATCACAGGCCTGGGAACCGAGGTTTGGGTATCCATCGCGCTGGAGTGGTATGGTGTGGAGTATGGGTTTATGGGAACCTATGGATAGAAAATTTGGAGAAGCAGGCCATGGCTAGATTAAGAGCATCACCACTAGGTGTGGTTTGGCGTTGAGTTTGAGTATGGGATTACAGGAAATCTGTAATACCCGTAATTTTAATTGAATGTGTTTTAAATTGAATTATTAAAATTAATTTTCCTAGAGTATATATTTTATTAATCCTAAAAGTTATTTAGGACATAATATTTATTTGACCCTACAAATTATATAAATAATTATCATTATGCATTATTAATTTTAATATACATTTATATTATTGTTGGGATTTTAATTAGATAAAATGCCCAAATCCAAGTGTAATTAGGGACTTAATTGTATGGTTAAAGCAGGAGGGATTTAAAAGCAAGTTTGTAACTGCAAATTACCATCTCGGCCTCCCTTATTTCTCTCTCTCTCTGAGCAGCACCTCCGTGGCGCCACCCCTCGGCGCCATTGACCGGTCGGCCACCGATCATGCCGTCGACAGGAAAGATAGCCCCCATTCTGCCGTGGCCAGTCGACCGCCCACAGTTCATGAACCGCCCCCGTGTGGGAGAACCACCAGAACCGGTCGCCTTTCTCTCTCCTTAGCCGCTCCCATTTCTCGCGTTTTGAGCCTCCTCGGCCCGAATGAAGCCGTGGAATCAGGCTCCCACCCTCGAAAACCCGAGGAACCAGCCATCGCCATTGTGCAGCGCTGTCGGCCCGGTGAAACGAGCCGCGAGTTGGAACTTCGGGCCTAGATCCCGTAGTGTTCGTGAGCTCTGTGGTGCCACGTGTCTTGGTAGGCTCCTAGAGCCAAGGGCTTCGCGTGTGTGCCTTTGAACCCAATTTCCGACGACCTTGGGATTTTCCGGCCACCGTCGGCGAGATCAGGGAGCGTGCGAGGAGCAAACGTTCGTTTAGTTCGAGTGGATTCAGACGGTCTGTCGGTTTCGCATTCGAGCTTCGGTAAAGACTCTATACCCTAAAACACGTGTGAACTCTAATTGTATAATTGTTCGATGTTGTGTTTTATTTTATCCTATGTAATTAGAACCGCGTTGATTTTGATTAAACGTATTTTTACTTATATCCGGAGTTATTAATGTGTAGATATAATTATTTATCCGAAGCTACAAATCGTATCAATTGTGTTTATCGTGATTTGTTGGCCTTTGTGTTGGATTGGGTCGAGCCGTGGATTTATCTGTAGTTGTGGCCCGGCTCGACATTGGATAAATTGTGGATATTAGGAGTGTATTTTTATCGGGTTACGGACACAGTTTCTGAGGGAGTTAAGTCCGATTTTAGGGGAGGTTACTGCCCAGGAATTTTGGTAGAACATAGAAATGCAGATTTCTATGTCGATTTAGTCACATGGGTTTTAAGTCCAAGTCTAAGTGCCTTATTTAAATCTTAATCTTATTCATACGATAAATCTTTTCCATTCTAGATTGTCCGGCGGCTCCGCGGGCGGCTGAGTGCGAGAAGCGATTACGAGATCCGACATATTACGTGGAGTTGATATCATATAGTTTATGACACATCATGCGCATGCATTGCATAGCATTTATGGCATTAGGCTACACCCCATCATCGACATGATTATTACTATTGGGTGTATTTACTATGGTAATTAAATTATTTAGTTGTTATGAAATATATGCGCATATGTTGTTATGATGATGGATGTGGTATTATTGGGTGTGATATTCTTTGGCCATTGTATTTAAATCATTTGTAATGGGGACTATAGCGGGACATACCACCTAATGGGTTATCGGGACATGCATAGGTGTGTCGGATTATGTTATAGGTTTATGGTTATGGACATGAAGTTCCACGGTTGAAGCGTTTCTCTAGGATCTGGGAGGTAGGTCCACTGGTTGAGCGTTACTCGGCGCTAGGCTGTGGATTATGATATGTTAGTTCTTTGGAGGTAAGGACCACGGTTGGAAGAGCATTCTCGGGCATGACTATAGGTTGATGGATTAAGTGTCGGCTTGGAGTTAAGGACCACAGTCGAGCATTCTCTCAGGCGCCCGGTCTCATTGGATTGGAAGGCGTGGGGCTTATAGTATTGGAGTATAAAGGGTCTACTAGTGTCTCGATTGATGTGATATTTGTATTTATATTATGAACTATGCTGTGTGAGTATACATGATTATGTGAATTTCCGTATTAATATGATTTTCATTACCATGTTTATATTATGAATTACTATAAGTATGTATAACATTTTGGTTGTGGATATGGTTTAAATTATGTGATATTAACTCACTCTCGAGACTGACAGTCTTAATTTATTTTTCAGGTACTGTCAGTCCTCCTTCTTCAGATCCTTGATAACGCGAGATTCTCTTCCTTCCACGGCGGTTATATGTACTATTATGATGTGTAATCTTTGTCTTATTTAATCACAGAGTGTCGCATGATGCGGAATATTCGTATATTTTATGAATTAGATAATTACGACATTTTTGTGTATGATATTGATTATTATGTGGTCGAGATTTCATCTCTCCTATTGATGTTTTGGCATCGAGCATGTCCTGGTATGTTGACATGTTGTCGGTGATCGCGTGATAGTTGGTATAAGTATTTCGAGTTAGGCTTACTCTGGTTCCGGTGGCTTTATGCCTTCCCGTTCCTAGCGTAGGTCCGGTAGGTTGGAGTCGTGACAAAGTTGGTATCAGAGCCATAGGTTCATTTCCTATGGCCTAGAGTCTAAGTTTCCAGTACTGCGGAATTAGGATTGAGTTCGTCCTTGTCTGTCACCATTGCATCTAGTTTACCTTTGTGTCAGTTGGGCGTGCATTTGATAATTGATAGTCTTGTGTTTACTTTTCAGTATGAGACGGAATCGGGGATTATCTGGCCGCGGTGCGATCTGCGACGGCGGCTCTGCAAGGCTTCGCACGGGTTGCCAGTGAGGCCCGGGGAGGCCCAGATGAGGCATGCGGCCCCGATCCACTAGTTCAGGAGAGGGCGAAAGGAGGCGGGGTAGGCCGTCTGACGGCCTAAACGAGTCTGGCGATGAGCCCGCGGTAGAGAGCCACGAGGTTAATATGCGGCACGGTTCGAGGACACGGTCTGTGTCGGCGACGCTATGGAGGCATTTTTGAGTATGGCGGGGTGCGGGCGGCTCTCCGGCAACATAGAGCATCTCAGTGATGGCGCTAATAGTTCTCGACCAATTGGACGAGTTTGTTGGATCATTCCTTTGTTCCGGTACACGGTAGCGGGGTTGTATTTGATGGGGTATCGGTGACCAGTGGATTTTACGGGCTGAGTGGAAGAGCATTTGATCACAGAGCATCGTGACGGACTATTGAGATGGCGGTTTCTCCCTCAAAGGGCTTAGCATTGCGTGTACGGATTACATCAAGCCGTTTCTTGAGGTATGACATGAGGCTCGATTCGAGGAGATTTGAAGATAACTACATTTTCTTTTGCCATGAGGCAAAGTCTGAGTTTGAAGCGGTGAAGAGAGATGAAATATATGCGTAGTGGAGTACCAGCGGGTTCATGTATCTTAGTAAATTTGCTCGGGAGTTAGTTGCGGCGGAGGTGTAGAAGGCAGTAAGTACATCAGGGCTCGGACCACATTTCATATCCTTGAGTACGGTCGAGGAGTGTATGGCTTCTTGGAAGTCAACGATTCATTGAGACGGTGGAAATACGACCTTCGCCTTCATGGTATCTTGGTGGATGGTGCTAAGAAGAAGACCCGCCTGGAGGAGCAAACTAATTACCTTTGCTGCGGCCTTGATATTGTATAAGCGATCTGGGGTACTTCGGTGAGTGGAGTCAATAGACGGAAGCGGTTTAGACGAGGTCACAAGAAGGGTAGAGCCTTGACGAAGGGTTATAGAGGCTTCGGATTGAATGAGGTTTAGGCCTAGTGGGGCTATAGTTCAGGGGCGAGTTCGGGCTCGAATACGGCGGTTCAGCACCGTATGTACCCCACGGTGTGAGGCGGGTGCATCAGGACCTTGTATGGCGCTAGTCGGCTTGTTTAGGTGTGGAGTTGGGCCATATGGCGAGTGTATCCCTAGATTTCCCGGCCCGTGACCATTTCTGGGTTAACGGCTAGTGTTGCCCGATTCATTGGAGCAACGCCTAGTTCTTCTCGACGGGTCACTTGATGTAGCGGCAGCGGGGCCGTGGATATGAGTAGAACTCAGGAGGAAAGATTTGAGTGGTAGGGGGCGAGTCGAGATTCGAGCTCCTACCGGTCCCCGGACGTGGTCGAGACCGGAGTTTACTCACTCCTCGGGACGCGAGTGGCATCAAATGCGTCGTGAATTACTATTAGGTCTTGTTATACTAAGGCTAGGGTGTTATTAGATCAGGGTGCCACACATCCTTTGTGTCTCTCCTGGTTTTGCGTTTGGAAGCAGTGTTCGACCCGGTAGCAGGACTTGAGACTCCGTTATCGGTCCACTGCCCCTCGGAGTGATGCCTTAGAGCGAATCGTACTTTCCATCGTGTGGGTTGTGAGTGAGCGAGACAGCCCAAGGCGGATCTTATTTTTGTTGGATGTGATGGATTTGAGGTTGATGCAGGTATGGATTGGTTGGCCGGGCTCGCCCGCCTGGATTGAGGAAGAAACAAGTGATTTTCAGTTCGAGTTCGAGTTTGGGTTTCGTGGTGAGGCGAGATGCCGGCCCCTTGAAATTTAATTTCGACCATTACGACTGGAGAATTGGATGTTAATAGAGTGCGAGGTGTCGGCTCTTGTAAGGGACTCGTGGTAGACAAAGGTAAGTTGATGATGTCCATCGTGAATTTCACGATGTTTTCCCAGGAGAGTTGCGGGGTTGCCACGGCCAGGGTGCAAATTTTGCATTGATGTTTGTGCAGGGCGACTTCTGTCTCTCGGGTGGAGCTTGGAAAAGAAAATAATTTTTATAAATTTATTTGGTTAAGAAGGAAAATAATTTTCTAAGGTTTTATATGGTGTAGGTGGAAAATAAATTTTTATGGAATTTATTTGATGTATTATGGAAAAAAAAATGATTTTAGTGGATTTTAGAGATTTTCCAATTTACGAAATAAATGAAAAAAAAAATTAATTTTTAGGCAAAATGGGTTTAGACTCTTTACTTGGAAATATATTGAAAAAAAAAAATTTATTGCAATGATTTTTGTATTGCGGGGAAGAAACTTGAAGAAGTGGAGGTATTGTATTAATGAGTAAATTTTTGTATTGCAAGGTTGAGGTTGTATTGCAGCAAAGGGCTTGTAGAATTGAGGTGTATTGCAATAGAGGAGTAGGCTAGCCATTGTATTGCGAGTTGTATTACGAGGAAGGCTTAAAGTAAAGGAAATTGTATTGCAATACAATTTTGAAATGTAAGAAGAAGGCTTGGTAGCTTGAATTGTATTGCGGGAATAGTGTAGGTTGAGTTGCAATACAAATTGTATTTATAACCTTGGTTGTGTAGTGAAAGCTAAGTAGTTGTATTGCAAGAGAGGAGGAAATTGTATTGCAACATTAAGTACAATATAATTGAAGCAAACAACATAGAAATTGTATTGCAATATACAAGAGTGTATTGCAAAGGAAAGGAAATTGGAAAGAATTGTATTGCAAGGTAATAGTGAAGAAGGTAAATTGTGTTGCTGATACAATTTTTTGTATTAATGACGACGGTATTCCATGAGCGATAAGCGTGAATAGTAATCCGTGAGCGATAATCCGTGAATAGTAATTCATGACGACAGCGTGAATAATGTCGATGAACGATAATGTTGACGGTCAGGCGCGAGCAGTAATTTTCGGAAATTTTTTTTTTTTTTTTGAAAAATCAAATAAAATAAAATTTGATAAAATTTTCGAAAATAAAGTTTTGTTGAAAACAATATTTTAAATGCAAAATGGATTTTACGTGCAGTAAATACAGGACAATGTGTACACTGGATTTATGTGTATCGTTAATTGTCTGTTTGTGGTTGTGCCTTAGAGATACTGTATTGTAGTTAACTACCATTTGAAATCGTGATTGCGCGGTAGTTGCGTAGGAAATTATATGCATGGTGAAATGCGTATAGGAAAAAGGGTAAATACTAAGGTTATGAGTAATGACCTTAGGGATTTGAATCATGAAATGAAAAAAAGGGCATAGAGACCTAGTTAAAAATAAATAAATTGATTGAACGGGGGAATTTGGGCGCCACTTAGAAAATGAAGCGGGTCAATTCATGATTGCAAGTCTAATGTGTCAAACATCTGCATTACTAGTTAGGCGAAATGAAAATTAAGTGACTGTTGTCATTGAAGCGGTATAAATGGTTAGTCGAGGACGAGGACATAGGCGTCGAGAGCGGGTCGAGCACCAGACACTTAACCAGCCGCCGGCATTTGATCAGTAGGCCTTTGTAGGCGCGTAGGTGTTGTAGAGTGGCTGCTATCGCGCGGCTAGCATAGCGGTGAGTCGAGGGGAGACCTAGTAACGAGAGGTTTAGAGCGCGTCATCCTCAGGCATTCCTGGGAGATCCGATGGTGGCCGACCATTGGACTATGCGAGATTGAGAGGTGTTAGAGGTTATGGAAATTACTTTTGACCTTGCCCGAGTTAGACTAGTTGTGTTCCGGCTAGAGTGAAGACCCGAAATATGGTGAAATGGGCCGGGACCTCTAGAGACCTTAGAGGAGCCATTGTTGTGAGTTCTCACAGGGATTAGGGCGAAGAATAAGGTACGATATGTCAAGGTTATGAAGCCAGAGATCTCGGGACTCTACTCACAGTGGACCTGAGGATCATGGAGATGTTAGAGTTCGATGTCATCCCGGGATGGATCGCCGACACTACAGGTCAGCATCGATCAGGGAGCGCATGGGTTACCGCCACACGCAGATCTGCATCGTGGTGGTATTTCAGGGGACAAACATGATATTTTGCCCGCATAGTATAATGAGTCCGTGTGTCGCGGACGCTTAGCGAGTTGGCTAGCGAGCCTTACCTAGAGGACGAGGAGGAGACTGTGACTTAGATCTACTCGAGAAAAGGCGCGTGGATGTTTTTCCGCATGAGCTACCCGACTCGCTCCACAAGAGGTAGTAGACGTGATCGAAGCCACACCTCAGTATTTCACCCATCTCTATGACTCCGCATAGGATGGCACCAGTTGAGTTTCAGGAACTCAGAGTCTAATTACAAGAGCTATTGGACAAGGGGTTTATCAATCGAGCACTCTTCACCATGAGGCGCTCCGATTCTATTTATGAAGAAGAAGCGGCTAGACCCTTCATCAGGCATTGACTACAAAGTAGCTGAACAGGTTATGATCCGTGACCAAGATCATTATTGAGGATTGATGATTTATTTGACCAGTTGAGAGAAGCGCGAGTCTACTCAAAGATAGACCTTCGCACTGGTTACCATCAACTGAGGGTTAGGGAGACAGATATCCCTAAGACGACAAGTAGACGCCAAGCATGTGGCACTTGAGCTTACTTCGTGATGCCTTTGGATCGACGAACGCGCTTCAAGAAGATTCACGATCTCATGCAGGGTGTTCCAACCTTATAGATCGCTTTGTCATAGTCTTCATGGATGACATTTGATCTACTCCCGCCGAGTGGGAGCATGAGTATCACTTGAGGGACAGTTACAAATTTATCGAGAGACCATCACCAGACAAGTTCAAGTAAGTGCGAAGCTTTAGCTTATCGAGGGAGATTTCGGGACACGTGGTGTCGCACCGAGGTCACGACCAAGAAGGTTGAGCGCGTTGATGAGTTGGGAGAGACCGAATAGTCAATCTTCGAGATACGTAGTTTCGATTGGCCGGGTATTACGCAGATTCGAGAATGGGCCGTTGTCCATTCGGGCAGGATTGTAGGATTTCGCCTACGGAACATGGACTCCATGGTCAGCGGCCCTGACCATAGAGAGAGAGATTGAGGATACTTGGAACACTCGGGATACGGGTGTTGGTAGCAAGAGGGAGGATCAGCTTTCTTCTAGTTCGGGAAGAGGCGTATGATTTCTATTTTCCACACTAGTTTCAGACTAAATGGATTGAGCAAGAGTGGACGGATCGCCCCAAAGACACGTGGATCCTGAAGACTTCTCAGGGACAATGCAAACCCACCAGCCGTGTGAGGGACATGAGAGTATACGCTCATTCCTCCACACCCTAGTATCGGGTCGAGAACTAGCTGGACAAGTGCTATACAAGCACTCCCAAAGAATACGATAAGTCGTGAGGGCCAGAGAGTGTGGGTCAAGTCGTGACAGATCGAGTTGCGCAATGAAGGCAGGACCTTAGGTGGTAAACCTATTGGTTGTTGATGTCAGGTTTGACATGGATGAAGTTGACAGCCATCGGGTTGTCAATAATTGGGACCTTAGCCGGGTTGTCATACCCGACACGGCCTTGGAATTGGGCTTAGAGGTTAAGGCCTTTAGAGGCTTTTTCGTGTATAGATGTTCTTCCCTAGGATGGTGAGAGTTGACCTGATAGGTCGGGATTATGAGGAGAGATCTCCATGGATTCTCGCCATGGTGGAACCGGATTGGCTGTTACAAGATAGCATCATCAAGGCTTCATGTGCACTAACATCACGCCGTAGCCCAAAGCGTGGTGCACAAGACGGCCATTCACCACTCTTGCGAGTGTGGGTTGAGTTTGTCTTAGACTACGTCCAATGAAGACTCATGGCTCAGTCAGAAATGTAAGAGGCTCAAGTGTGTCAAGAGTTATGTAATCGAGATGAAAACATCGCCACAAAGTTATCAAGCAGACTTAGAGTCGAGTGATGTGGAGCTTCTGAGTGACTCGAGAGATGAAAACACACTGACATGGTCACGCAGACTAAGAGTCGGAGTACAGGAGCCTGTGACGAGGTTCGATACCCTTTGAAATCGCGATTGGGTGGTTGAGCCGCAAGGGCTCCCAGAATGGATGTCCCGCATGGCATGGATCGAGTTGACAAAATTCATTGATTGTCGATTGTGACCTTGAAGAGGTTAGCTACACACCAAGCAAGGGTCAGGTAGGATTACGTGTGTATGGATTACATACGGGCGTTAGAGGGCATGCGTCGCGAACATGTGTCCCGGATCACGAGGGTAGAGGATTAATTACCCAGAGAATTCGACTACAACAACGCTTATCAAAGCGAGTGTACGAATGGCACCATACGGTATCAGATTGCGGAGGCCATGTAGATTATCAAGGATCGGACCGGTGGAAGAGAGCCCATCATGGGTCCCGACCGATTAGAGACACCTCCGAGAAGGTGAGCTTTTGATATGATAGCGCCTTCACTACCGTGAGTCGCCAAGAGCTATGCTAATGTGAGACGCCGAATTTTTTAGAGTTCGGGAGGTTATGATCACGCTTCTCAAGGTGATTCCTAAGAGAGGAGTGGTCAGGTTCGGCAAGCATGAGAAGCTATCGCCGAGATCCACTGGACCTTCGAGATACTCGAGATGATAGGCAATCAGAAGGCACTTAAGCATGCTATCGCCCAAAGATGACAAGTGTCCACGAGGCATTTGCTTCCATGCTCCGGAATATACCCGCATCCAAATTTCATGTGGTGGATCGGGGGGATGCATTGAGGTTGACACGGATGGACCTTCGAGAGCGGACCGTTGTGCATTGTTGGGCCGGATCGCTTTATGACGCAAAACCGTGAGGCTAGTGTTGGTACTATGGAGACACTATGGAGTGGAGGAGTCCATGGGAGCTGCTGAGGACACGATGGCCACTAATCCTTCCTGCTTAGGATGAAGGCACGAGTTTAGTCAAGCAACCAATGACTGTTTACATGCATGGTAGAATGCGCGTTGCATATGCATGTGAGTGATTGTGATTGTCCTGAATTTTGGGACGAAATTCCTTTTAAGGAGGGGAGAATGTAAGACCCGAGAAATTCCAATTTCTGGAATAAGGGCAAAATCGTAATTTTGATTACCAAATTGTAATTTCGGTTAAAAATCCGGAATTTAATTCTCTAGATCTCGGATGATGAACGATTGCACCGCTGGAATCGTCTCAATAAATCTATTAGCACATAAAATTTCATAATTTTCCGAGACGCGGAGTCTCCGGCACGCTTTTCGAGGCATCAATGCCGGTGTCAGAACCGATTGGCGACGAAAAGGCACAGATAGCACGTACTCATGTACCATAAGTGGTATGAGTAGAGAAATAATGAAAATGGACGACCGAGGTAGTGCCGAATATCAAATCTGGTAAAAGAGGGACATAATGGTCATTATGAGATTTGATTTTAAGTCACTAAATGACAAAATTGTCATATGTCACCTTCTTCATTAAGCCAACCAAAGAAACGTGGAGTCATTTTGGGATGCTGGGATTTGAGTTTTGAGAGAGAGCGCTTCAGATATCAGATCCAACCGCCGGGCGGCCCGGGGCAAGAAGGAGAAATGTTTCACTGGGACAAGCATGCTGACTCTCGGACGGAGTTTCTTCAAACTCCTTGAGGTAGGGGTTTCTCCCTACTTGGGTTTTATTCCCATTTTAAGTGTTTTACGAATGTTTCGTTGAATGAGGCCGTGAGGGGTCATGCTGCATCGGTCCCAAACTCGACCGAATTATTACAAATTTTTGAAAATTAAATGAGCCGTGGTCGCCTCCACGGCCGATTTTGGTATAAAATTGTGTATTTGGTGTTGATCATGGTTGATTGAAATTGGCCGAATGGCTTGAAACCCGGGTTCACTAAGTGAACCGATGTTTTGTGATTTTTCGAACAGTAACGAGGGGCTTCTACCATTATTCTAATAAGGTTCTCAAAATATATTGGTGAAAATATGCGCTGGGTCGAAAGTGATTTAAATTAAATTGCTCGTGTTTGATCATTAGCCCAAGTGAGCTAATTTTTTGATGTGACGAAATGTATAATTGCATAACATGATTAGTGATTTTATTTATGTGAATATTCATGGGTTATATATTTGCATGTGATTAGACTGAATTAATCGTACATGTATCTCCATATGCACCGAACATCCTAGAGTATAGAGTTAGTGCATGAGATGGAGTTAGTGCATGAGATAATATAAACAAGGTCTGAGGGTAGCTCCAAAATGTGTTAATTATCGGAGGGTAGTCCAAACTAAATAATATATCAACCGTCGAGCGCTCATTTGATATATATTCATCTGAGGGTAGTTCACAACCAAATAATATATCAAATCCGCCTGAGCGCCCAACTTGATATATATTCATCTGAGGATAGTCCATAAACAAATAATATATATCAATCGGGCCGAGCGCCCAATTGATATATATTCACCTGAGGGTTGCCCAAATAAAACGATTATTCTCATAATGAGGCTTAAGCAGTGCGGAGAGCCTAAGAGGACTTGGGATCCGGAAGGGCTTCAAGTGTAGACATTCAAGTAGGATCATGCATTTGCTTGAATGTGTGTTTACTTTGAACATTGCAATCGCACTTAGGTGGTGAGTAGCTCCAATTAGGCGATTCTCCTATCGGGTGCTTTAGCTCACCCCGGGCCGTGGGACCCCCTTTATTTTGCTGTGCAATGTGGAGCGTGCGAGGGGATGGCCTGGCCCAAGAGGTTGAGTCTTGAAGAAAGCCAAAGTGATGATTGTGATATGTATTGTAACTCTTTAAGTTTAATATATGTATTGTTTAAGAGTAAAATATTAACTCTTGTAACTATTGTATATAGGTTGTTTCATAGTTGGCATGTACATCGAAGTACTGCTTGTGGCCTAAGTGGTCAGATATATATAT
Organism: Tetrastigma voinierianum; assembly: GCA_016808115.1. Lineage (NCBI taxonomy): Eukaryota > Viridiplantae > Streptophyta > Magnoliopsida > Vitales > Vitaceae > Tetrastigma > Tetrastigma voinierianum. The sequence goes on from JAEQBH010004099.1 coordinate 332,950, forward strand.
ATATATATAGTATATATATATATATATATATATATATATATATATATATATATATATATTGGGTATATTGGACTGCTTAGACAGAGTATGTAGGTATACTGTTTTTGGGTAGAGCTTCCCGTACAAAGGAGACTCTGCCTGATTTTCTAAAGTGGCGGGGTAACCCGACCTCCACTTGTATTCCGCAGGCTGACGGGGTAGCTTCAACGACCCCTAAGCCAGCTACATATATATTTAAATAATCATTTAAAACAAGGAAACCATAGAAAGTAAATAAACGAATGTTTTTTAGGCTAACAAAAAGATGTTATTTAAAACATAACATTTTCTATTTTAAGAACATAAAATATTTTTATCAAAAACAGAATATAAAAACAATTTTGATATTTTAAATATGGTTTTTTTTTTACTTTTATTTGTGAAAATACTATAATCGTTTTGAAATAGTTATTAAACAATCTTTTATAGTCATGAGTTTGATTTTTATAAATTTTATTTTATTTTTATAAAATTATTTATGAGGATAAGTAATGAAAATTATCCTTTCATTATTTTTAATCTATTTGATGGAGTGAGTTTATAATAATTCTCATTATTTTATCTTTTGATAATTTGAAATATTATTTATCATAACTAATATAAATGTACAAAAGTATTTTATTACACATATGGCTCTATATAATAAAATAATATTATGTTAGTAATTTGAAGCTACATAAAAATAATTTATACATTTTTATGGTTTCAAATTATACACCAATATACTTCGGATACATGTTCTTATAGCTGATAAAAATATTTTACAACTTGAAACTATGTAAAATTAAGAATATACTTTTAATAAGTGAAAATTATTATTTTATATGATATTATTATTATAGCTTGAAATTCAATGTAGGATATTCTACATTTTTTCTTTCAAAAGTATATTCATCAAAATGCATAATGTGTACATATAATAAACTTTTGTAAGTCTGTTACATTAATATAATGAATATGTTATGTTATGTATTTATGTAAGCTTAACATAAGGGATATTTTTGTCTTTTTTTTTGTCAGGGTATGAGGTGTCCTGAGCGAACTCATGCACACACGAAAGATACTTTTAAGTTATACCACATCCAAACTAATCCCCATTCAAAACGGGATAGACCACAAGAGCAGTAAAGTTCTACCACATAACACGACTGCATTCTCAGTTCTCGAACTCGAGACCTTTTGGTTAAAGAGAGACCATAACTATCTCACCTATATGTTCTGGTGGTTAAGGGATATTTTTGTCTTAACAAAGCGATTACTATTTCGCATGATATTTTTTGTCTTAACAAAGGATTACTATTTCTATCAGATGATATTTTCGTCTTAACAAAGGATTACTATGTCATATTTTTAATGGTTTGGGAATTTTTCTTCTATTATTATTATTTTTTAAATGTATATAAGAAGTGTCAAAAGATTTCATTTACATTAAAAATAATTTCAAATCAGTGATCTAGATTTTTTTTTTTAAAAAGTTTCGCTTTATTTAAAACAAATGATAAAAAATCGCTAAATATCGCTTGATGATATGTATCGGCTCGAACTCTAAATGATTAATGGCTTGTTTGAATGGAAAATGGGCAAAAGCTGATGTTTCGTCGAGATATATCGGGTGGTCCTGACCGACATATTTTGGCAACACAATTAGAGAACATGTCGAACGTGAGTCACGCGCCTAGAGGAGCTGCGGGATATACCCGACAAATTACTATTTTTAAATTGGTTCAACACGAGCCTTAATTTGTAACCTCGTCTAACAACTCCAATTTTTTAATTAAATAAATTATAAATTTAGTTTTTTTTTTAAGTTACAATAAAGTAAACTATCAATCGGGACTTGAACCCGAATCAAGCCTTCCTATATCATATATTTTATAAACGATGAACGCTCTACCATATCCGCATTCAATCCTCATTCAAAACGGATGCACTCACAAGAGCAAGAAAGTTCTACCACATAACACGACGTATTCCCGCTCGAACTCGACCTTGGTTAAATAAGAGAGACCATAACTATCTCACCTACATGTTCGAAGGGTTAAGGGATATTTTGTCTTAACAAAGGGATTATTATTTCGTTGCATGATATTTTGTCTTTAACAAAGGGATTACTATTTCATTGTATGATATTTTGTCTTAACAAAGGATTACTATGTCATATTTTTAATGGTTTGGGAATTTTGTTTCTATTATTATTATTTTTTAAAAATGTATATAAGAAGTGTCAAAGATTTCATTTACATTAAAATAATTACAAATCAAATGATCTAGATTTTTTTAAAAAGTTTCGCTTTATTTAGAACAAATGATAAAAAAAATCGTGAAATATCGCTTTGATGATATGTAATTGGCGAACTCCAAATGATTATGGCTTGCTTGAATGGAAAATGGCAAAAGCTGATGTTTCGTCGATATATCGTGTCCCTTGACCTATTTTTGGCAAACACAACAGAGAACATGTCGAACGTGAGTCACACGCCTAGAGGAGTTGTGGATATACTGATAAAGTTGGTGATTTTTTTTTTAAATTGGATCAACACGTAGCCTTAATTTAAAACTTCCCTCATCCAACAGCTCCAATTTTTAATTAAATAAATTATAAATTTAGTTTTTTTTTTAAGTTACAATAGCAAACTATCAATTGCGACTTGAACCCGGAACCGTTTCCTTCCTATATCATATATTTTATAAACGATGAACGTTCTACCATACGAGCTATGCATGATGACCATATGATTTATCCTATTATTTTTGAAATATAATTTATTTTATCTTAAAAATTATTATACTTAATTTTTCAATTTTTTTATATTTATCATTTTACTTTTTGTTAATTTTATATTTTTTTTAATATTTTAAAAATATGGTATATTTTTAAATTTTAATATATAATAATAATAATAATACTATAAACAAGAATAAGGTTATGATATTTTATAATTTAAAATAAATTTAATAAAGGAATAAGGTCAATTAAATTTTAATAATTAACTACTAAATTAAATTAATAATAATAAAAAGTTAGCAACAATTATAAAAGTTTTGAAAATATTATTAAACATATTGATACTAGTTTTTACTTTTAAATAACAAACAAAAGTATTTCAAGTACAACATATTTGCGTATCATGTACTCTCTATACATATATTTGACAGATGTTCAACATTTAAAAAGACAAACATAAATTGCAATTTTGGAATAGAAGTTTTCTATACTAAAAAACACTTTCATCGTGTCAAAATTTTCAAAATTTTAGAAAGTATCACTTCAAAACACTTCTCAACTTAATTCATAATTAAATTTAGTGATTCAAAAGACACTTTCAGCTAAAATTTAAGGTTATCAAATTTTTAGAAAGTGTTTCATGAAAAAAACACATACTTATGGCAAAAAAATATATTAGATTTAAAAGTGTAGGGAGTAAAGAAAAAAAAAAAGTGAAAGTACATAGCTAAGAAGGCATTTTTCCATCTCATTTTTTGTGATAAAATTGTTAATATTAAAAACCTGCTGTTTACATACCTCCCGATCATCTTTGTTGTTGTAGCAGCTTCTGGAACCGTGTACTCACTCATTATGGACTGTATAAAACCCGAAAAATTCTAATTTTCAAAGTGATAAAATTGCAATTAATAAATCAAATTTTTTCTAAATTTACGACGGTGTAAATTTTCTGCATTTATACACAGAAATAATATTTTACATAATAACAAAAATATCAAACACATGCTCCTTGGACTCAAATTCAAAAGCACAGGGTTTACACTTTCGCAGTGCCTCGCTAGAATTGAAATATAACATAAGAGAACATGAAGCTCCTTAAAGTCCAGTGACCATATGCATGCGATTTTGACTAGATTTATGTGTTAATTTTTCTTGTATTTTTATCTCTATGACAAAACATAAAGAACAGCTAAAAGGCGAACAGACATTCTGGTACTCTCCTACTAATTTGCCCAACCATTCTGTACAATATTTATTATATCATTATGGCATACTTTTCTTCCAGTGGTGCAATTATGAATTTTTAATTGTTTATACTAGGCCTGGGAAATATTTCCAGGAACTACCACTATAGTGGTATTCTCCTTAAAAAAGAAGACCATTCCCAAGAAATGGTTGGTGAAGGTGGGGATTGTCCACAGATGTTTGTAGCTTGGTAAATGAAAGATCTCCAGAAAAATAAATGTCAAATGTCAATACCTTATAATTGATCCTTCTGCTTGTGACTTTTGGATTGATCTCAACCCACTCTCTTCTCCTCTCATGCCAAGAAATTGCAGCAGGAAGGTATATGCTAGATCATACTGAAAACTACTAAATGCATCAAAAACAAAGTATGAAAAGAAGGGAAAATGAACATCCAGAGGATAACAAAGAAGAAAAGAAAAAAATCCATTAAGGTAATTGTAATGTCCTTCAAATTAGTTTCTTATCTTTTCTTAATCAAAAATAATTAATAAATTTTCTCAATGCACTCGTAAGCATTATAATGATATCTTAATTAGGCATCATGAGTATACTGCAGAAGATCGATTTGCTCCGTGTTTCGATGTAAAGGAAACCTTAGGCTTTTGACGACAATAAATTTTAAAGGAAAAACTAACTGATTTGGAATGGATATTCACTCCAAAATGAAGCAAATAGGCGAACACTTCCAATGAGAGAAAATCAACATGCGCTGTGTCTAAAAAAATACAATAATTTTCCCAGGTTCTAGGCTCACACTGAAAAACATATTGAGTCTAATATACCAAAGTAGCATTGCCTGTTTTTAAATGCATGCATTAAAATTAGAAAATTATTTGAATGCTAATGAAAACATAGACAATATTAGAAAAGATCTTTTTGGCCCTATAACATTGGGAAAATAGTTAGGATGCTTTGATTTGAAAGGGAAGAGAAGAGGGATGTAGGGAGTAGTTAAGGATTTATAACTTTCAGACAGAATCATTGATATTTAGTTTGTTGCTCTGCAGCACAATGTCCACTAATTTTATCCTTCTGTCCAACTGTGAATTCTAGAGAAAGTGAGAGACCCTACTGTTGTTGAGAGAATACAGTTACTTCCTTCAATGGGCTCTGGTTTTTCATTAGCAGATGCTGAACACTCCAACGTTTGCTTCTGGCATGGGAATTTGTGGGTTGTCCTCTGTCATCTCCAGAAAGAATCAGACACACTACTTCTTCTCGGTGCAATGACACAGCAAAGAATGATCAGATGTTCCTTTAGAACTCTTGCTCGCGTCATGGTAGGTAGGAGCGTTCGGAATGTAGCCACCTGAACTCTGCTCACACTGGCCAGCCGGTAAACTAGCCTTCTGCGTGATAAACAATTAAACAGATAAGAAGAAAAGAGAAAAATATTGCTTGATATAAATACATGTTATTCCAATCAAGAGCCCATATAATCATATATTGCAGATAACAAAGACGTTCCAAAATTTCTGGTAGTCCTCTCACCCTGAGAGGATTCATCTGACCTATTTTCTACATTAAGCAAAATGTCAACTTGTTTCCAAATCATTCATGTCCATCTGAAATAACTGATGCGATAGGACAGTCTCTTTTCTCTATGTTAGAATTATCCTAGATTTATTCATGTCATGTCTAGATAACAAAGAGAATAGAGGCACAGTTAATAATGAGAAAGGCTATACACTTGCCTAGGAGGTAAAAACTATGGCATAAAGGCTGCAAAGTGTGAGTGTGTGTGTACACATTATATTAATAGGTTTTCACTGTAAAGAATAACATGTTAAACTAAGCAAGATACATCTCTAATTACGTGAGCAATGGATGTACCAGAAGATTTTGCAAAACAAATACCTTATAGCTTTTGGCTGAAATCTGAGTACGCAGATGCCAAAAGATTTTGGTACAATGAATAGCTATATGGAGCCAATTCAAACTTATTCTCAGGCATGGAAAGTTAAGAAATAGCTAGAATTTAGTTATTAATAAGAATTAAATCTCAAACATACATCAAGAAATAGAAGGTATTAGTTAGAAGTAGAATTATATTTGCCAGAGTTGAATTAAGAGTTCCCACCTTTAGAATCATACAAGAAGATTAGAATTAGAGTGACAATAGATTATCGAATCCCAGTAAAACTAGGAATTTATAGGTTTATACTGAAGCTAATTGATAAAACGAATAAAAAAATTGGAATCCATTTCGAATGATTTTAGAAAGCCTATAACCTAAAAAGTGATTTAAAAATAAATACAGGTAGTGAGAAGTGAAAATATCAAGGAGACACTTAGTGTCAAAATTATCATAAAGAAATTCGCTATGATATTTTCTAGAAAAGACGGAGATGATTTCTAAAAACACTTTCTATTAACTGATAAGTAAGAACACATCCTAAAAACATTTTACTAAAAGTTTTAGGCAACACACCAATCAAGGAACAAACACGAATCAAAGCGCTCCAACCAAAGGCAACTAAGCGCGAAGACACGTCTCAGAATATTCAAATATACCCTGTCAAGGGTGATTTGCGCGAGGTATATTAAAAGTTTCAATATGAATTTTGTGTGCAAATATGGACTCCTGAAAAGCCATGATATGCAGGCAATTTGTAATTTGTTAAAAGGACCTATTGACATAAAATAGAAGATTAGGGTTATAAGTGTGGTGCTAAGAAATGAAACAAATAGAGTGTGGGAGTTATGGAAGGAAAGGCAACAAAGAAAATAACCCAAAATGGATTTTAACAGCTACAAGAATGATACTTGTGTGTTGATTAAGTTCACCTCATCTCAGAATTGCTGAGGGAGAGAAACGAGAGAGGGGGTAAGAGCAAAAGGAGAGAAGCAAGAAGGAAGAGAGAAGAAATAGGCAAGCAAAGCCAATTAAGGCAGCAGTTCACAATTATGATTGTTAGTTCCTAGAAGAGGGCCTGGGGCATGCATCTTTGGAGAAGTTTGTATGATGATTATTTTGTTCAAACCTAGGGAAGCCATGAAGTAGGTTTCATCTAAAACCCTAAAATGATAAAGTAAATTAAGGTGGGTAAAACCCCATATGGCACAAGAGGCCTGTATGAAATCTCGAGGATGAATCCATTGTCATGATAGGCAATTGAGTTAGTGGTCAAATAAACCCACAACTAATCTCATGTTTTGTTTCTAGGTATGGAAGAGTAACCCATATTAGAAGGTTTTGGAAGAAATCCATGATGGATTTTAAAGAAATATAAGAGAAATTGAAAGAGAAATAGAGTGAGAAAAGAGATCTGGCTAGAATTCGAATCGCTTTGAGTGTTTGAAGTAGAAGGAGGGAGATCAAAGTATGGAAAATGTGAAAACACACATTCTGGGCATTCAGAACGGCTTGTACGGTGCAACTTGAACTTGTACCGGTACAGCATGTCTGGTCATTTTATTGTGTACCCGGTACAGCAGGCTTATGCCAGTACAACTTGTTGGTTTCCTGTTTTGACCAGTTTAGTATTTTGGCCATAACTTACTCATTGCTTATCTGATTTGGGTGATTCAAGTGGCCCAATTAAAATGAACTTCAGAGCAAAACTTAAGAAGGCATCACCAAATTCTGATCCTAAGTGGCCCCAAGAAATACACTCGAAGTGGGACCATGTGCAAACCAAATTCTGGTTTCAGTGTTGAACATAGAGAAGTCCGGGTTGTTTCGGACGTAACTTGAGTTCCGGTGCTCCGAATTAGGTGATTCCAGTTGGAATAGAACCCTTAGCACCTTAGCTTTAAATGATTATAAGGACATAGGGTCAAAATATAAAGTTAAGACCCCGGAAAATGAGTAATACAAGCATCGCTAGAAAAATCGGTAAAATATTGGATTGGCATGAAAATGCCATAACTGGATTTGGATGATCGATTGGATTGATTCCAATTTCTAAATGAAGTAGAATCATAGAGGAATAAGAATACATAGGTTGCATAATGTGCAGAGTATAGAAGGTATAGGAATATGTCATAAAGATATGATAGGTATAAGTCATAAAATATAATAAGATATGATAGAACATGTCATAAGATATGATAGTCTAAAGTACACAAATGATAGGCACATATGCATATAAGATTAAATGATATGAATATAAGCGTGTATGATAGGATTATATGATAGATATACTTAAATGAATAGATAGAACATACTAGGGCAAATGATAGGAATACGTAAAGATATGAGTATAAGATAGACATCACAAGAAAGAATAAGATGGAATAAATTTAGGAATATATGATAGACAAACTAGAAATGATAGAAAAGATAGCAAGTGTATTATATAGATATATAGAACCGAAATGTGAAACTGCAGTTCGAGGAACTAATACAGTAAAAGTATTATTAGTATATATGCATAAGCAGTGCCAGTAACAATAGTTATTCATGCTTATGAGATATGTCTGAGAAAATGTAATAAAAATTTGATTATGCGCTTGGGAGCACGAGTAGAGGGATAGATAGGCATGCCTATAGGGAAGATACGATTCTTTGCGGCATATTCATAGACGGATATTGAGGACCCGTTTAGATTAGATGATATAGATCTGTTTGGATCGGGTGGCCCATGAGGTCACCACAATAGATAGAAATCTTCGATCACGGTGATAGTACGCAGCCAGTGCAGGATGGCATATGACATAGGTCAGCGTACCGATACGGTGATGATACCTTCGGGTGTGCCAGAGAGAGATCCATAATCTGATGATAATACCTCAGGTACACTCAGTTATTTCCTGAATCCACTTCTAAGGTATTTGCGAGACATGAAAATAAAAGAAAAAAAAGGAAAAGTATACCTGAAAAATGTATATGAAAAGTATATAATAGAGGATATGATATAGGCGGCATAGCCTTTATGCGATGAAAGTCTGAACAGTTACAAGAATAAAGAAGTACATATAACTTTGATATGAAAATAGGTATAAAAACACAAGAAAAGTAGAATAGTACGGGATAACGAGGATATGAGCAGTCTGAAGATGAACACATAATAGGAAGGTATACAATAGTCTGGTATGAAAGTGAAGAATGAGAAATAAATCATAGAGCAGAAAGATGAAAGATAGACTAGAGACATGCTATGTAACTTGACAAAGAATAGGAACATTGAAAAGACATATAACAAGCGTGAAAGATGAACCTTGAGGACAAGTATAGGAATATGTAAAGTACTCAAATAGGAATACAGAAAAAGTATAAATAAAGGAGATGCTAAAGACATAGAACATGTAATAGAAAAAGATTGACATGTAATAGGAATATCAGATGATAAGGAATTACGTTATAGAAATATGTTTAGATATATATATAATGCATATGTATAAACATGACAGTCGCCATTGGTGGTTGTCATGTATGTTCCTACTAAGCGTAAAGCATACGGTGTTCAATCAGGTGTAGGTACCGGAGGCTAGAGGCGGAACATTCCACATCGGCCAGTAGAAATTCGACACATCGATAGGGGTCGGGTGGAAGATTTTTGTATAATGTATAAGTCTTTTGTTTCTTTACAAACAATGTAAATGTTGAACACTATTAAATATGTACATATATAAGTAATTGTATAAGTAATGGGACTCCGTATATGCGTATACATTGTGATGGACACCACTCAGGTGGTAGTTCTTTTATTATATGTACAAATGATTTTGTTATTCTGCGAAATTGTTCGATGCTTGATAGAAATTAAGTGCGACTCACGAGAAAGAAACAGGTCAATGAGAGTCCCAATATATAGTATAGATAGCATCGCGCCCCGGACTTCGGTTCGGATCCGCTAATCGGGTCGGGCCAGGATCGGGGGCGTGACAGTGTCTTTGTTGATTTCATTGGATTGGATAATATAGAAACCTGCATAAAGCATTGGCTTGCGGTCCCTAGTACACTCAACGCAAGCAGCTTTTTCTTTCACAACTCCTTCCCTCCTGAAATCTGGCAAACAATGCCCATTTAAGCACCGAGCGGATCTTTCCCAATTGACTCCATTTGCCTATTGAATCCAAGCTGGTTAGAATGGACCCTTTTGAATGGGAGAGAGGAAGGATATAGAGCCACGAAAGAAAGAAAACCTTCATAAACCACGAGATGAGACAAAAGAAGAGAATCACCCTCATAATCTATTTTTGATGGTAACAAAAGAAGTATATCTAAAGGCCAACAAGGGGTAATAAAATGCATGGGACATTTATGAGAAGTCACCTCAAAGAAAATAAAAACAAGAGGGCTACAGCAACAGCCCCTTTGAACTCGGCGAGTTTACAAGATTACAACAAGGAAGAGGATTAGAAAGATGCAAAGCTTGCACCCACACCCCTGAATTTACAAACAAAGATTTTTCCTTTTCTTACCAATGAAACAACCATGTCATCCAAGCAAAGACTCTTTAATAGAAGACGAGGAGCACCTATCACAAAGGAGAATAGAAGATGCCATAAAACTCTTAACACTACCCAGGTGGGAGGATTTGATCAACAGTTTCTTCCTCAAGACAAGCAGAGAGCATCTATTAGTCGAGTAACCACCCTCTCCTGCAAGTGATGAATTACCTAGATGGGAACATATCACGCCTTAGAAGCTGGCACCTTATACAAGGACTTGACGAAGAAGGCCCCATCCTTAGACTCAGTCCATATGATCTCGCCATCCCTATCCAAATGCGCCCTTTTCCATACTATCTCAGCAAGAAATGCCATGGTATCAATTCCTAATAATTGAAATGCCCCGAAGAAACAAGGAACCCAACATCCTTCATTTAAAAATGGTTCCACACCTCCTCCACCGCTCCTTTTAGGAAAGTACACTGACAAATAAAATGAAAGAAATGTAAAGGTTTCCTCATCACCGTGTCCCTCCCCAAGGCCTCGTCATCCTGCTGTTCCTGCAAGGGTGCTCTGGAGCTCGCATCGCGGCCCAGGCGGCTAGGAAGGGGGGCGAGAGGAGAGCCTTGCCTCCTGTATGTGTACCCATAAGCATCTCTCACCCTTCTAGTTATTACAACTACAACTCCTCTGCATATTTACCCTGGCAATGTCCCTACACAGAGCACCATCTCACTAGGAAAACACCAATTCCACTCGCAAAGAAGTTCCCAAGCATTCAAAGGTTTCCAACCCTAAACCATCTCATGGCATTGGTGTGAGCGAAGAAGAGACCAATAAACCAAGTGGGGGCTCTCAGAGTGTCCATCCACGCGAAAGAAAGTCTCTTTGGATATACAATCTGACCTTTACCCCACCAATCAAATTACATAAAGAAACAAGGACATGAAATAAGTAGGCAAATTGGATAATATACTCCTAATACGAGTAAGTCTACCCTAAATAAATCTTGACCTTTCAAGTGCTAATCTCTTTCAAAACCTCTCTCCTCAAACGGAGTCCCAAATTGCCCTGAGCTTAAAGACAACTAATGAGGCCCCGAATAGGAAGGAAGCGTCACAACCTTGCATCTAAACTCATTTACCAACTCCCTAATATCCTCCACTCTTCCCACTAGAATAAATCACTCTTCTCAGTTATTCTCGAATACAATAAGGCCTCAAACCACATAAACAATAAATAAGACATCCATTCCTTGCTTCCTTTTCGTTCACCTTCCACCACGGTAGAAAACCTCAAGCTTGACCACTCTTAGGCAAACAACTAAGAGTCTCCATGCGATAACAAACATAAGGAGAAATTCCGTCTACGACCCCAATGACCACCCCTCACCCCACATTTAAAAAATAGCCAAACAAAGAACCGTTGACAAGAACTTAGAGGTTACGTGGGTATTCACTATTTTATCAGTGATGCACCATTTGCAGAAACCTATCTTTCTTAGCAACAAGAAGGAGTCTGTACTATTTGCTAACACCCTTCATGCAGAATCTCTTCCGTCTATTACACCTCTGGCAAGCTTAGAAAGGGTGACGGGTTCGAATCCTTGCGGCGAAGGAACCTGTGAGGCGGGGATATCCTAGTGAGTGAGGAGAACCATCTAAGGACCCGGGGGGTGACGATGGGCTCCACCCGCGGGTAGGCCCCGGGGTGGGGACCTCACATTTGGTGCTGGATCTTTCGAGCTATTCTAATCGTGACAGATTTACGTCGTCTAGTTACTAGAAACTACAGGAGAGAACACCTGTATATGTGTGTAAAAGCCCTAAGAAGAATGTATGAAGGTCTTAGGGATATGGGTCTATTTATAGACTCAAAATCATAATATTATAGGGTTAATACTTGTTTGACAAGCAATCAATCCCTAACTTACAAGACTTCTTACCTATCAAATAACTAAACTCCCGCCTTATTGGGTTTTTGCCTCTTAAAGAATTAATTAATGAGCTCTATCATAATTAGCTAGTACAGGAATCCAAGGCTCATTATTAATTTTGTGGATAGCGACTCGAGTATTTCTAAAGCATAAATCCAACATAATGTTCTTTGCTTGTTCGATTGGAGCTGGGTTGGTGCATTGTCTTCTCATAGGTCGCCATATGTTGTTGTTGACGTGTCGGGGAAAGTCTGAGAGCATGTAGGATGTATTCAGGAGCAATCCTACAACATGGGCATCGATTAGATTCAGAAGCCTTCCTTGACCAAAGAGCTTGCATGGTTGGGAGGATATGAGAGCATGCTCTCCAAAAAGAAAAAAAAAAAAAGAAGTCTTTGTTGGAGTATGGAGCTGCCATAACTTATGTCAATTTATGATTGTTTTACTTTTACACATGTTGGGCGAAGCATAATAGAGCTAGAAGATATTTATATCACTTTTTCTGATGCTCACCTTTGAGTTCAAAGGCTCACATCTGACCATCCAACTAAGTATAATCATATTATAATTTTAACTGTATAATTATATATGTTAATTATAGATTATTTATGAGATGGTTTAATATTAACTCGCTATGGACCCATGATTCTATATTCTCCCTTACTTTGGTAAGCTCATTGGATCGAAGCCTAATTGTTCCCTTGTAAATGAAACATTAAATTTTATAAGAGTTTGGTAGAACGCACTTTGGGGAGAAGGAAAGAACTATCTCTAACCCCTAACATTTCTTTGATTTCATCCCTTGTAGATTTAGAAGACTAATGGCAGCCAATGATTAAAATATCGTTTTCGACAGATATATCAGTACTTAAATTTTACGGATATATCGAATATATCGGAGATATATCGGATGATATTTTTACATGAGTATCGATATATCATAAATTAACAAAAATACTTTGAAATTCATTGAAATACTTTATAAAAATGTAAAAATGACACTAATAATCAAATATACACATTGAGATTACATTGCAATGAGATTTTAAAACCAAAATGAAGATCGATGTGGCTCCATTGCAACATTTGATGAAAGGATCCTATCTTGGTGAAGACAATACTCATACTAGGATATGGTGTTCCGATAATATTGATTTTAAGATCGAATATGCCATGCATAAATGTCTTGACTTGTACCCACTACCTCTACATGGATAGGAAATTCGAGGTTTACCCACAAATTCGTTTGAAATCCTTATTGCATTTGATATGGAATGTGGAATGACATTTATTTAGCATGAGGATAATTTATCATTCCATATTCTTCATCAATGGAAGCCAAAGGATTTGAAGAAGGCTGACCATAACTCATTGTGTAAGGAGGAAATATGTTGTCGTCATTGGATGAATCACTGTATGAAGTGCCAATGCTCATAGACTCAAAACTAGTCGATAATGAATCCTCATTGTGGTGTGTCATCCTTCGTTGTTGACCTTTATATAGCTTTCCAATGGCTCCAATACCTGGACCAGCTCTCCTAGACCCGTGGTCTTCATCTTGTATAGCATGTGTGAAATCATCTTCACCAGTATATGAACTCAATGGATATTGACTTATTTGTCGATCTGCAATATCCCCACCATCATTTCTAGTATCACTACCATCATTGGTCCCCTCTCCTCTTGAGCCATCATAACCTGTAGTAGAAGTCGGCAAAACTAGGTCTACTACTATGTTCAACACTTGAATCAAACGAGGTCGGGAAGTATGATAGGCTGAAATGAGTCTTTCGTGTCTTGACTGAAACTTTCATTATGAACTTCTTCAGATAAAACACGGTCAATATCAACACTTGCTTCTCTAACATGTGCAGCAATTCGTGAATCAAGATGTAATACCCGTAATTTTAATTGATGCGTTTTAAATTGAATTATTAAATTTAATTTTTCCTAGGTATATATTTTATTAATCCTAAAGAGTTATTTGGGACATAATATGTTATTTTGACCCTACAAATTATCCTAAATAATTATCATTATGCATTATTAATTGTAATATATACATTTTATATTATTGTTGGGATTTTAATTAGATAAAGTGCCCCAAACCAAGTGTAATTAGGGACTTAATGGTATGGTTTAAGCTTAGAGGAGAGAATTAAAACAAATTTGTAGCTTTACCAGAATTTCATCTCAGCCTCTCACCTTCTCTCTCTCTCCCCAGGCACCTCACGGTAGCGCCACCCCTCTAGTAGCCATTCAGTATTGGGTCAGGCGATCGGCTTCGCCCGACACAGGGAAAAGGTAATCCCCACCTCCGACCACCACTTGTATTTAGCCGGTTCCGCTGAAGAGAATTTGCGAATCTCAGCCGGAATCACGCCCACATGAGGCTCTCTCCTCGCCCTTGCCTTGTAGAGTGTTTGGCCATTCAGGCCACCTCATGCCCCAAGCCGGAGCACGGATCTGAGACTCCGCGCCCCCAAAGGCAGGATCCACCCATGATCGGCGTTCGAGTCGTTTGCGGTGAGCGGAGGTGAGACCTCTCGCGGGTTGAGAATTGTCGGGACGGTCGACCACTCCGGTGGTCCTCGGGCAACGATCACATTTTGGCTTCCATGGCTTTGGGCTTCGCGTGGGTGTCCTTAGAATCTAATTAGGCAACCCTCAAGACACTCCGGCCACCGTCGGCGGTGGACCTGAAGCGTGCGAGGAAGCAGAGCGTTCCTCCCGGGTTCGAGTGGATTTACGTGGTCGCGTCGGTTTTTCGCATACGAGCTTATTAAAGAATCTATACCCAAAAACGTGTGGGAACTCTAATCGTGTATTTGTCGAGTCGATTTTAATTGTTGAATAATGTATGTTGAATATGTCCACTGTATTTCGGACTACGTTGAATTAGTTACTTGTATTGTATGATCCTAAGTAGTTAGTAAGATTGATTTTGTATATTGCGAATACAATTGTTGATTTGATGGATTGGGACGAGTCGGGCAAAAAAATTGTAGTTGTGTGGCCCGGATCGGTGTTTGATTTATTGTGTATATTGGAAATGTTATTTAGCAGGTTCTGGACTTGTTTTACAGGGAGTTAAGTCCAGTTTTTAGGGGAGGTTCTGCCGAATTTTCGGTAGAATTTAGATGTGCTTATATCGGTCTAGCCTGTGAATTGTCTAGTCTAGTCTAGAGTTAAGCTTAAACCTCAATCTTGATATTGATTATGTCTTTTCTATTCTAGATTGTCCGGCCCGACTCGCCCGAGAGCGGCTGGCGTAAGGCGACTGCGAGACCCGATTTTTAGGTGAGTTGATATCATATAGTTTATAGCACACCATGCGCAAGAATGCATAACATTTTATGGCATTTGCTACACTCTAGTCATCACAACATGATTAGCCACTGCGAAATGTTATTTACTATGGTAATTAAATTATTTTGTTGTTATGAAATATATACGCATAGAATTGTTATAATGATGGATGTGAGTGTGTATGCGTATTTGCAATGATTATGAAAATAGGAACTATAGTAGGACCTACCATGCGATGGGTTACATCGGGACCGCGTCTTATACTTAGGTATTGATCAGGCTATGTTATAGGTTTATGTGGTTATGGACCTTGAGTTCCACGGTTGGCGTTTCTCTCGGGATCTGGGAGGGTAAGGTCCACAGTTGTAGGCGTTACTCTCGGGCGCCGGCTATGGATATAATATGTTAGTGAATTTTGGAGTAAGGACCACAGTTGAGCATTCTCTCGGGCGCCAGCTATAGGATGTGGATTAAGTGTCGGTGGAGTTAAGGACCTGGTCGAGCATTCCTCTCGGCGCCCAGGTCTCATTGGATTGGGAAGAAAGTAGTAGGGCTTAATGTGGAATATAGGGTCCTATTAATGTCTCGATTAATTAATAATTGTGTTATGACATAGACACTATCTTTGTGTCGCGTATACATGATTATATAGATTTTCTTATTAATATAATTTTCATCACCATGTTATATTATGAATTACTATAAGTATGTATAGCATTTTGGTTGCGGATATGGTATGAATTATGTGATCTTAACTCACTCTCGAGACTGACAGTCTCAATTTATTTTTCAGGTACTGTCAGTCCTCCTTCTTCAGATCCTTGAGAACCCGCCGAATTCTTTCCTTCACGGCGGTTACATGTACTATTATGATAGTATTAATCTTTGTCTATTTAATCTAGAGATTAGCGTGCTGGAATATTAGTATGTTTTGCTAATTCATATAATTCTGTTCATTTATTGTATGATGACGATGTATGTGGATCGAGACTTTATTTCTCCTGTGATGTTTGACATCAGGCATATTATATATATGCATGTGGATATATGTAGAGCGGGTGATCGTATGATAGTCGGCATGAATGTTTCAATAAGGCTTCTTCTTGGTTTTGGTGGCCTTATGCCTTCCCATTCCTAGTGCGGTCACGGCTTGGAGGATGTAGATCGTGACAAAGTTGGTATCGAGGCCATAGGTTCATTTCCTATGGCCCTAGAGTCCTAAGTTTCGATCACTGGGGTGGATCGAGGATTCGTCCTTGTCTGTCGCCATTCATCTAGTTTTGCGCCGTCCAGTTAGGCGTGCGACTTATCTCGATAGTCTTGTGTTTGCTTCGGTATGGGGCCAGGAGTCGAGGTTAATGCGGCGGCAGGCTGCCGATCTGCTGACTGACAGCCGGTACCGAGGCACGGAGTTCTATGATGAGGCCCGGGAGGCCCAGAGATGAGTATCCCTTGACTAATCTGGGTTCACAGGGAGAGGCGAAGGAGGCGGGGGTGGGCCGGTGCGGCGGCTAGGCAGTGCCGGGTGATGAGCCCGCGGGCCGAGGAGCCACGGTCGATATTCCCGGGGCCGCGGTTTCGGGCACGACGGATGCATGTCGGCGGCCACTATGGGCGTTTTTGGCGGGTATGGCAGGGTGCGGGACGGCTCTCCGGCAGCTTATAGAGCATCGGCGACAGCAGAGGTGCTGTAGTTCTGTTGATGGACCCGGGATTTGACCCGGATCACATTCCTTTATTCGGTACACCCGAGGCTTAATGAGGTTATATTTGATGGGATTATCTGGTGACCCGATGGATTTTGGGCCAGTGGAGAAGGCATTTGATGCGAGCATCGATCTCGGACTATTGAGATGGCAGGTTTCTCCCTCAAGGGCTTAGCATTGCAGTGGTACAAGGATTACATCAAGCCGTTTCTTGAGGGTATGACATGGGCTCAGTTCAGGGAGAGATTTGAAGATAACTACATTTCTTTTGCCATGAGCGAAGTCTTAGAAAACCGATTTGAAGCGGTGAAGAGATGATATGTGCGCCAGTGGAGTACACCCGCGGGTTTATGTATCTTAGTAAATTTGCTCAGGAGTTAGTTGCGGCGGAGGTGCGAAAGGCCCGATAAATTACATCCATAGGGCTCGGACCACATTTCATATCCTTGATACGTCGGAAGTGTAGCTTCTTGGAAGTCAACGATTTAAGCGAAGACAGGATAGGCCCGACCTTCGCCTTCATGGTATCTCTCGATTGGATGGTGCTAGAAGAAGACCCACGGAGGAGCAAGCTAGTACACTTTTTGCGGCCTTGATATTATGGTGGTGCGGGGGTGCCAGTCTGGTCGGCGAGTGAGACGGATTTAGACCAAGGGGTCACAAGAAGGGTGAAATGACGAAGGGTTATAGAGGCTTCCCGGATTGGGCGGAGGGCTTAGGCCGAGTGGGGCTATAGTTCAAGGGCGGGTTCGGGCTCGAGAATGCGAGTGGCGCTAGTTCGCACGGTATGTGCCATGAGTGTGGCGGATGTCAGGCACTTGCCGTGGCGGCTAGTGGAGCTTGTTTTAGGTGTGGAGGATTTGGGCCATATGGCCCAAATCATATCCTAATTTTGACAGCGAGTGCACCTCAGGTTGCGGCTAGTGTTGCCTGCCTCATTCATTGGACAACGCCTAGTTCTTCTCAGGCGGGGTGCGATGCCATGTTGACGGGGTAGTGGATATGGGTAGAGCTCCAGGGAGGCGGTTGGTGGTAGGGGCCCGGGGTGGGGATTCGACCTACTAATTACGGGCAGTGGTCGGGCGGGGGTTTTACCTCTCCTCGGGGCCTTGAGGCGTCAAATCTTTGTCATCATCGGGTACTATTCCGGTATGTTATACTAAGGCTAGGGTGTTTATTAGTCAAGGTGCCACACACTCGCTGTGTCTCTAGTTTTGCATTTAGGCTTGGTGTTGACCGACCATACTTGAGACTCAGTTATCGATCCTCACCCTACAATTGAGTGCCTTAGGCGGATGTTACTTTCCATCGTGTCCGATTTACGTAGTAGGCGAGACATGCAGGCGGATCTTATTTTGTTGGATGTGATGGATTTGAGTTATTACAGGTATGGATTGGTTGGCCAGGCACTCACCCACCTGGATTAGGGAGAGCAAGTGATTTTCAGTTCAGAGTTCGGAGTTTGGGTTTCGTGGTGGCGGATACCGGCCCCTTCTAATTTAATTTCGGCCCATTCACATTTAGTGGATGTTACGTGCAAAGTGCAGGGAGTTATCGCTCTTGCGAGGAACACGCGATAGATAATTAAAGTTGATGATCATCCTATGGCTTGTGAATTTCACGATGTTTTCCCGGAAGGTTACTGTAGGGTTTGCCGTGAGGGGAGATAGAATTTTGCATTGATGTTATGCGGGCACGACTCACATCTCTTTGCCACCTTATAGGATGGCACCTGCTTGAGTGGAAAGAGGCTGAAAGGCAATTACGAGATTTGTTAGACAAAGTTTTGTGGGATTTAAATACTTCTCCTAGGGTGCTCACATGCTATTTGTAAAGAAGAAAGATGGTTCCTTGCGGCTATGTATAGACTACGAGACGGTGAACAAGGCGTAATCTGCAGTAATAAATATCCGGCTCCCCGAATAGATGGCTTGTTGATGTATTGGTGCATCATGTTTTTCTAAGATTGATCTACGGTCAGGATATCATCAGCTGAGAATAAGACATGAGGATGTTTTGAAGACAGCATTCAGGACGAGGTACGGCCATTATGAGTTCCTAGTGATGTCTTTTGGACTCACTAATGCCTTAGCGGCCTTTGTAGCGTTTGATGAGCGAGTGTTCAGAACCTTCTAGATCGCTTTGTGGTGTGTTCATTGATGATATCTTAGTGTATTCGGTGGGAGGAGCATGTAGAGGCATTTAAGGATAGTATTGCGGACTTTGGAGGGACGACAATTACCATGCCCAGATTCTCAGTGTGAATTTTGGTGGATAGTGTAGCCTTCTTGGGACATGTAGTATCGGAAGGTATTGAGTGGATCCCGAGAGATAGGCGTGATGGATTGGCGAGACCCGACCCGGTGTTGGGTTCGAGTTTCTGGTTTGCCGGTTGTGCTCAGCTGGTTAAATGCGGGATTTTCGAGATCATTGCACCTTGACCACAGATTAGCCAGAAGAATGTGAAGTTTGGTGGACGGAGGCTTGTGGCGAGAGTTTTGAAGGCGAAGGATTGTTTTGACCTCTGCTCCGGTGTTGGCATTACATGCATTGGGAGGGTTATCAGGTGTATTGTGGCGCTTCGAATCGGATTGGGGTGTGTATTGATACGGCATGGTAGGTGATTGCTTATGCTTCTAGAGCGGTGAAGAGACCGCAGCGAAGTCTGACTGTGACTTAAGATGGCGTTTGGCATGATCTTTGCATTGAAGATCTGGAGACGTACACGTATGGTGAGACGTGTGGGAATTTCACGGATCACGAGTTTAAAATATATTTTTCAGCGAGAGGGGCCAAATTTGAAACGGAGAAAGTGCATTTGGGTTGCTTAGGACTGGGTGTGATTGATATCACTTGCAGGCGAAAATTTAATGTGGTGAAACGGTGATTGATGGTGTTGCCGCGTTGGTCATGAGCGACCAGTTGACACAGGTTTTGTGAATCTGTATGATGAGTTCTGACTATATAGGTGTTGGTGCGGAGCACTTTGGCGCATTTGAGTCAAAATGGTTCAAATGGGCGGAAGTGAATATTTCGGTCACGAGAGACCAACAGTTGATGAAGATTATAGATGAGGTTCAGCAGGGTCGGGCAGATGATTTTGTGATTGGGGATGATGGCACGTTGAGATTGGGTACTAGGTTGTGCGTCCCCGATGTTGATGGACTTAGAGAGATTATGAAAGGGCTCATCATAAAACTACGGTATTCATCGGTTGCTTAAGACTATCTCATGATCTTAAGGGGTAACTATTGGTGGAGTGGTATGAAGAAGGATGTAGCGGAGTTTGTATCCAAGTGTTTGACTTGCTAGCAGGTCAAACTTGAGCACCAGAAGCCATCGGGGTTATTATTTCGGCCTCCAGTTCAGTGGAAATGGGAGAATATTACCATGGACTTTGTGGTAGATTTCTCAGACCGGCGGGGTATGATTCCATTGATTGATGATTGAATGGCTAAAGTGGCACACTTCTTACTGTGAAGACAACTTTCCGTAGCCGGTATGCTAGGGTGTATATTGATAGGATTGTTGAGTCTTCATGGGATCCAGTTTCGATTGTGTCGGACGAGAGGGCCCCGAGTTCCTTCTAGGTTTTAGCGGAAACTTCGCGAGGAGCTTAGAATTTTCGATTGGACTTTAACCGCAGCTTTCACCCTCAGACGGATAGACGATCCCGAGAGGACTATTAGTTGTGGAAGACATGTTAAGGATGTGCGTAATGGATTTTGGAGGCCAATGGGATTGGCATTTACCTTTGGTGGAGTTTGCGTACAACAATAGTTATCACGCTAGTATCGGTATGGCGCCTTACGAGGCATTGTATGGCAGGAAGTGTAGATCGCCAGTTTGCTGGGAAGAAGTTGGTGAAAGGAAATTAGCAGGTCCTGAATTGGTTCAAATCACTTCTGAGAAGATTCCTATCATTCAGGAATTAGGTTGAGGACCGGCTCGATGAGCAGAAGAGCTATCACGGACCCAGAGGAAACATGGAGTTTGGTCAGAGTGAGTATGTATTTACGGTTTCCGATGCGAGGCGTGATGAGATTTGGTAAGAAAGGGAAATTAGCACCTCTTCAGCTGGGACCATTTGAGATTATGCAAATAGAGTTGGGGGATGTAGCCTCTGGCCGGGTTGCCACCCAATTTATGATATTCATCAGGTCTTTCATATGTCTATGTTGAGAGTACGTGTAACACCCTAGTCAGAGTCTACAGTACATGACACTGTAGGGGTGTATAAGAGTACCAAGTGTCACACTGAAATATTTTGGAGACTAAAGTAGGAAATGAAAGTTTATGGAACCCGGAATTTGTGGTATTAAACCAAGGGTACAATGGTCATTATGCAAATGGATATGGAAATTAGAAACAAATTAGAGATGGGCCATAGTAGAAATTGAATAAGTTACAATTGCAATAATTAAAAGAGAAATTGTTGCAATTAATAAGAAAAGTTAATTTAACAAAATTTAAAACCAAATCACATTTTGGTCTCCAAATAAGTTGCGGTTTTGAAGGAGAAGAAAGCGAGAGGAAGGAAAGGAAGAAGAAAGAGGAGAAGAAATCAAAGATCAATTATGGAATTGCTTATTTTGGGTTTTGATATGGATTCTAGGACTTTGGTATGAGTTTGATGCTCCTTTGGTCTGGGATTTTGTGCAAAGAGCCCATTAAGCCTTTGAATGGTTGGGGTTATATGGTGGCTTGATTGATGTAAAAGAAACATGGAGTCATCAAAATTATGGTTTTATAAAGAGATTGGTGGACCTTAGAGTAGTGTTCTTGGATTTTCACTAGGGTTTTGTGTTTTGAGGTTCCAAAACACCCAATTCACATGTTATTAGGTTGTTTTAGATGAGTGATTAGTTTTTGAGGTGACATGAATTATAGAAGTTATATGGAGTGAATTGGCATCAAAGTGGGAGGAAAATAACAAAATGGGCATTTAAGTTAAGTCCTACCGGTACAATAGGAACCTACGGTAGAACTTTAATACAGTCATTTTGGCCAAGTCTACCAGTGGGAACTTAAGTCTGGTAGGACTTGTCACAATTTCTGTTTTCGACCAGTTTTCGTATTTTGGCCCATAACTTCCTCATTTCTTATCCGATTTGAGTGATTCAGTGGCTCGTAAAATAGACTTCAAGGAGAAGACAAAACGTAAGTAGGAATCATAAATTCTGATCCTAAGTGGCCCAAAAATTCACTCAAAGTGGGGCCATGTGCAAGAAAAAATTCCGGCATGGCTGGACTTTCACAAGTGGTCCGGGTTGTTTTGAGCGTAACTTGAGTTTGGTGCTCAATTGGGTAATTCCAGTTGAGATAGAACCCTTAGCACCTTAACTTTAAAGAGTATGAAGAGTGTGACTAAGTCTATGAAGTCACGTTAAAGTTATTCGATTAAATTTATTAAATTAAGTATTCATTTTGAGTTGTAGGTTAAAGTAAAGGCCGGATAAGTGTGGAGACGATTGCTCAAGTTAAGCAAGCAAGGGTGATGTTCTAAACTCATTTTTCCAAATGCTAGTGTATTATTATTATTATTATTACAAATTGCTTTACACTGGTATTTCATGGTTTTGAGTGCAAACCATTTCAGAAACAACAATGAGATAAAAAAGCGACAAATGGTTTAGGTTGAAACCATTTTGAAAAGCAAGCATTGGTTTTAAATTGTAAAACCATAATTAAGCAAGCAAGTAAATGGTTTTTGGAAAAGTTAAACCATTTTCCAAGCAAACAAGCAAGTAAGTAAATGGTTTTTGAAAAGCTAAACCATTTTTGAAGCAAGCAAGCAACTAAGCAAATGGTTTTGAATAATTAAACCATTTTTCAAGCAAGCAAATGGTTTCAAAGTGTAAAACCATTTTACAAAGAGAAAGCAAGCAAGCAAGCAATGAAAGGTTGTGAAAACAAGGCCTTCCCTAGTTTAAGCAAGCAAACCGGTCAGAGGTATTCCGTACGTGCACGGTGGTGTTAGGATTTCATACATGCATTGTAGTTTTGCCTGGTCGGCAAACTTAGGACATACATTATGCATTTAAAGGGGCGAGTAGCGTCTGAGGTATATAAGGTTATGAGCTCCTAGCTAAGTATGGTGATGGCGACAGGTCAATTCACATATTCATAGGAAAATGAAAAGGTGCGAATGAAGGTCCTTCCACCGTACGGTTGAGCCTGAGTTCCCGTGTTCACTGAGGTATGATAAGCAAATGAGCCTCCATTGGTTGTTAAGCATGATGATATCTTTGTTTTGAAAAATCAACCATTGGTTTCCCGATTTGCCAAGGCTTAGAGTTTAAAGCAGCGGTTGAGCCCGGGCTCCGTTTAGATTTCAAAAGCTTGATCGGGGTTGAGCCAAAAACTCCGTGGGTTTTATTTTCAAAGCATGTGGGTTGAGCCAAGCTCCGTTTTATGAAAAGTTTTGAGAAACTTTTTTAAAACAAAGGTTTGTAGAAAGGTTTTAAGAGACTTTTCAAACAAGATAAAGCAAGCAAGAAAAGAAAAAGTATGATAAGTTTTATAAACTTCTAAGCAAGCAAGAAATAAGAGTTTTACAAGCTTTTAAAGAAAAGCAAAATAAAGCAAGCAAGCAAGAAAAGTTTTGAAAACTTTTAAAGCAAGCAAAGCAAAGAAAGGCTTCTGGAAAATAATTGTAAGGGAGTTTATTTTAAAGATGTTTTTCAGGAACAAAAAAACCTTTTATAAAGCATACACTCAGAGGCTCGTTAGCTCATTAGTTTCCATTTAAAAACTATTTTCCAGTGCAGTGCGAGGCATTTGGATCTCAATAGGATTAGTCGACATCGGTTTAAGTCTTTGTAATTAAAATTATATTTTGTAAGAACATACTTTGAAATGGTATAATGGGACATATGTATGTACATAGTTAGTTGTGAGGCGTGTTGGTATCTTTAGTTTGCCATGTTTGGATATTTTTGGATATAGTGTAAATTGAATGTATCTGAGTTTGATTTTGACTATGCGGCCGTCATCTTTATCAGTTTTTCATTGCTAAGATTTTACCAAATCCTAAGTTATAAATTAAAAGAAAAATTTTATAGGAGGTTTTAAGCAGCAATGCGACTTAGCTTCACGAGGATTTCTAGTCGTTAAATTGCTGACTAGGGATTCTGATGGGTGGCCCGGCTGCCCACACGCCCGGTAGGGGGGTGGGGGTGTGTCGAGGGGTGGTATCGGGAGCGAAGTATGCAATGACAGGTTTAGGGGGTACTGATACCACGACAACGTGGTATCAGAGCATAAGTAATGGCAACCATGCATGTTCAAACTTAGAATACATACATATCAGTGATTCAAAGTATTAAACGGTTGATATTTTTGGTAATTCTGACACTATGTGGGAAGAGGACGTGAAAGAGGTCGTCCTATAGATGGATTCAATGAGTTTAAGGCGTCTGTGTACACCAACGAGGATGAGAGCCATAGTAAGGTTCCACCCGCGCATCCCCATGAATCAAAGCCCTCACCGGTAGAGAATTAGAAATTTAGATGTCTAGCGCCGCCCAAGAAGATGCTCAAAGTGCCGGGATTGTTCTGTGACGAGTAGCCTGATTACACAAATAGTAGCAATAGCGACCCGGCAATGATCGCAACCTCCACCGCCACCTAGAGAGGTTATGGAAGAATCGGGAGGTCAATAGAGAGAAATCTGGCGGGTGCCAAGCCGTACCATGTGTGATGGTGATCGAAGCAGCACGGTTGTGGTTAGACCCGATAAGCAAGATTTATGGAGTTATGTTTGCGCACGGATGAGCAAAGGGTCTTGTTTTCCGAGTTTGATGGAAAACGGGGGCTAAGGTGGTGGGATGCGCGTAGAAAGAAGGTATCTGGTGGAATAGCATGGGACCAATTCAGCGAAGAATTCAGGCCGATTCTTTCCTCGAAGTCATAAGGATTCAAATTGGGGAGTTCTTCAAGTTGAAACGAAGAACATGTCGGTATCCGGTATGAATTCTCGGAACTAGTTAGATTGGTTCCATACATTCAAGCGGTGAAGTCTGGAAATGCAAGAGGTTTTATCGGGACTACAGTACCGGATCGAGTGCATTTATCGGTGGTCAGCGAGGAATGGGTTGGGGACTTAGTTGGGACGCTGCGAGTTGAGCAAGCACTACGACCATGTCGAGTATACGGGAAAGTAAGAGTAAGAGGAGTGCACCGAGGCACGTCCCAACAAAGCTTCGAGACGATTATAGCGAAGAAGAACAAGGCGGAGGTTCACGGAGGCCGAGGTGCGAGTCGGTATCTGCAGTCGAGGGATCGAGTGGGGCCCCGGTTGCTAAGCGTGCTTTTGAGTATTCCTCCCGTTTGTCATATGTGTCAGAAGCGACACCATGGGGGAGTGCATGAGATTCGATCTGAGTGTTTCACTTTGTGGCGAAGGCCATTTATTAAGTGTCCTCGGCTGATTTGGTGCGGAGACATCGATGGCCCGATCCTTCCTCGGTACGGAGATGAGCACCGCGAAGTCGACGGGGAGGCTTTCGAGGCGGAGGGGCGGCCACGGCCCTTGTTAAGTGGCCATGGTAGAGGTAGAGCGGTGCCCGGGGATCTGAGACGAGCCACACGAAGTCGGGCGGAAGTATATCTTTGTGACTCGACTAAAGTGCGGATGCGACTCAGGATGTAAGTCCTTGGTATTATTTCTATTCTTGAGTAGTCGTATACCTTAGTAGACCGGGAGCTTCCACAGCATTCATTTGCATCAAGCCATTCTTAGATCATTTCTAGATAGAGACCCAACCATTGAGGGTCGTATGAGTTTCCACTTCCCGGTACGGAGATCCGTTACTCGCCAGGCAGTGATCGGAGAGATAGTAGAGTTACGATTGGGGGACGGGGTTCCCGGATCTTGTGGCTCTAGATATGAGGACTTTGATGTGGTTCTCGGTATAGATTGGCTATCTGTATAGAGGCCACATTAGATTGTTATAAAAGGAAGTAAAGTTGAACAGGCGGGAAAGTGGGGTAAAGTTCCAAGGGATTAAGTAGAGTTATCTTCTTGTGTCTCAGCCATGGCGGCCTGAGGAAAATCTTTGCGTAAAGGTTGTCGGGTTATCTAGCTTATGTGGTGGAACGGGGGGGAAGGAGGGACTATATTGGATGAGATTTCCAGTTATTAGAGTTCCCGGATGTGTTCCGGATGATATCGGGATTACCTCGAGAAAGAGAGTGGAGTTCACCATTGATTTGATCCCGGTGAGCCATTTCCATTCCTCCTTATAGGATGGCTCTACTTGAGTTAAAGGGAGCTTAAGCTCGATTAAGAATTGTTAGATAAAGGATTTATTAGGCCAGGAGCATATCCCATGGGGAGCTCCGGTTCTCTTTGTGAAAAGAAAGATGGGAGTTTGCGGTTATGTATAGATTCTGATGGTGAAACGATTGCCATCATGATAATTATCCACTCCCTAGAATTGATGAGTTATTTGATCAACTCCAAGATAGACTTGAGGTCGGGGTATCATCAGTTGAGAGTTCAGGAGAGTGATGTACCTAAGAGCGGCATTCGAGACACATCACGGGCATTTATAAGTTTTTGGTGATGCCATTTGGTTTGACTAATGCCCGGCGTTTATGGATTTGATGAGCAGGAGTATTCGGTAGTATTTGGATAAGTTCAGTCATAATTTTTATTGTGATGATATCTTAGTGTATTCGGGTAGTTCGAGGAACATTCGAGCACTGAGGATTGTAGTACAGGACCTAAAGGAGGACGGTTATATACAGTTGGCAGTGTGGTTTGGCTCGATAAGGTGGCATTCCTTGGTCATGTGATTTCAGAGAGGGGGTGAGTGTGGATCCCCAGAAAATAGAAGCAGTGGTAAATTGGAAACCACCAAAGAATGTCGGTGAAGCTTCCTCGGTTTAGCGGGGGTATTACGGGAAGTTTGTTGAAGTTTCTCCCCAAGATCGCGGCCCCGACCAAGGCGACGAAAAGATGTTAAGTATGATTGGGTAGAAGCACATCCCAGCGAGTTTTGAGGTTGAAAGATGGGTGACTTCGACTCCGAGTTTTAGCTTCTGATGGAAAAATTTGGCTTTGTGGTTTATAGTGATGCTTCAAGGCAAGGCCTTGGTTGTGTTTGATGCGGAGATGATAGGGTGATTGCATATGCCTCTAGGCTGACTAAAGAAACATGAGGAGAATTGGGCACACGACTTGGAGCTGCGGCGATGGTGTTTACGCTGAAAATATGGGACATTATTTATATGGTGTTCATTGTAGGATCTTTACAGATCATAAAGTCTTCAATATATTTTCACCCAAAGTTGAAACTGGTAGATGTCTTGAGTTGATTAAGGACTACGTGATAATCAGTACCATCGGAAAAGCTAACGTCATAACGGATGCCTTGAGTGGCGACCCGAGTTCTTTGTCTCATGAGATCAGGTTATCTTCCACTTATTGGTGGATCGAGGCTTCTGGTTGATATTGGGAGTTGAGTTCTGGGCCTTGTTAGCCACATTTCATGTTAGACCGCTCTAGTGGACCAGTTCTAACGGGCGATCCACGGGATCCTGATGATTAAGCTTAAGAAGAGATAGAAAAGGAAAGAAGCGAGTTTCAAATCGGGTTGATGGCATGATAGTAGAAGGTCGAGGAGAATATGTGTGCGAGTATGGCGGCTGAAGAAGACATCATGGAAAAGCACATTCATCTGCGTATCTTTATGTCGGGTAGTACCAGATGTACGGAGACTTTGAAAGAACATTAGGTGGAATGGGATGAAAGAAGAGATACTTGATTTCGTTTCAGTGCCTAACATGTGAGGTGAAGCGAGACGCCCGGAAGGCCCGCGGGGAAGATACAGTTACTCCCTATTCCAGTGTGGAAATGGGAAAAGATTACTATGGATTTTGTTACAGGTCTTCCACGTACGCAGAGGCAACATGATGCGATATGGGTGATAGTAGATCGATTGACAAAATCTGCTCATTTCCTACCAGTTAATGTTGAGGATTCATTGGAAAAGTTGGCCAAGTTGTATGTGGATGAAATAGTGAGACTTCACGGGGTTCGGTTTCGATGGTTTTGGTCCGGGACCCGGGTTCACATCGGGTTTGGCTGGATTTACCAAGCAGTGATTGGAACACGCTTACATTTATTGCGGTATTTCATCCTCAAACGGATGGACGGTCGAGGACTATTCGAGGACGTTAAGGATATCTTGAGAGCTTTAATATGATGGAATTCAAAGGAAGTTGGGACACTCACTTGGCACTAATGGGTTGCCTACAACAATAGCTATCAGCTTGGTATAGATATGGCTCCATTTGAGGCATGTATGGCGGGGAAATGTAAGGACTCCGAGTGTCTTGGGATAGGTTAGTGAGAGAAGACTAGTAATTTGAACTGAAATGCAGGATCACGCCGAGAAAAAGTTAAAGTTGTTATGATAACTTAAAGATAGCAAAGATAGGCAGAAAAGCTATGCGAGACGACCGTCGTAGAGACTTCTTGATTTGAAATAGGTGATAAAGTCTTTTGAAGATTTCACCTTGGAAAGGTGTGTTGAATTTGGGAAGCAGCGAAAGCAGTAAGTATATTGGACCTTATGGATCGTGAGCAAGAGTGGGGCCAGTAACTACAGTTGAAGTTACTGAGGTTGTCAGATTCATGACCGCACCATGTGATGTTGAAATATATCTGGATCTTCCATGTATTGAAGGTAACCAGTGCAGTTAAAGGAGAATTTGACTTATGAGAGTCACATGCGAGATTGTAGATCGCAAAGAACAGGTGTTGAGAAGCAAAGTGATTCCGTTAGTTAAAGTCTTATGGAAGGATCATGAGGAGCGGCTACTTGGGAACTGAGGCCCCGGATCACGCCATCGGTGCCCTCCTTATTCTCGGGATGAGAGTATGTTTCAGCACTCACTTTCTTTTGGAGTTTAGTTTTCATTTAGAGACGAAATGTTCTAGAGAGGATTTTGTAACACCCCGTCCGAGAGAGTCCTGAGTACATGACCTTTGTAGGGTGTATAAGAGTGCCAAGTGTCACCTTTGAAATATTTTGGAGACTAAAGTAGGAAATGAAAGTTTGCTGGAACCAGAATTTGTGGTATTAAACCAAGTACAATGGTCATTATGCAAATGGATAGTATTAGAAACAAATTAGAGATGGGCCATATAGAAATTAGGACAAGTTACAATTGCAATAATTAAAAGAAGAATTATTTGCAATTAATGAAAAGTTAATTTAACAAAAGGAGAATTAAAAACCAAAATCACATTTGGTCTCCAAAGCTTAAGGTTCACGGTTTTGAAAGAGGAGAAGAAGAGAGCGAAGGAGGAAGAGAAAGGAAGAAGAAGGAGGAGAAGAAATCAAAGATCAAGGTATGGAATTCTTATTTTGGGTTTGATATGGATTCCTAGGACTTGCTGGTATGGAGTTTGATGCTCGCAGTGCAGGTTTTGTCAAGAGCCCATTAAGCCTTTGAATAGTTTGGGGTTATGTGGGTAAAACCCAGTGATGTAAAGAAACATGGAGTCATCAAAATTATGTGGTTTTATAAAGAATTGGTGGACCTTAGGTAGTGTTCTTGGATTTTTCACCTAAGGTTTTGTGTTTTGAGGTTCCAAAACACCAATTCACATGTTAATGGAGTGTTTTAGATGATTTCCAAGTTAGTTTTGAGGTATTATGGATTATAGAAGTTATATGGGTGAATTGGCATCAAAAGTGGAAATAACAAAATCTGGGCATTTGGTGAGTCCTACCGGTACAATGAGAGTCACCACCGGTAGAACTTTCTTTCTGGTCATTTTTATTAGGTGCAAATAGAACTTTAAGTCCTGAGTAGGTTGATGCAATTTCTTTGTTTCAACCAGTTTCGTATTTTGCGTAACTTCCTCATTTCTGTATCCGATTTGAGTGATTAGTGGCTCGTAAAATAGACTTCAAGGAGAACAAAACGTAGTAAGGAATCTTAAATTCTGATCCTAAGTATTTAAAAATTCATAGAACATGTGCAGAAAATTCGACATCGGCTTTGGACATAGAGTGGTCCGGGTTGTTTGAGCGTAACGAGTTTTGATTGCTCCAGATTGGGTAATTCAGTTAGGATAGAACCCTTAGCACCTTAACTTTAAAGTATGAGGTGTGAGCTAAGTCTATGAAGTACGTTAAGTTGTATGCGATTAATTTGTCGTCGTATTCATTTGAGTTGTAGGTTAAAGTAAAGGCACGGATAAGTGTTAGGCAGTTGCTCCAGGTTAAGCAAGCAAGAGGTGAGTGTTCTAAACTCATTTTCCAAATACTAGTATGTATTATTATTATTATTACAAATTGCTTTACAGTATTTCATGGTTTTGAGTGCAAACCATTTTCAAGAAGCAAGCAATGAGATAAAAGCAAGCAAATGGTTTGGAGTTAAACCATTTTGAAAAAGCAAACATTGGTTTAAATTGTAAAACCATAATTAAGCAAGCAAGTAAATGGTTTTGGAAAAGTTAAACCATTTTCCAAGCAAACAAGCAAGTAAGTAAATGGTTTTGAAAAGTAGAAAGCCATTTTGAAGTAAGCAAGCAACTAAGCAAATGATTTTGCTTGAATAATTAAAGCCATTTTCAAGCAAGCAAGCAAGCAAATGGTTTCAAAGTGTAAACCATTTTACAAAGAGAAAGAAAAAAAAACAAGCAAGCAATGAAGGTTGTGAAAACAAGGCGCCTAGTTTTAAGCAAGCAAACCGGTCGGAGAATTCGTGTGCGGTGGTGTTGGGATTTCATACATGCATTGTGGTTTTTGCACGGTGCGACGGAAACTTAGGACATATTATGCATTTAAAGAAACGGGTGCTTGCGTGGGGGTTTATAAGGTTATGAGCTCTAACTAAGTGTGGTGATGGCGACACGAGGTCAATTCCACCATATTCACCGGAAAATGAGAAAAGGTGACGGATAAAGGTCTTCAGGCACGGTTGAGCACGGGTTCCGTGTTCCTAGATTATGATAAGCAAAAAATAGGCCTCCATTGGTTGATGTTTATAAGCGATATCTTTACATTTTGAAAAAATCAACCATTGGTTCCGTCGCCAAGGCTTCAGGAGAGTTTAAAGCAGCGGTTGAGCCAGGGCTCCGTTTGAACACTAAACGACCGGTTGAGCCAAGCTCAGTAAGGTTTTATTTTCAAAGCATGCGGTTGAGCCAAGCTTCGTTTTTTATGAAAGTTTTGAAACTTTTAAACAAGGATTTGTGAAAGGTTTTAAAGAGACTTTTCAAACAAGATAAAGCAAGCGAAAAAGAAAAGTATGAGAAGTTTTATAAACTACAAAGCAGTAGAAAACTACGGAAAATAATTGGCAAAGAGGTTTACATTTTAGATGTTTTCAAGCAAAACCTTTTATAAGCGCCCTCATGAACTGCGTTTGCTTTCATTAGTTTCCATTTTAAAAACTATTTCCCGGAGTACAG
This sequence comes from Tetrastigma voinierianum, assembly GCA_016808115.1. Lineage (NCBI taxonomy): Eukaryota > Viridiplantae > Streptophyta > Magnoliopsida > Vitales > Vitaceae > Tetrastigma > Tetrastigma voinierianum. The sequence continues at coordinate 364,692 of JAEQBH010004099.1, forward strand.
TGCAGCAAGGCAACATTCAATGAGATTGGTCATTGTCGAGTTTAGTCTTTGTAATTAAAATTTATATTTTGTAAGAACATACTTTTGAAATGGTATAATGGACATATCTGTACATAGTTAATTGTGAGAATGTGTTGGTATGTAGTTGCCCATGTTGGATGACACGTTATAGTGTAAATTGAATGTATCTGAGTTGGAATTTTGACTATGTGCGGCCGTCATCTTTGCAGAGATTTCGTACTAGATTTTGCAAATCCTGGTTATAGGTAAAGAAAAATTTTGGGAGGTTTAAGCAAGCAATACGGCAGCTACGAGGGGATTTCTTATCGTTAGAGGTAACAACTGGGGATTTACGTGGGGTGGCGACCTTTACCGTGGTGGGGTGGGGGTGTGTCAGTCTACGTGCGGATCCCTTCACATGTGCTCTGATTAAAGTAGAGATGGTGGGATTTATCGGTATGAGAGCGACACTGTAACTATACGTGGATACTCTCAGTTGATCAACTCGGTCGAAAGTCATTTCGATGGTCCAAGGTCCTATGGCCCGGAATGTTGGATTGAAGAGTGCCAGGAATCAGGCGAGAATCGGCGGTCATACCCATACTTGTTCCGGTGATAAGGTATATTTCTTCTAAGTCGAGGATGAATTTTTGCTGGGGAGGAGAATGTAATACCAGTAATTTTAATTGATGCGTTTTAAATTGAATTATTAATTTAATTTTCCTAGGTATATATTTGATAATCTAAAGAGTTATTTGGGGACATAATATGTTATTTTGACCCTACAAATTATCTAATAATTATCATTATGCATTATTAATTATAATATACATTTATATTATTGTTGGGATTTAATTAGATAAAGTGCCCAAACCAAAATGTAATTAGGGACTTAATGGTATGGTTGCAAGCTTGGGAGAGGAATTAAAATAAATTTGGCAGCTTACCAAATTTCATCTCAACCTCTCACCTTCTCTCTCTCCCTAGACACCTCTGACACGCCACCCTGGGCCATTCGGTCAAATGATCTGGCCGTCCGACACCGGGAAAAGGTAATCCCCCACCTCGGCTGCTGTATTGCCGGTTCCTTTGGCCTTTACCGTCTCATTGAATCATATGAGCTCTCTCCTCGTACTTACCGCGTGAAACTGTTTGGCCATTTGGCCACCTCGCTAAGCCGACCTGGTCAGAACTCCTCGCCCTAAAACTTAGGATCCACATGATCGGCGTTCCAAGGTCGCCCCGATGAGCGGAGGGTGGAGCTCGCCGAGGTGGGGGCTGCCGGGACGATTAAACCACTCGGTGGTCCTCAGGCAGCGATCACATTTTGGCTTCCTTGAGCTTTGGGCTTTCTTAGGTGTCCTTAGAATCTAATTAGGCAACCCTCAATTTAGGCGCAGTCGGCGTGGGACAACGGGGCGTGCGAGAAGCGGGCGTTGTCCGTTCCGTGGTTTGGCGGTGCAATCGGTTTTAAGCATGAGCTTGGTAAAGTCTATACCCAGCAGTGTGGGAACTCTAATCGTGTATTTGTCAGTCGATTTTAATTGTTCAAATAATGTATGTTGAATATGTCACGTATTTGGGACTCGTTGAATTAGTTACTTGTATTGTATGATCTAGTGGTGTTAAGATTGATTTTGTATGCGAATACAATTGTTGATTTGATGGATTGGGGCAGTCGGGCAAAAATTGCAGTTGTGTGGCAGGATCAGTGTTGGTTATTGTCTGCTCATTAGATGTTGTTGCGAGGTTCGGACTTGTTTTGAGGAGTTAGTCGAGTTTAGGGGAGGTTACGTGATTTAGGTAGAATTTAGATGTGTGTATATCGATTAGCACAATGGTGTAAGTCTAGTCAAAGTTAAGCAAACCTCGATCTTGATATTGATTGTGTCTTTTCTATTCTAGATTGTCCGTGACTCACAGCGGCGACTGAGGCGTGACGACTCTGGACACGATTTTCAGTGAGTTGATATCATATAGTTTATAGCACACCATCTGCATGAAATGCATAGCATTTATGGCATTGCTACACTCAGATCATCCGCGACATGATTATTCTTCTTGAATGTTATTTACTATCGTGATGGAATTATTTGATTGTTATGAAATATATCGCCTATGGGCCCATTGCAATGATGGATGTGAGTGTGTATCGTATTTGCAGTGATTGTAGGAACTATAGTGGGATCTACCGATGGGTTTACATGGGAACCGCGTCTTATAGGTATTGTCCCGGAGCTATGTTATAGGTTTATGGTTATGGACATGAGTTCATGGTTGAGCGTTCTCTGGGATCCCAGGAGGTAAGGTCCACACCAGTTGGCGATGCTCTCGGCGCGGCTATGGATTATAATATGTTAGTGGCTGGAGGTAAGGACCCTGGTTGAGCATTCTCTCGGGGCGCCAGCTAGAGGTTATTGGATTAAGTGCCAGTGGAGTTAAGGACCACAGTCAGAGCATTCTCTCGGCGCCCGATCTCATTGGATTAGGAAGAGCGTGATATAATATTGGAATATAGGGTCCTATTAATGTCTCGATTGAAGTAATAATTGTGTTATGACATGAACTATGATGTGTGCGTATACATGATTATATGAATTTTCTTATTAATATAATTTTCATCACCATGTTATATTATGAATTACTATAAGTATGTATAGCATTTTGGTACACGGATATGGTATGAATTATGTGATCTTAACTCACTCTAAAGATGACAGTCTCGAATTTATTTCGAGTCTTGTCGTCCTCGCTTCTTCGAATCACTTGAGCCAGCCAGAATTCTTTCCTTCCACGGCGAGTTACATGTACTATTATGATAGTATTAATCTTTGTCTATTTAATCTAGGGGTCACCGCAATACTTTGGAATATTAGTATGTTTTGTAATTCGGATAGTGCATTTCATTTGTGTATGATGACGTGTATGTGGGATCGAGACTGTTCTCCTATTGATGTTTGTTTGTCACGAGCATATTATATATATGCATGTGGATATATGTGAAGCGTTGATGGGTATGATGGTCGGCATGAATATTTGATAAGGCTTGCTCACAGTTTTGGTGACCTTAACCTTCCCGTCCCTAGTCTGGTCACGGCCCCCGAGGATTAGGTCATGACACCAAGTTTCCATCTTCATCATCCAAATGGAGAGTCAACCATTGGAATAATTGATTATCCTCTTCTTAACTACCAAACTTCGGCTAAAATGTCAAGTAAATCAAGGTAATTCTTTTACGACAACTTCATCGGTCTGCAGCATATCACGTATATTTAGTTTTTATGTTATAGTAACAAAAAGCGAATTGTTGGAACTAAATTTAAGCAAGCAGTTCTTTTGTTTAATAAGTAATGAGCAAATGTGTAATTTATCTCACCTGGCAGAAAAAGATCACGATTTAAGGAAAAAGAGCCTTAATAGCCAAATTCACTCAATGTGGGAGCGTGGTTTCTATACATAAACCATCATTCATCTATAATAAAAATAAGTAACATTCAAATCTATAATAACATGAGAATAGACTTTACTTTTAAAGTTTAATGAGAAATAACATTGACAGGAACCATTAAATCCTTGAGGGCTATTCTTTGCTCTATCACAAATCCCTCTTTTAGCATTCGAAACATTATAAAAATTGTGAAATGAAATTGTGCTTGTCAAATCAATATAAGTGTAAGTGCAACCAAATAAATTGAATCAATTAATTAGAATTGTAACCTATTGATGTATCTCATTTCTAAAATTACTAAGGCTTGCAGTAGTAGAAGATAATCTTGCAAATACTTCATGAACACCTTGAAGTAACTTCAGTCCCTATTTAACTCCAAGGTCTATATATTGAAATCTTGGATTCAAATAATATTTACAAAAGTGATTTATAATTAGTATGTGATAAGGAAGATAATATACATTAAATGTGATTATGATATCGCTTAGTTGCATCTTTGCCAGAGAGGATGTTGAGGGTTCTATCCCCAGCGATCTGCGATGTTTGTTTTGACCCAATCTTTGAGCGTTGAGTTGATATAAATTTTGCTTCCATTACCCATATCTACTCCTTCAAATGACATTGTTGGAGACGACTTCATAATCAACAATGAAGAAGCGTATATAGTCGTCATAGATTGATACTAGCTTAGAGACCTTCTCCCAATATGTATGATCAAACATGAGTACTTCAACCTCATGTCCAATGGTCGATTGACTAAGCTTGTGAGAAATATATTCATTATTATTAACGATCTTCTTCAAATCAGCCCTCTTTTTTTAGAAGACTTTATAGGGCGATGTAATTTGTTACAAATCTTGTTGCCCAGGACACCTGATATCTCCCACCACGGACCTTTCTCATTTAGCGAAACAACTGACCAACCATGATTGTAGATGAAGTTGGTGATTTTTCATGCATTGGTAATCAATTCCAAAATAATAGCTCTTTTACCAATGTCTTCAAACATCGAGTCAATACGATTAATGTTGCGCATGAAGTCAATATAAGTCATACTTCTTCATTAGCAACTTCTCCGCCTTCACAAATGTTGATCCATTGTCTGTAATAATTTGCACAACATTTGCTTCACCAATTTCCTTGATCACGTCCTTCAACAAACCATAAATGTATTTGTTGTTTTTTTATTTTGTCGGATGCATTAACAGACTTGAGGAATATTGTGCTTCCTTTCAAATATATCATGAAATTAATGATGCTCAATTTCGTGGGGCCGGTCCATCATCACACATAATTGTGCACCCATAAGTCTTCCATTTCTCCCTTTGGATGTTCACATAATCTTCCATGTACTCCATATCCAAGTATTTGTTTTTGATTTCATATGGAGATATGGTCTCTATTATCATGCCTACAAGTATAATTAATGGAATTAATTATATGGTTTTCAATTATAATATAAGATAACTTAATTTTTATTGAAACTAAAAACTAATTGTCAACATCCCAAACTTGTTGTGCACCAATAATCATGTTCTTGAAGTGGTGAGAGTTTGCTTTGTAGGTGTAACACTCTATATATGAATTCTTAGATTAATTGGAAATATCGTTTCTTTGATTGCTCCACATTTGAAAAGATTTTTAATGTTCTTTTGTCTTGCTGCTGAAGATTTGTATAATGATGGAGCAAGAGGTGGTGATAGATCCGATTGTCTCACACTTTGAGATCTTTGCATGCGTCACGTTGGATTAGTCGTTTGCGATTGTGAAAGCTCACACAGTGCGATATCTCCAATTAGAAATCGAAGTAATTCGTTTATTTTATAAAACTAATTTAGTTAAAGGTACCCATTTTTTCTTTTGTCTCTTGTAAATCTTCTTAACATTTGTCGGTTCCATTCGGTAACTTTTGATGCACATTGTACAAAAAGTCGGCTCTCTCATCGGTCATATCACCAGAGATACATGTCATCTCCTCTTCTTCCTCTCATCCTCATCATCCTCATCATCAATGGGGTGTCTGTCAAAACGTCCCATTTGTGCCTCGTAGTTTAGTGCAAATTTCTTCTATATATGTTGCTTTCTTCGCTTTTTCTTTATTTTAAATTACAAAAGTTGCCTCGTTCGTTTCGCTGAGCACATTTGGGCTACTTTGTGATAGAGTGGGGATCTGGATGTGATGGTAAAATTTAAAGCGTGATCCCACCCCTCCTTATCACCAAGCCGCAATAGTATACTATACAATTTCTATTCCCTTCCACATGTGTGCAATATTTTCATGCTAGATCTCGGCCTCCAATATTACTTCCACTATCCATCCTATTAAATTGAACTTATATAAACTATATTATTATACAATTAAAAATGAATTTATTTTCATATAAAACACATATTTATAATATATGCATACACATTATTAACTAATATATAATAATTTAAAATATTAACTAACATAAAGGTTATTTAATTTATTAATATATTAATATATTATTACTAAATTAAACTAATCTAAGAAAATATGACTTCCTATAAAAACTATAAATTTATAATATAAATAATATTAACTAATATATAACTTCATTTCAAATATTAACTAACATGGAGAGTTAATTAATTAAATTGGTTTGTATAAGAAAGTATCATATAAACTTTCAAATTAAACTAATATATAGTTATTTTTAAAGAAGATATCACTATAATTAAATATATAATCTAATATAATACTATTTTTATTAAATTTATAATACTATATAAAACTAATATATTTCTATTTTATTAAATTTATAATCTAATATGAAATTATAAAAATAAAACCAATAGTTATTTTAAAAGAAGACATTACTATTAAATTTATTATACTATATAAAACTATAGTATTATTTAATAATATACTATATATGATATTACCTTAAACTAATATAAATTATATTGTTAAATTTATAATCTAATATGAAATTAAATAAGAAACTAATATAGTTATTTTAAAGAAGACATTCTATTAAATTTATTATACTATATAAAACTACAGTATTATTTAATAATATATTATATATGACATTACCTTAAACTAATATAAAATTATATTATTAAATTTATAAATAATATAAGGGTATAAAAATAAAACTAAAATATAGCTAACATAAAAACAAAATATAAATATAAAACTATTAAGTACACAAAACATAAATATAATAATGACAATTTAAAAAGTAAATTAACATAAATATATACCTTAATTAACTTTGTTTAAAATTTGGAACTTAAACCTTAGTATTGTTTAATAGGTAGAAAATTTTCTATTTTCTCTATTCAAACTTTTTCGGCTCAAGGAAAACACGTTTGGATTCTGAGAATCGAGACAAAAACAAGAATTGGCTCACGAAAATGAATTCCACTTTATTTTCAACATTTTATATATGAATCGAAAAGCGTTCGTGTTGTTTTCCTTGTTTTTGAATAAATCAAAACTCACGGGATTTAGTGATTGGGATAAAAGCGAAAACACGGGATTTTGGTTATTTTCTTCTTTTCTTCCCTTTTCGTCTTCCACTTAGATTTTCTTCTCATCAGGCTCACAAAAACACGGGACATGAATAGTAACCTGTATTTAAACATATTTTATTCATTTTCATTAACTTCGTTTTTCGAAAAATGGTTTCTATAACGGATTTTCTTATTAACATTCCTCAGCAAATCAGTCTGAAAGCGTGTTGAAAATGAAAACTAAAAATTAGAATACATTAAAAATTTTCATATTCTGAATTTTTGATAGAGTTAAAAAATTTCATGAACTAACGGGATAATAAGCATAAAATTACTTTTTTGAGATATATCACAAAGAAAAAAATTTAGTGAAACAGAGTTGGATATGAGTAGAGGAATTTGTGAAAAAATGGAATGATTTAAAGGTATTTATAGATTTTTTTGGTCAAGAAGTCATTGGATGGTCAAAATATATTTTTAATTTAATTTTAACTGTTGGATTTAATTTTGGTGAAAATATGACCGTTAGATCTTCTTTAAACCTTTGAGACCAATTCATAACCGTTAAATCAAGTCACGATTTCAAATATAATCGTTTGATAAAAAATTTGACTGTTGGATAACATTTAAAATTCGGGTGAAATCTGGGCTGTAGGATTAAAGCAAATTCAAATTTGGCCCTTGGATTAGTCAAACTAGCCGTTGGAAAGGCTTGAAAACGCGGGTGAAATCTAGACCATTGGATCATCTGCAGGATGATCTCAGTCGTTAGATCAGTCAACAATTCCACCTTCGGATCGTCGATATATGTAATATATGATATATCATAGATAATTTAACGTCAAAAATCATGCATGCGCGTGTGTCTCTGATCGAGCTTCACAGGTCAATCAGGTCCGATACGATTTATCGTTGATATTCACGATTTTTTCCGTTTTCTCGGCAATTATCGATTCTTGATATCGTATTTTATATAGTGCGATGCTCCGGATATTTTAAACCTTGATGGTAGCCAACAATTTGGATTAAGTATCGAATATGTTTTACATATTAAAAATTGATATGTTTTTTGTTCCAATAAAATTGTATTTTATAATATATTTATTAGTTATTTAGTTATTGATCAATTGTTTTTGGATCAATAAATATTCTTAATTTTATAAATAATTTAATAAATAGTATCATAGTCACTTTAATTGACATTGAAGCTATCAATTTTATTTTGTATTTTTGGTTGTTCGAGTTTATTCACGTGCTCAATTATCTTAAGGAAAATTTTTTTAATATAAAAATCTTTTCATGACCGATTTGATCAAAAGTAGAAAAACAATTCCTTGATATTTATTTGCTTGATCTTGATATAACAATGTACACTAAGACCTATTTCTTTTTATGAAATCAAAATCATAACCTAATTTATTAATAGCCGAATGATTGTTTGTATACTATAATATTATAATATAATTTTAATCATGACCTAATGATTATTTGTCAAAGTTATAATATTAATATTATAATAATATAATATATTTTTTGTACCAGATTGGATTTGGTGTTCTTTACAGATGAATTGTATATCAATTTCAATTAGGTAATAATTTAATGTATTTTGATTTCGGATGGTATTCGTTTGACTAATTGTAAATTAACGAATAGAACTCAATGGATTGGTCTTTTAACAATTGAGGCGACGAGAAGTGGAATTAAGGGATACAAGAAAGTTGTCATCAACGTATATATACTATTTCTGAATTTAATTTATTACCCAATGAAAATATGTCATGTGCTGTTTGAGTTCTATCAAGTTAAATGAACTGATACTATTTTAGATTATTTATAACATAATGTTCTGAATAAAATGATATTGTACTTGGTAAAATTGAGAAATATGGAATGTTTATGAACTTGTTTATCGTGAGTTTGACGTATCGGATATGGCGAAATTAGTATTACGAGTTGTTATATCTCTCGTCTTACATACCAATTTTGCTAAAATCTATACAGATTGTGAAGTTATCATATCTATGATTTTATTATTTGGTAGGATGTGAAACCCCAGAAAATCCAAGATTTTGGATAAAGGGAAAAAATCGTAATTTCGGTAAAAATCCGGAATTTTTCTAAATCTCGGATGACGAAACGGACTTCTCTGTTGAGATCATCTCGCGAAATTTAGCTACCACGTTGAATTTCGTTATGTAAGACCCGAGAAATTTCAATTTGGAAATAAAGACGAATCGTAATTTCATTCTGGCGATTGTGATACGGTTAAAAATCCGTAATTAATTACTCTAGATCTCTAGGATGTGAAACAGTTTCACCAGTTGGAATCGTGCCATGAAATCTAGTTAACACGTAAAATTGGTACCACGAGGCGGTCGAATCGGCACGTTTTTACCGAGCATCGCGGTTGGTCACAGTAAGCCGATTTCGATGCGACGAAGGCACATATAACATGTACTCATGTACCGCCAAGTGGTATGAGTGAGAAATGAGTGGAAATGGACGTAGAGGTGGTGCAGAATATCGAATGCGGTAAAGAGGGGCATAAGGTGTTTAGAAGTTGATTTTAAGTGACTAAAGAACTGAAATATTAATAGTGCTTCTATCTTTGTTAAATCAAGAAGCCCAACATTGGGAAGTATGGGAGATGCGTGGTATGGAGATTTCATTTTAGAGAGAGTCTGCATTATATACCAATCTGTATGACTCGGATAGTTGGATTTCGACCAGACGAGAAGGGAAGCGTTCTACGTGACGACTCTGCGTGGACCCGATTTCTTGAGTTTTGACAACTCAAGAGGTAGATTTTCTCCTACTTGCGTTTATTCCCATTTTAAGGTTTTCCATGTTGATTGGTTTAGTAGTGAGGGCCGTTTGATCGATCCAAAAGCAGGGCAGGTGTTGGAAATTTTGGATTTTTAGGTAACCGTGTGGCCTTGAGGATTAGGGGCTGTTTGGGTCTTTAAATTCAAATTTTTGCTTTAAATCATGTGTGATGTGAATAAATGCCGGGAATGGGTTGTTGATCGGTCCCAAAACATGGGACAGATTATGAAGACCACAGGCTGTCGTGACGATCCGAAGCTGACATGAATTTGATTAATGTGAAATTTATGCATTAAATTCTGCTTTGGTGTTTATAAGATAGGAAATTGGTAAGAAATTCGGTTCCAAAAGGTGGAACCGAGGTTGGACAAGTGGAGCTGCCGTGGGCGATAGCTATTGGAGACCCGGAAGCTGTTAAATGGAGTCCGGGTTGTGTGAATTGGATAAGAATTGTCCATGTATTGTGTGTGAGTTGTTGGGAAATGAATAGGCTTGAGTTGTGTGGAATTAAATGGGTTATTATGATTTAATATGTAATATAATGACATAATTATATAAAAATATAATTGTGTTTGTAGGCCAATGGTGGACTAAATGTTAATGCATAAGCTTTGTGTATTAACATGAAGATCTGATGTGGAATATAATTGTGTGTGTGGAAGTCATTGGAGATGAGTTTGATCATTGTAAAGAGCTAATTTTTGATGTGATATATGAGTTGTATAGTACATAACACGTTGTGTGATTTAAATTTTTATGCGAGTATATTCATTTATATATTTGCATGTGTTGTATGAATTATTGAAATGGCATCATGATGCATTTCATATGCAACTGAGGTATCCTAGAGAATGGAGTTAGTGCATGGTATAGTCCCAGAGACGGTTCGGAGTAGTCTAAAATGTGTGATCGAGAGGGTGAAGTCCACAAACTTAAAATATCAATGATCGGAATGGCCCGATTGATATTCATGGAGGGTAGTCCACGAACAATATATATATCAATCGTCGGGCGGCCCAGTGTGTACATCGGAGGAGTTGTCCACTAATAAAATAATAATTCTCATACAAGGCAGGCGGTGTGAAAGTCGATGAGACCGGGATGCAGGTTGGTCATGTAATTAGTAGGATCATGCATTTGCTTGAGATGTGTGTTTAGATTGAACATTGCTGCGGCAGGTGGTGGTAGCAGCAGGCGATTCTCCCTGCGGGCTTTTAGCTCGCCGTCGTGGGATCCCCCTTTTACGGGTGGGAGCGTGCGGGACGGCTCGTCTAGAAGAATTTGTGAGAAAGAAAGCCGAATGTGGCTTTGTTGATGTTTACATATATTAGAATGCTTCTCATTTTAATATATGTGTTGTATAAGTAAATCATTAACTCTTGCATTATGGATATAGTTGGAATATTGTAAAGATATCTTTATTTTGGATATAGTGTGATTAGTATTGGTTTTTGGGCTGAGGCCGTTTGTAATCGAGGTGATTGATGTTGGGACGGGTTTTATGAAGATTTTGTATTTGGGTAGAGCTCCTGCGTCTGAAAGGGGCTACACCGTTTTACGTCAAATATTCGGGTGCATTCCGCCAGTATTAATGAGTTGACGGGTAGTCATGAGACCCCGGGTTTTGGGGCGTCTGCGTTAGATTCGGGTGGTCGGGATTTCATGTTTCGAGAGTGGGGTGTCGAATGACACAGCTGGCAGATAAAGGGGGATGCCACATGGCGCCACCAAGAATGTGACACTTGGCAAGGCCATGGTGCAGTAGTGACTCCTGATGAGCCATGTGTGAAAAGAATCCCATGGCTCACATTGGAGGCCATGGCGTGGTTGATGATAATATAATGGGAGTTTGAAAATAAAGAAATAAGATGGAAAAATGAGGGCCCTGATTTTGGTTTGAGAAAGGAGAGGAGAATTTCTCCCATTTGTGGGATGATTTCTCAAGGAGAGGAGAAAGTGCAAGGAGAAGGAGAAAAATGAAATAGAGATGAAAAATGAGAAAAAGGAAAGAAAAGCAAAAGGAAGAAAAAGGAAAGAGGAGAGAGGAGAAACGTTTCTTGGGAAAAGGAAAAGGAGAGGAGAAAGGGAAAAGGAAGATTTTCGGGTTCCGGTTGGCGTTCGAAAGTTAGGACTAAAGTTGGTGCACGCGTTAGGGTCTAGATGTGGACACCAAAGAAGTTGGAGTTTCGACAAACAAGAGTGGATATTTTCCCTACTTGGTTTATTTTACTTCAAAGGCTTTATAATGAGTAGGGTCCTTGTGGAGCCATGGGGAGCACCATGTGAATTAGTTCAAGCCTTGGACTAGAGTGTGGACCTATGATTGAGTTTGTGATTATTGGGAGTTAGGGTTTACTAGAAACTAAAAGTTTCTAGTCTGTGTTGTTGATGAGATGTCGTGATTGGAACCAATAGTTCATGCATGAAGTAGTAGAAGTACCCTGTTGAATAGTCCTAATTTTGAACATTTGTGTGTTAGCTTTGTGGTCGCATGCTAAGTGTGAAATAGAGTATTGTTACGTCACTTTTAAATGTTAATATATTTTGCATGAGTAGATTATGTGTAATTATGTGTTTCCATGGTTTGAGAATATTTATAAGTGTTCATTCATGCATATAGCTGTAATACATTAGTATCATGCACATTTCATAATACCGCAGTCACATCGCGTCGGTCGGGTGTGAGTCTGCGAGTAGGTTGTCATCGGTGTTGGTAGGTGGGTGGGTGAGCTGGGAAAAAGCGGACTAGGTAGTAGAGATTCAGTGTGTAAATGATCAATGATAAATTCCATCATTTTGGGGCGGAAGCGAGTTAGGGTAGATCCCCTCGGGTGGTGGGTTGTTCACGGTTCAGACATGAATCAGACGTGCAGTTCTTGAAAATGTTGAAAAGGCGTCGGCGTCTCTATGAGTTATCAAGCAAGGAAATCCGTTGCCACAAAAATAAAGGAAAGAAGAAGAATCAAAATCAGGTTTGATAAATAAAGGTGGAGGGTGTCAATGGTTTAGTCATGGTGTGGCGGACCAGTCATGCTTGGCGTTCAGTGTGAAGTCAGTTGGACTGGGTCGCAGGCATGAGGGTTGCATCTGTATTATAAACATTCATAGAAATCGTGTATTAGGTGTGATTGATTGTTATATGCTGTTTGCATATGCATTTAGGTGGGTAACCATGGAGAGTACCCTCTTTGAAGCTGCTCATGATCGTAGGACCCCCTTTGGTGAGACTAATCTGATGACCTCAATTAGGGTGGTTTTGAGAAAGGCGAAATAGTGACTTCAGTAGTATTTTGTAAATACATGTAATCTTTGTAGAACAAGCATAAACTATGAGAATATAGTTGAGAACAGTTGTATTATGGTATGGATGTATGATTTGTATGGCTGTTTGCTCAGATGGTATGTGTAATATGAATATATATGAATTTAGCAAAGTTGTGAATTAGTCAACGGTTGGTTGAAGTCATGGATCTTAGTTTGATGAAAAAAATTTCATAGAGTATCATGATCCCAGTAATTTCACTACCTTATCAATAAAGAAGTGTCATTGTTTGCATGACAATGTGTTAATTCTTACATGTGTGTAAAGTGTATGGTACATAGACATATTTGGTGACCACTTTTATGGAGTCATTTAGTGAAACAGAAAAATTGAACTTAATTTGTGTCTTTGTTTTATAATATTTTGGCAGTCTGAGTTAATATTCTTATATACTTGAGTTCTCATAAAACCACAAGAGCTCAATAACAAATTTGCATATTATTCACAAACTTTATTGTTAATAATATTAATATTATCTATTTTCAGAGTTATCTTTTTATATAAATTAGCAAATTCCAAGAATTTGTATATTTTAAAATTTTTTAAATGACTAAGGCCACATTTAGTAGGTAAGAAAATTTTATGTTTATATATTCAAACTGAAAACAAGGAAGCAGTTTGATTAGAAGAATAGGCAATTTTGAAAACAAATGAATTCACTATTTTCAACATTTTATATATAATTAAATGGGTAAAAGTTGTTTTCCTTAATTTTAATTGATTCAATAAATTGTTCAATAATAAGGGTTGAAAATGAAACTTAATTTTCAGCCAAAATTAAATCAAACGTATTTCAAAAATGAAACCCAAAGATTAGAATACATTAAAATTTTCATTAGTTTGGATGAGTTAGAAAATTTTCGTGAACTAAACGGGGCCTAATCTTTTTTCTGTAAATGACGTTTTAATTCTTCAATATTTGTATACCTTATTTCTAATAAACTTTATTAATAAACTAATATAGTAATATTTATCTATTTGCATAAAGTTAATGTTTTCACACTTTAGCAACTCAAGAAATTTGTATAACATTTTAATTTAAAATGACTATTTTTTCTTCTTTAAGTAAATGATGATTTAATTCTTCAATATTAGTATACTATTGTTTCCAAAATAAACTCACCTTATAAATCTAAATTATTAACAAAAAAAAAATACTCAATAATAAATTGTGTTAATATTCATATTGGTCATTTTATACAATTAAGTAGCTATCAGTTATATTTTACCAAACACATTTATATAAATAACTAATAGAATAAACTATCACCTTTTATGCCTCCAATTATTTTTATTTACTTTCTACAAGAATGTTTTATTTTTACAATCCTGACAAGCAATTCAATTCAATTTTATTTAGAGTAAATGTTTTTTCTAAATGTTATCTTTCTCTCAACTTGCATAAAATATTTTATATTTTTTGGTAGAAGTATTTATTATAGAATATTCAGTCCAAATTGATTAAAAAACGACTTTTATTGCTTTTTATTTAGAAAAGTATTTTCCAATCCAATTGTCTTTTTGAAGATAAAAATAATTTTATTAATTCAATTATAATCAGTTCAGCAAAACATAGATATTTCAAATTCTATATATTTGATAGTTAAGTCTAACACTTGATGTTACCATAAATCAAAGTAAATACTTAGGCGAGTTTAGTGGGTGAAATTTTGTTTTTACATTCATTTGAAAACAAAGGAAAACACGTTTAGTTAGAATCAGACAAAACAAATTTTGAAAACAAAGAAAATGGGTCGTTATTTTTCGTTTTATATATGAATCGACTTGTTGTGTCTTTGTTTTCCTTATTTTGAATGTCAGCAAGGTTTAGTCGATTGGGATAAAAACGAAAACAGGGATTGTGGCTATTTTCTTTAACACCTTCGCCTGTCTTCCTTCAATTCTTCTCATTGAGCTCACGAAAACAGGTTGTGAGATAATGCTTTTGCATTTAAACACATTTTCATTGAACATTAATAGTGCAAAGAAAATGGTTTTACCAATAAATTTTCTTATTCTTTATTTTCAACCAAATTTAAATGCAAGCGTATTTACGAAAATGAAAGCTAAAGATAGAATATAATGAAATTTTCATATTACGTTTGGATAGGATTAAAATTTGGAAGTGAACAGCGGGACCTTATTATTCCATATCTGCTGACACATTGAGTAATGTAACAGCAGTTTTAGTATTGTCGTTGATTTAAGCATATTTTACTCAGTCTAAATCACGTTACATAAATAATCATGCGTACAACAACAACAAACAGCGTCGTGCCAGCGACAACAAGTATAAAAGCTGAGCCGAACTTTGATTAAAACACCCGAAAAACAAGTGGCTTATATATCTTATAGCATAACCATTTATTGATGAAGAAAATTATGGAAAGATGTGTGAGGGGTGATTTGTACCAAGAATATGGAATTAAGGCGTGGAATATGAAATCACTTTTGAATTTAGACAAATGATAATATCTGTTAATAAAATTTGGATTAGTTTCTCAACTTGTCATTATGACATGAAGTCAACAAATATTACTTCAATAATTTTACAACCTGATAAAGTGGATATTTCTGAGATTTAGGGTTTCATTTATTTATTTTTGTGTGTAGTTTGTAGATCTTGTGTAATTGGTTGATAAATCGTCTTGATTAAGTTTGTTTGTCATCGTTATGGTGCAAGCGTTTATTTGTTGTATGAAGCGATTCAAGCAGGCAAAGTATATCCGATCAACTGGCAAATCAATTAATGGTCATTAATATGTTGCATAAATACAGCATAGACATTCTAATCTGACCATTAGTATCAAATGTATAGTTTTTTATCCGATTCATTATGCTATTAACCGATCTTGTTTATCATTTGTGGTTTGTAATTTGTGATTCAATGTTTTTTATCAATGCTTTATTAGGTTGAATGTAAATTATTTCTCTTCAAAAAAAAAAAAGTTTAATAGTTTTCTTTTAAAAAAGCTGTTTTCCTTTTTAAGTCCAGGATTTATGATAACCAATTTCAATTCTTATTTTAGTTAAAAGTATTTAAGATTTTCAAGTCCGGTGTTTTCTTTTTGATAGAACGCTTTATTTACGTATAGTAAAGCGTTTCTACCAGGCTGGAATGGGATTCCCTCACCATCCTATGCCTTGCCTATTTAAACATTGATAGTTCTATCACTTTATCGAACATGATGGGCCAAGTAATTAAAAATGCAATAAATTAAGTAAAAAACACAACAAAATATGAAAGAAATACATTTCTGAAAAGCGAAATAAATATACAACAATAAATAAACCCATATATAGTAAATAAACATTATCAAATGGCGTCCAAACCTCAGATGAAGTTCATTTATAAATTCTAAGGTGATTTGGTTCTTTTGATTCTTTGTTGTTCTTGTTTTTGATAATATAAATTTTTTTTTTGAAAACACTAGTGTTCTAAAAATTGTTTTTGTTATTTAGATTTAATGATTTTTTTGTTATTTGTGTTTTTCAAAAAAAAAAAAAAAAAACACGGAAATCAAGCAGTTCGCGATTATCCTTTTTAAGAACAAAATCGATTTTCAAAAAATAGGAATTAAACAGCCCAAAGCGTGTAATCTTGACCACCCACCAAGATACAATGGTTACGTTGAAGCCTAGAGATTGAAGATAACTCCAAATTAATTATGACTTATTATTTTAAAAAAAAAAAAGAAAAATAACTTATTTAATTATTCTGTTGAAGGGTATTTTGGAGAGCTTTGTGGCATAAATATAAAAGCAATTTGCTAGTTAAAAAAGATATTTACAATACCGATTCATATATTTAGTAGTAGATTTTTCCTAAAGATGTTTAGCTTTCCTAAACTTGTCGAATGGGATTGTCTGGCAAGTAGCTGGAGTTGGAAGCGGTCAAGGATTTAAAGATGTAGGATATCCAAGGGAGAAAGACATTCTAAACTAGAGGTCTTAATGAGGACAATTTGCTGTATTATAACAAAGTGTTTAAGTTATAAAAAAAAAAAAAAAAAAAAAAAGAAAAAATTAGCGATATCTCCAAAGCCCACTGTACAATAACACCTAAGCCCAATCAAACAATTCTCTATTGTTTTAGGAATAATTGTGTTTGGAAACTCAATTCTAAGGAGCACATCCCACCTTTGTTTCAAAGCGGACATTGTAAAAAAATTCATTACCTTAATTATCAGTCATATGACTTAGTTCTCATATAAATACATAGAAAACAAATAAAAACGAAATTTGTTTATAAAAAATGACCTTGTTGTAAATGTTTTGCAAAAAGATTTATCAAATGTGTTCTTAATATTGAATTGTTATTTTTTGTACTAGAATCAAAAGAAACTATTTTTAATTGTCTAACAAATTGACAAGAAGAAATGGAAACACATATTTATTTTATCGTGTTCTTAAATTTAATGATATTAAAAAATTTTGTATTGATTTACCATATTACTTTTTAAGACTTTATAATCATGCTAGTTTGGCTTGTAGGTTTTGCTCTTTAATGGTCATCGGTTTGGTCCGTTAGGACCATTGAAAGTTTATCCGTAACAGCCTTTGACCAATCATATAGATATTGTCCGTTTTTGGGCCCAGAGGACCTCCACGACTTTAAAACGTTGAAGCCGTTGGGGAATCGCAGGCTAATGGACAAAACACATCAGTTAAATTAGGGCTATTCTAAATAGTGTGACCTTGTTTTTCGAGTCCGTTTACTACCCGTTAACTCGCTGGGAATACAAGGATGTCCCGGGTTGCAGGCTCTCTTCAAAAAAGGGTGGCGGGTGCTCCTTTGTGCGGGGAGCTCTACCTTTAGCTGTAGCACTGCGTGAAGCACTTGTCTGCTTAGGTCTGATATAATCACAATATTAAATATGGATAAAAACGACCTCTTGTTTATATTACAATATCCATAAACATACCAACTATCAAAAGTTAAAATTTTACTCTTATACAACACATATTAAATCTAAAAATTCTAATACATGTGGTACATCACAAAATCAAAGCCTGACTCATTTATTACAAAAAAGTGGCTTTCTACATGATGAGCCGTCTCACGTCTCCTGACCTGCAAATAAAATTCTGACGGGGTGAGCTATCGCTCGATGGTGGAATCGCCTAAGTGGGCTACTCTCAAGTAAGTCACGGTCTGATACTCCAAATAATACATTCAAACAAATGCATGATCCTACTTGAATGTCTACATGTCAACTGAATCTCGAGTCCTCCTGACTCTCTCACTACATACAACCTCGTATGAGGTATAGTTTTGTTAGTTGTGGACACAACCCTCCCGATGTGTATATATCGATTGGGTCGCTCGGAGTGATTGATATGTGCATTTGTGATTTACCATAGATGAATATCGATTGGCGTCGGCGATTGATATTTTTAAATTGGACTACTCCGATAATTAACATTTTTAGTCTACCCTCAGAACCATTTTTCTCTAGACTCTTCTCATGCACTCACTCTATAGTCACAGGATGTTAGGTGCATATGTGTAAGACAGAAACTCCAAATTGGAATAAAGAGACGAGAAGTCGTAATTTTGATTACAAAATTATAATTATGGTTAAAGTCAATGTTATTCCTAGATCTCGAGATGGCCAAGCGGATTGCACCGTTGGAATCGTCTACGTAATCTAGTTAGCACGTAAAAAATTTCGCAATTTGTTGGGAACATGTTCAGATGACGCGTTTTGAAGCTCAGCGTTTAGTCTGATAAATCGATTTTCGATCTTGACGAAAGCGCGTATAGCGTGCTCATGTATGCCGTGGTATGGTGAAATGATGAAAATGGACGGCGGCGTAGTGCGAATGTAATGCGAGCTTGAAGGGACATGCGTATGCGTTTAGAGGGGTGATTTAAGTCACTAAAGACAAAATAGTGCGGCGTCTTCCCAATTTAAGTGAGCCAAAAACATTAATTGGGAGAATTGATGCAGTGAGCCCCAATTTCTGATTGAGAAAGTCGACTTCTCTCTGAATTTCGACAAATTGGACCGTTAGTTCGGCCCGGACGAGAGAGCGTTCTGCGCGGATGACTGCGCGTGGACCCCGAGTTTGCGAGTTTTTGACAACTCAAGGTGTAGGATTTTCTCCCCTACTTTGTGTTTTATTCCCATTTTTAAGGGTTTTGATGTTTAGTTAGTTTGAGGCGTGAGGGCAGACGATCGATCCCAAAACATGGGACGGTGTGGGAGCTATTGGGATTTTCTCTTGTGGCGTATTTGGAAATAATTAATTTGTTTGGTTGTGATGAATTATTAATTTGTGCATTAAATGTACTTGATATACTTTGGTAGGGAATATTGGTAGTTGGAGTTCACTAGAGTGACAGGTGTTTGTGATTCGAGAATAGTAACGAAGGTTTCACTATTCCCCGAATAATGTTCTAAAAATATATATTTTTGTGAAAGTACGTGTTAGTAGAGTGATTTAAATTAAATTACTAGTGTATGATCATTAGTGAGCTAATTTTGATGTGTGATTTAAGTTTTATGTAAATATATTCATGTATATATATTTGCATGTGATTTAAATGAATTAGAATGCATACATTTAAAAGTTTTATGTAAATATTCATGTATATATTTAAGTGATTGAACTAATTTAGAATCCAAGATATATCTCATATAATCTCAATATCCTAAAGAAATATAGGAATGAGTGCATGAGATGAGTCTAGAGAAACAAGGTTCGGAGGGTAGCTCAAAAATGCAAATTACTCTGAGGGTGTCCAAAACTAAATAATATATCAACCGTCTGAGCACTGGGCTGATATTATTCATCTGAGGTAGTCCACAACAATTAATGAGGAGACCAACGTCTGAGCGGCCCAATCTATATATATTCATCTGAGGGTTGCCCCACTAATAAATTTATACCTCATTACGAGGCTTAGGCGAGTGAGAGAGTCGATGAGGGCTGATCCGAGTTGGTCACCGAGACATTCAAGTAGGATTCATGTGAATGCTTGAACTGTTGTTTAGTCTCTGGAACATTGTACCGTGACTTAGGTGTGGAAAGAGATCTACTCAGTGGCGATTCTCCTCCACCGAGCTTTAGCTCACTCCGTCAGGATCCTTCACAGCACAGAGCGTGCGAGGAGAAGACTCATCCTAGAGACCAGGGATTAGAAGAAAAGCCGGATTGTGGCTTTGGCTTGACGATATCTACATGTATTAGAATTTTCCCTAATTTTAATATCTGTTGTATAAGAGTAAAACATTTGAACTCTTGTAACTATTGGGCATATAGTTGACTTCACGGTTAGTATGTATTATGAGGATCATTGTGGGCATAAATGGCCTTATTACTCATGTGATTTGATCTCTTGATATATTGAATATAAATTGACTCCGCTGGGGATGTGTCGTGTGTATTTAATTGGGTAGAGCTCCCACAAGAGACTCCCGCCCATTAAAGTGCCGGGTAACCCGACTTCCACTTGTATTCATGCGGCTGATGTGTCAACTACCCCCGTTTTGGGCTACAATATGGAATGCATGTATGCCAATTCCAATCCAAATCACTACATGTAAATATATATACATGATTATATTCACATAAAAATAAATCACACAATCATGTCATGTAATTATCATTTCAAACATCAAAATTAGCTCACTTGGGCTAATGATCAAACACAAGCAATTCGATGTGGATTACTTGACCAAACCCATATTTTCACAATTTATATTTTGTGGTTAATGTTTCTGAACAAGAACCCTCGTTTCATCGTTCCTATCAAACACTAATCATCGTTCATCAGAACCTTGTATTTCTCGCCATTTCCGATCTTCAGAATACCCCAAAATAGACCCTAGTCGCTGGTTGTTTAGGTATTTTGTAAGCCTAATTTGATCAAGTCATGAGTTATACAGAACCGGGAACAGAGACCCGAAGTTACAAAAACTTAAGGACAATTTGAAATTGTCTAAAGAGGGGTATAAAAGTCATAGTTGACAAAATGAGGCCAAAGTAATATGACATAAATTGCTTTGCAAATAGAATGAGTTATGGGCTTAAAAGGCAAATAAGCAAATCGACCTAAAAATGGGTTATTTTGGAGGCCAAACATGGCCTAGAAAAGATGGGATTTTAAAGACCAAATTTGGTCTCAAATTGGGAGAAACCGTAGAGAAGAAGAGAAGAAAGAAGAAGAAGAAGAGAGGAAGAGGAAGGAAGGAGATCAAGCAAGCTAAGATCAAAGGTATGGAACTTGGATTTGGTATGGAACTACATAGGTTTTAAAGATTTGAATGAATTTCCATGCTTTGATGGTTATAATCTTGCCCAAATCTAGGGTTTCATCTTAACCCAAAATTTATGTTCAAGTAAGGCATAATAAAACCTTAAAGAGTACAAAGCATAGAATCCTCCCTAAGGATGAATTCATGGTTAATTGAGTTAAATTGAGTTGTGGTTTAGAATAAACCCTAACTAATCATCATGGTTGGTTTGAGGATGGATCATAACCCATGTTGGAATGATTTTGGGAGAAATTCATGAAAGAATTTGGAAACAAGATAGGTATTGAAAGATGAATTGAGTAGAAAAAGAGGTTATATAAGAGCCATGGAAGGATTTTGAGGTGCGCAGGGGAAGCAAGTATAGGAGTGATATATGGATCAAAAGTATGGAAAAAGGTGAGAAAACACCATTCTGGGCATTCTCGAGTGTCTTCTACCGGTAGAAGTTAAGTTCTACCGGTAGAACTTCGATTCTGGTCATTTTTGGCCAAGTTCTAGTAGAAGTGCTCTACCGGTAGAACTTAACTCGGGGTTTTCCTATTCTGACCAGTTTAGCATTTGGCCATAAATTATCATTTCATCCGATTTGGGTGATTCAAATGGCCACCAAAATAGACTTCAAGGAGAACAAAACTTAAAGAGAAGGCATTGCCAAATTCTGATCCTAAGGCCCAAAAATATATTCTCGAAGCGGGACTATGCAAACCAAACTCTGCCTGTTGAACAGAGAAGTCCCGGTCGCTTTTTGACGATCTGAGTTCCGGTTCGACCGCAGCGACCTAGTTAATAACCCTTAGCACCTTAGCTTTAAATGAGTATAAGGACATAGTGTCAAAATATTAAGTTAAGACCCAGGAAAATTAGTCTGAGTAATACAACCGCCATCAGAAAAATCCAGAAAATGACTAGTTGGCATGAAATGCCCTAACTTTAGTTTGATGATCCGCATTGATCGATCAATTCCTAAGTAAAACTAGATTCATAAAGGAATAAGAATATATGAACGAGGTGTATTTCAGATGGGTTCATTAATATGAACATAGGATTATAATGACAGATATATTTAAAATGAATGTGATAGAACATAAGAACAAATGATAGGAACACGTAATTGATATGAGTATATGATAGATACAAAAAGGAATAAGATGGAACACGCTTAGAACATATGATAAAAAAGACATAAATGATAAGAACCATAGATACAAAAGATGACAAAACATAGGGAATGGTAACCGCATTATTAAAACTCGGGCAGATATAGAACCGAATGTGAACACACTGGTGATAACTAATACGTGAGTAAAGTAATGATAGTATATATGGCAAAGAATTACGAGAACAATAGTTATTCATGCTTATGAGATGCACGTAAAATGCACAAAGCCGACGTTCGCTAGAACCCACAGAGAGATAGATAGCATGCCTATAGGGAAGATACAGCTTGCCGCAAAGATATTCATAGACGTGATATTGAGTCTCCGCTTCTCGGGTCGATGATATGGATCCCGCTGGATCAGCGGCCCGCAAGGTCACCACATTAATAAACCGAAATCACTGCCTTCGCATGCGCCGACAAGACCTTGGGTACACATAGACGTAAATCACCGCCTGCATGCTGATAGTACCTTTGGCACAATAACAGATTAGATCACCGCTGCACAAAGGATAGTACCTTCGGCACACATAGCTTTCCCGACCGCTCTCGCGCTTGCGCATGAAACCAAAAGAAACATATGTATAGGAAGCACATTATAACCTGATATGAAATGTGTATAAAACACAGAAAAGTAGGAATAGTACAAGATAACAGATATGAATAGGCAAGATGAACACCTATAATAGGAAAGTATACAATAGTACAAGTATGAAAGTGAAGAATGAAATAAATCATAGAACCGAAAGATGGAAAAAAAGACATAGACTAGCGATATGATAAGTATAGGAATAGAAAAAGTCGGCACAGAACATCGACGATGCTTAATTACGTTATAGAAATATGTTTAGATATATATATATAATGCATATGTATAAGCCGCGACGCTATCATGTTGTCCATGCTTATGTTCCCACTAAGCGTAAAGTTTAGCACAGTGTTCAATCCGTGAAGACAAGAGGAGCGCTAGAGGACTTAACCTTCCACATCGCCAGAAACGAGGTCAACACATCAATAGGGTCCATTAAAGATTTTTTGCATAATGTATAAGTCTTTGTTTCTTTCGCAAACAATGTAAATGTTGAACACTATTAAATATGTACATATGTTAATCAGAGCAAGCAATGGGACTCGTAGATATGCGTATAAATCAGGTGGACACCACTCCTGGGTGGTAGTTCTTTCAGGCATGTACAAAATGATTTTGTTGTTACCAACACTTGTGCACCAATAGGTACAAAAGACAGCTCGAGAAAGAACAGTCAATGAGAGTCCCAATATATAGTATAGATAGTATCGCGGGCCGACTTCGGCTCGATCCGCCAATTCCGTCGAGCCGATCCCGGGGCGGATGTACCAATCACACCAATACATGATTTATGGAATCATCCATCACAATATTTAACTCCAAATGTACCAGAGGACTGATACGGATCGCTCGTGGGTCTCAAATACCGGGTTCCAAGGTTTGGAATCCGATCAAACGGCCTTCAAGGCCTCAACCAACCGAAACATTTACATAGTACTTAAACAAAGAATAAAAAACCAAGTAGGAGAAACCTCACCTCTGGAGTTTGACTCCAAAACTGCACCACGCTAAGCCCTCTCTCTCGCGGCAGCCCCTCCTTTTCTGTTCCGAAGACCGCCTTCGACTGTCGATCACAAATTTAGAGAGAAGCCGAAGACACTCTCTAGAAATGAGATCCAAAACCCCCACGATTTTTTTTTCCTCTCTCCCAATGTTTTTTCTTTTCTTCCCTTTTCACATGTGAGATGACACTATTTGGCAAGGTCCCCCAAGAATCTCAAACAAATCCCAAAACGCCTATTAAGGCCCTTCATTTCCCGCATTTGGATATTCCCAAGACTACCCTACCATTCATTTCTTCATCATTTCACTACGCTCACTACTGAACAAAGATATATATGTGACTTTCGTTTATTGAGAATCGCTTTACTAAGACCAAATGCGACGCCAGAAACGCCAACCCCTTAATCGCCTTCTTATTTAATCCAATTGATATGCTAATGGATTTCAAGATTATCTTAACATGAAACTCGCTTTCTGGCCATCCAAGATCTAAAAGAATTACTACGATTTAATCCAATTACAATTTTAATCAATTTGATGTCCTTTTCCGCAATTGAAAATTTCTGGCCATTAACCAGACGTAGCCGATCCGACCCGATGCTGTGACAGCTTGGCCCTGGCATGGCTGTCTATTCAAGCCACCTACAATCACATGAGACATAAAAGAGTACGGCTGCAGATTATAGAGAGTGAGCGCACAGACCAATATTCCTCTGATTAATCATAGTCACCGCCACATTTAAAAGAAATTAAAAATCTAAAATGGAAAATCGAAGAGGACCCTCTCCAACATTTTTAATCTTTAGGTTTTTTTAAATATTACAATTGACTAGACAATTGAGGGTACATGGGTTTTTTTCAATCATTGCATTTTTACATGAAAAAACCTAATTATTTTTTACTTCAACCATCCATTTCAAATTCTTCACTCCCATTAAAACATATTTTGCATTTGATAACCACATTTTATACTTTATCCTAAACATGGAAATTCAAATAGATGTTAGTTACTGTACCATTTTTTACGCCAAAGTTGAACTATCAATTATTCTTTTCACTTCTTATTTTTTTTTTCTTGTCGGATCAATTTCAGAATACTCTGCAAACTTTAATGTCAATTAATCATTATTTGCCATTTATAAAATTTAGTCGCTTTTATCCATTGAAAATAGACAAAGAAACACAGAAAAACTACTTAAAATGTCAAATGTTCGTCGAATGAAATTAAAATTTTCAACCAAAACCACTTGTTAACTATAAGATTTTATTTGCCTTTGGAATTATTTTTATCGTTGATAATGACTGGTGGGGGCATACTTTTTTGAAATTTTGATTTATATATATATATATATATATATATATATATATATATATATATATATATATATATATATATATAGGTTCATTTAATAAAATTTTGATTTTGCTCATTAAAGTATTCTTTCTATCTTAATTAATGATTTCAGTTCAAATCTTATAAATATAGTTTTATTTTATAATAAAGTTTTATCAATTCTTGTATAAAAGTTAATAACAAAAACGGATTAATGCTTTATAGGAAACACATGAGAAGGTTCCATTTCCTATTGCCTCTTTGTTTATGAAAATTTTCTCTTTCATCCCAACACTTTTCTTTTTCCAGAAAAATGCTTTTCTTCGTAAGTGCTTTTAATTTTTATTTCCTCGTGGCAAAGTCATTGAATTGTACGCGGTCAGCAATTAAACCGGAAAAAGTCAAGTCAACGTATTTTGAGGACTTCTTGATATTAAAATAAATGATGAGTTGTAAGGCACTATAACTAATTTGGTCTAGAAGTACTTTTTAGAAAATGTTTATTTGATAAATAAATTTTTAATGGTTAAAATTCACGCACTATATATATATATATATACTCAACATATCATGGAGAATGTAAAACATGTTATTTGTATGATAATTTAATCGCTGGTCTCGAAAGTTGGGTCTTTTTTAATTTAATCATCATTTTGAGTTTGAGTCCTGAAAATA
This sequence comes from Tetrastigma voinierianum, assembly GCA_016808115.1. Lineage (NCBI taxonomy): Eukaryota > Viridiplantae > Streptophyta > Magnoliopsida > Vitales > Vitaceae > Tetrastigma > Tetrastigma voinierianum. The sequence continues at coordinate 390,793 of JAEQBH010004099.1, forward strand.
CAATTATATTATGTGAGGGTTTTTATCGTTATGTGGATCCCCGCTGATGGTAAATGTCCCTTGATAACAAAAATCTACTCAATAATTTAGAGTTAAGTTATAACTTAATTTTGCTAATAAGACTCAAACCAAAGTGAACAGATGTCAAAAGAAATTATAACTTAATTTTATTTATTAAAGAGATTAAATATATTCATTAAATAACTAGTTAAAATCATAAATTATATTGAATATTAAGTTAAAACTATAAATTAATTATTGTGTAAATTGTTGACGTATCAAATACCTTGAAAGAGTTCATTTATAACACTCATTTTAATTCTTAATTTTTTAATTTTTGGAGTACTGCTAAATGGCATTTTACTTAATTAATTTGATTACGAATTTATAAGTGCAGTCAGAAGTAAAATTTTGGGAAAATTCACTCACCCCAACCTTGTAGCCCTCCTGGGCTCATTGGGAGGATAAGCAATTCCACCTTGTGTATGAATACATGCAAAGGAAGCTTGGAGAATCATCTTTTCAGAGGTAAGTCTTTATTTTCTATCGGGTTGAAAGTTCAAAATATAAAATTATTTTTAAGAGCTTTTTTTTTTTTTTTAAGAACTTAGATACGAAGAATCAAATTTCGGTTCTTTCTATAAAGAAATCATGCATATATATGTATATAAAAGTTTTTGTGAGACCCTTAAAAATTCATATTTCCTGCGGCGATAAATGCACTTCATTGTAACCGAAATTTTTCTAGATCTCGACGACGAACTGGGACTCATTGAATCGTCTCAAGGAATCTAGTGTTATCACGTCGACTTGTCGACTCCGAGACGCTTCTGACTAATGCCGAGACACGCAGAAACACGACACTCGCCAAGACTTTATGAGCCGCCCAAAGAGCACTGCCTAGTGGCAGCCAAACATTGAGCCTGCTTCGGCTCACATGTGACACACATGGCATCACGCCATTGAGTGAATCTATGAAGCATTGATAAGCTGACAAAATTCAAGCGCCCACGAGAAATCTGGACACTTTCTGGGCATGAGAGGACAAGCCCTTCACCAAGTCTCCCAACCTGCCAGTGGCGAAAGAGAGGGAGAGCAACCGAGAAAGAGAAGGAAAATGCGTGATTTTGCAGAGAGAAGCTCTACCTTCTTCTAGAATTTCCGCGATCGGACCGCTTCGCTTTCTGGCGAGACAAAAGCAAAGTGCTCCCCAATGGCAAGGGCTACGCCGTGGATACGTATTTGGGGAGTTTCCGGCCAAACTCCTAAAGGTAGGGTTTTTTCTCCTACTTGTTTTACTTCGCTGCTACTACGTAGAACGGATTTAAAGCTTGTTGAGCCCATGTCGTGACTTCAAATCTCCAAAAAGATTTGGACCGAGTGAACTTGGTTTGGACATTTAGGCCCACTGATCGTTTGTGGTGATTTGCAAGGAGCGCGTTATATCATGGCCAAGTAATAAACATGCCACTGAAATTGCGGGCCGTTTCTAAAGACGAACTGCTGGATTGTGCTCTTAGCCCATGAGGCTAAGTTTATGTTATTATTATAAACCGAATAACATGATGTATGGATTTAAATTTGTTAATACTATGCATGAGTGATATACAGTTACGTGTTGTATGTTCATGTACACGCATCAAGACTTTAGGGCGAGTAACCCAAGTAAAGTAAATTCCACCACGCCACACTTCAATATGTAATTTCTTTTTTCAGATATCAAGACGATTGGCGATGGGACGCATCCAAAGCTTTAGAGGCGAAGAAACGCCAAGATGACCTCTCTTTGTATTTTTGTAAAATTCTCGGGCACAAGACCCGCTTTGTATAAATCAGAATCAAAGACACCGCAAATAAATCCTCTTTGTAAAACATACTTCGGGTAGTATGGATGCGCGGCCCTATTCGGGGCCGCTTACATGCACGCAATTTCATGAAGTGAGACATGCATCTCGCAGTCGACGGCATCAACTGACCCCCGAAACGGCGTCACATCTCTTTGTAGCATTCCTCATGCTTTAGTTGTTTCTCAAAACACCCAACAGAGAATAGCTAGAAACATTTTGAGCTTAGTTTTATAAAAGGAAATCTATGTTATGGGTACCCATTTTAATTTATTTGAAAGTGGTTAGTTTCGAAAAAGACCTCGAAATCAAGATTAGGTCTTTTTGATTTTAAAAATATTTGATAGCGGTAGATACAACCTCATTAAACCTTAGGTATGAGATCGTACCTAACATATATGGTAATACCCAAGATTTGTGGTACAACCGCTCGTTACTAACAAAATCCCTAAATTTTTCCTACCCCTAAGATCCTCCCAAACCCTTCCTAAAATATCCCTACAAAATGCTAAACCACCCACACCCCACCAATCATACTACATACCCTCAAAGAAGACACTAAAAATGTTACGTGCCTCAGTATTTCTTGGAATAGTGGCTTGTATAGAGGCTTATCGGGCTTGTTGGACTTTATCAAATATTTTTTAAATCAAGGATCCGTTTTCTAGTCTTTTTTAAAAGCAATTTTTCAAATAAATAATGGCACCCCATAACATAATTCTCTCTTTGCATCACTTGTTTTATCATAAATTCCATAAGATATAACTTCATTGAACCTTAAGTGTACAAGATCATACATAACACATATGGTAATACCCAAAAAATTTTGAAGTCGTTAACTAAGGTTTGTTATACCCTTTATCAAACATTTTGTCATCTTTATTAAATATTTTTAAATTAGAGACCCGTCCTCGGTTTATACTCTTTTGAAGCTCATTTTTCAAATAATTGAAACGGGAACCCATAAGATTGTTGTCCCTCCTAAAAATCACTTGTTTTGTCATAAATTCTTAAAAGCGATGTTGGCAACAGAAAATTTTATTATTAATATAATTATAAATGTTGATAATTTATATTAAATGGATGTTATGAAGAGTGAGCTACTTGCGTGGGAGACTGGCTTAAAATAGCATTAGACGTAGCTAAAGGGCTAGCATTTTTGCACACTTCTGAGAAGACAGTCATCTATAGAGATTTTAAGTCATCTAATATATTTCTTTATTGGGTAAATTATCAATTATTATTCATTTATATCTCAAATTATTCCAGTATTATGATATATTTATTTTTATTTATTTATTTATTTATTTCTAAATTTTAGGTTTTCTTTTTCGTAGGATTATAATGCCAAACTTTCAGATTTCAGATTGGCAAAATTGGGCCCATCCAATGGCTTATTCGCACGACAACTCGATTGTTGGCACGTATGGCTATGCAGCACCGGAACATATGGGCAACGGGTAACATTCTTTAGTTTTAATTCAAATGAAAGTATTTTACAAAAAACCCCTAAAAGTCAAATTTGGAAATATCATCATTCATCGTGCCAACTCATCTTTCACATAAAATACCTTTATTATTTTGTTCTTTGTAAAATAAACTATTTTTTTAAAGAATATATGTAAAATTATGAAATGACTAAGGGTATTATTCACAATGTCATTTTTAAGAAAACATGAATAGGTGAGCAGAGAGAGTCTCTTTAATTCATGTTTAAAACCGTTTTTTATTCTAAAAACAAAAAGGGTCAAGGGAAACATGAAATTTAAAGTCGTGAAGGCCTCGCCCAAAAGTACAATATCTACATGGTTGAGCCTGGCCATATAAATTTCCAGACGAGCCAATCCGATCTCGATGCGAGTGTCTGCTTTCTGTCACTCCCTCGGTGAAGCGAGCTGCCGCCCGCCTGGTCCCCACATCACTGAAACATAACCAGAACGCAGTTCAAGAGTTATGTTATTCATCCCATATCGATATGAGAGAAAGAAGACTATATAAGATGCGACTCCTTCAACCTGGGCTGGACATTTAAAGTCGGGAGGGCCCTCGACCCAAATGCATAATATCTACATGATTGACATGATCGTTATTAAATGGTTGCTTCATGAGATTAGTCAGTAGCGCAGTGCTGAAACATAATATTAATTTTATATTTGCTTATTAAAAATTATGAGGAAAACATAAGGAAGGAAAAAGAAAAGAGAAATGGAAAAAATAGATTTAAAGTTACTAAATGGTACTTAATAATTGTTCAAATTCATTTTAGTTATTATTTATCTTCTTATAAAGATTAAATTATTTAAAAAATTATGGTCAATCAAAATTTGAACTATTTATTTTTCATATTTTTTAGGTATTAAACTTAAGAAACCATTTTCATTAATATTAACTAAACACTATAAGTAAAGGATGATGTTGGAAACTATATGATTTTGAAGATTCAGGCTTTTACAAGTTGTTGCCCATTGATGAAAGAGAATTAATTAAAAAAATAAAATGGAAGTTAAATTTGAAATAAACTAAAATACTTGATTCATAAGGCCAAAGGTCAAAAAAGGCCTCCATAGTTGTTAAGTTATATATATATGAAGTTTCACATTGCATTCTTCGAGTTAGAGAAGCGTTGCCTGATTATTGTTGCCTCCGCATGAGCTCACACTTCACATCAGAGTAGGTCTTGTACCAACTCCGAGCTAGTAGCTCGCGAGTAGTTGTGCCGATGCTTCCCTAAGGACCTTAATCTTATGATCGGGTTCGAATCTCATGGAGGCGAAGTTAAAACCCCGCGAAAGAAAATGATATCCAAGCCGAGCGAGGAGAACCATCTATGACCCTGAGGTGACGACGGGCTCCACCCGCTGTAGGCCCCGGTGGACCTCAAAGGCGCCTTATTGTGAGGTCCCAAACCCTGGCTCACCCGTTGTGTGAGCCCCACCGTCACCCTCCGCCCCAGAGGTTCTCTCATTCAGGATGCTAAGCGTTTTTCGCCTCGCAGGACAACCCCACTGTTACTTGTCCCAGGAAGACATACCAACTCAGCCTGGGCTATTGGGCTTGGTGTTGCGATGCTTCCCTAAGGACCTTAAGCCCTCGCATCATGTTCAATCCCATGCGAGGCGAAAGTTAAAACCCCGTGTGGTGGATATCCAAGTGAGGAGGGGGCCCACCCCAAGGACCTAAGCGGTGACTCCGTGGGGTCCCCACAACAAAAGGCGCTTTATTAACACTACGGTGGATTATTTCTGGCGCCTAGATACCATCATTGGGGAAGTCGTTAGCGATTCGGACCTGCCGCAGCAGTTTGTGAAACATCCTTGCTACCAACTAGCCCAATTGGTAGCAAGGATGCTTCCTAAGTGACCTTGTTTTCCCGTGACGGTCCGGTCCTTGCTATGCGAAAGGAACCCCGTGAGTAGGTGGATATCCCAGGAGCCAGAGAGAACCATCTAAGGACCCTAAGACATGGGCTCCACTGGCTGCAAAGCCTCGGGGTGGGGACCTCACATGAGTAATGCAGAACACTTTTACTAAGTTTTGATTCATTAAACATCACATTCTATTTTATTTTTTGCATTAAAAAAAAAAAAATTTGAAAGTTTTTGCCACTAGACCTAAAACGATGTAATAGTTTGTCATTTAGTATGCCGTTTTATTTTGCCGAAAAACAAAAAATATTTAATATTTAGGCAATTTGTTTTTTAACTTTTGATGATCATGAATTTTTGAAATTTTTATCGAATAGAAAAAGTCAAAAGCTTTTTGGTTTTTAATTTTTTAATGTTTTTCTATTAAGAAAAACTAAATATTGAAATATGAAAAATAATCATATATATATGGATCCAATTGAAACTCTCGTGATCACTTTCATGTTAATGAATAAATCATATGTGCTTTTTATTTTTATTTTAAAAGTTGTTGTTCAAAACTTAGATAATTAGAAAAAAACAACTAAATATTTAATTATTTAGCAATATTCAAAACAAAATTATGGTTCAAGGATAAGAAAAACAAACATCACCTTATTCTTTAATTAATGCTGAAAACATTGGATTATGTAAATTTTAAGCAGTGGTTAGTATATATTCATTGGATATGGGCTTTCTCCTAATAAAGTGGTTTTCTTTCCACGCTATTGATTTCCCTTTCTTATGTTTCTTGTCGACTGAGTGTAGCGTGTGGTTATTTGTTAGTTTGTTCATTGGTTTCTGTGCAAGACCACCGTAACACCGCTCGATCAAATGTAGAAGTCAGCATCAAATCGTTATTTGTTAGTACATGTTTTTCATTAAACTTGAATTTTTAAAGATTTATTATAGTTATAATATCTCTCGTGGTAAAGCCCAAGTCGCTTTCTTGCTTTTAACTCGATGCTGCTGTCTAATAATGCTTTTAATAATAGATTTATGTCTGACAGGGTAGATATTTACACTCCAATCAATAAAATTTCAATTTGCATTAAGTCACTATATATATATATATATATAGAGAGAGTATATATATATATATATATATATATATATATATATATATATATATATATATATATATTTCATTAATGTTTAAAGTTCTATTTATATGCACTTTATCATTATACAGGCTGAAGTTTGGTTTGGACCAAAGATCATGAGTTTATTTCTATCTATAATTTGAATATTTGTTTATCATTTATGTACTATTTAAAAGTTCATATTGTTTAATTATGTTTGATTTGTTTAACTTTCCACATGTGAGTATGTGGCCTAACATAAAGATGATGTGAAACATAGATATTCATATATAAACTCAGCTCTTAAGAAAAAATTAGTTGTTTAAGAATAGAAAATTATTAACATTATTTTCCTCCTTTTGTTCTTCTTCTCAATTAATGATAAACCAAAAACTGAGAGATATAATTTAACCAAACCAAAGTATATCTTACAAGAGTGATGTTCTCTACTTTCTCCAACCATTTAACTGATCATACAAATATTGTCCGTCACCCCACCCGATTAACTTTTATCATTCTCCGATTTGACATATCATCACCGCATTCCCAATGAGAAGAGAAGCTACCACAAAGATTAAAATCTAGACTACTAGAAGACCGAAAAACCTGATCGGCCTGCTTCCGAATTGGTGCATGACACTTCGATTCAAGGGCCACGTAACCGAGAAGTCGGGGTTAATGGAGCCAATGATCCAAATGTGAAAAGGATGATGGTGCAAATGAAATAAAGCGGCAAAGAATGATACAGAGAGAGAGATCAAGTATCGTGGTTAGTTGATAAAGAAAGCATTTGCCGCAGCTTGCAAAGATTGACTGCAGAAAGTCAGTTGAGACACTTTGATTTGAAGCATTGGAACCGAGAACTTGACTCGGGAAGTAAACATAGAGAAACTTGGAAGTAACTAATCCATTGTTTTGATTAGCATCGCTGGAAGGAGATCCAAAGGAGAACATGCCCGCAAATATGTCGAGGCCGAAACAGCTTGATGTTGTTAGTATCGCCTGGGATGATTCTGCATCGACCAATTCACTCTATTATCTGGTGGCAGACATTAAACAATGTTCAAAGCAAAAGGAATGAGTAATCAAACAACAAATATTTCCAAACAAATAATCAAATGTCGAAAAAGTGGATAATGACCGTTTGAACTTTCAAGTTTTGGTCTCCGAAAGCCCCAAATTTTAGGCCAAAAGATTCACCAACAGCCGAGAAGTAGGTGAAGAAATGTAAAGGGTGAGTGACATCTTTTGAGTCAAAACTGGGACAGAGCAGAGGAGCGTAAAGATTCGGGCCTTTAGTGGAACAATCAGGGACAATGTTAGAAGGTCGAGAAGCAAGCCCAATCGTCGTACGCTACGCCGATACCTGGTGCAACTCGGGAAGGTAAAGCCGGTATTCTTACAAAGAAGAACATGAGTTCCGTGTTTCTGCATCACTACTACTTTTGTTTAATATAGAGCCGAAAAGCGGACTTCTCGTAAGAAATCGAGGCCTTCGCGCTTTAATCGATTCAACAAAGAATAGCTCTCCTTACGATCCACCTGGCTTATCCAAATTTTTATGAAAAAAAAAAGGCACTTTATTGGAATATATTTTTATGACAAACAAGGCAAGTATGCAACCTAGTCCACAGGAGAACAAGAATAAAGTTATTATAACCGTAGCGGAGAGCCACGTCACCACTTGATTATCGTATCACAAAGAATGCACCATAACAATGAAAATTCGGTCAAGACCAAGGAAGAAACAAGTGGGTACCTATGGATACTCGCCCAAAAGCCCTTTTTTCTCTGCGGTAGGAGAAATGAAGTTCTTCGGCTAATCTACATTTTTAACATAGGGATGCTCTTCCTTACTTCGAGGTCAGAACATTCTCCGTGCTTAAGAGTCTGGCCTCACTTAATATTGATGGCACAATTAAAGTGGTGTGATTTCTCTTTCTCCTTTGGGTGCTAGATTTAGTTTGAGTTGAGAGATGATTTTTATATGGTTATAAAATATGAAATAAGAGAAACGTTTATTAAAGTTTTAAAAGGAAAAATACAAAATATCTTTATTTTTTTGGTACTTATGGATAACCAAATAAGATAAATTTTATATATTCCCTTTTTTTACCTCTTTCTTTCCTTCCATTTTTTTTTTTTTCTTTGAGGTAGTAATGTTTGGTCGATTAAGTACTAAGGAAAAAATTTATTTAGAAAAACATTTATTTTATGAAGTCTATATATATATAATATTCTGGTAAAGTATTTTTTATATGGTTATAAAATATGAAATAAGAGAAACATTTATTAAAAAGTTTTGGAAAGGAAAAATACAGATATTCTTTATTTTTTAAAAAAATTCATGGACCAAATAAGAAAATTTATATATTCCTCTTTTTTTTACCTCTTTCCTTCTTCCATTTTTTTTCTTTTAGGTAGTAATGTTTGGTTGACCGTAAGTACTAAGGAAAATTTTATTAGGAAAATTATTTTATTTTATTTGGAAGTCAATAAAAAAAATCTCAAAAAATCAAATATAAACAAAATTACAAAGAACTGCATGTATTTTCAATTTATTTAATTTGAGATGAAAAATAACTATATTGACTTTTATATGTATTTTTTAATTTTTCTTTCCTTCTACATATACTTTCTTGAACTAATCTGGACTGGCTGACCAAAGGTTTTCCTGGTCCTGCTCAATCATTAATCTGAAAAGCATTGGACCATGAATCATTGAACTGAATGACGACCCGCTGGATCACTCTAATCGAACTGCCTATGTGGAGTCACTACCCGGAACCTTCAACTCAACTCATTAACCACAGCACTAACTCATTAACCATTTAAACGTAAACTCTAAATTTCAAATTTCATCGACACAGCCCAATTCTAACCTCAGAGCCCAAGAAGTCATTGTATCCCATGAAGGAAGGTATATAGCACTCAATTTTTAATATCTCATCCCATGTATACCATGGGGTTTAATAAAAAAATTTCAACTTGGCAAGATTCAACCTAGGTCCTGAAGGATAATAGGTTCAAACCACTATGCCAGCCTTGAGATTTGATTATTGGCAAACAAATTTATAATATTCATTTCTAAAAATTATTACAATATAAATGTAAATATTATTTTTCATTTTCACAAATTTTATGTTTTCCTGAAATTTATAATACTAAATTATATTTAAAAGAAATTTTAAAATTTTACTTTCAATAAAGATTTAAATTTTCAATGTTCTCCTTTTATAGTATTTGAAATTTCTTTTTCAATGAAAGCAAAATATTGATACGACTATATAAAAATAAATAAATAAAGATTATAAATATTAAATTATATATTAAAATAATTTTATATTTTAAAAATATAAATTATATATTTATGACGTCACCGTTCAACCGCTTGGACCGTCAAATCCGACGTTTCAAATCCATGAACCTAACTTTTCCTGGGCTCAATCACCTATCCGCTTTAAAACATCGAATTTTCCCCCCGAAAATATATACCAACAATATGAACTACAAATTAAAAGAATCGGTCATTAAACATTTTTCAAGATCCATTTACAAAAAGCATTAAAAATAATAATAATAATAATAATAATAATTAGAGTCACAAAAAAATAAATTAATAATACTTCGACCAAAACCTGCGCTGTAAAAAATTTATAATTACGTGTTCATCATGCAAAAAAGGCAAGGCATAAGGAAAAGAGGGGTCTTGATTGGAGTCTAATAAAGATAATTTATTACATTATAATTCAAAGTGTTTAATTATAAAAACTTATAATTATGTCCTATAAAAACTATTGTTGAAAGGCTATTATTAATACTTCATAAAAATCTTGGTATAACTGTACATGATTATGAAATATTTTTTTTAAAATGTCTCTGATATTTATAAATAAAGCTTGCTCGAAACCTATAATATTTTAAATATTTTAAATAAATTTATATTTTTTGTTTTATGAATCATTTTATTTATTTATGAATATATATATATATAAGAGATATATATATATATATATATATATATATATATATATATATATATTTAAATAATCATTTAAAACAATGAAAACCATAGAAAGTAACAAACGAATGTTTTTTTAGGCTAACAAATCGTATGTTATAAAAACATAACATTTTCTCTATTTTTAAGAACATAAGATTTTTATCAAAAAAACATAATATAAAAAATTTTGGATATTTTAAATATGGTTTTTACTTTTATTTTAGAAAATAATATATCTGCTTTTGAAAATAGTTATTAAACAATCTTTTATAGTCATGAGTTTGATTTATACAAATTTTATTTTATTTTTATAAAATTATTTGGCGAGGATAAGTCATGGAGACCCCTGAAAAATCCGTATTTCCTGGCGGGACAAAGCAGTACTTCGGGGTCAAAACCTAATTTTCTGTATCTCGATTTAATAAAACTGACCACCGTCAGAATCCGTCGCGAAATCTAATGCACCACGCCGACTTCGTCGACCGAGACACCTGAATTTCACATTTTTCGGCGCACGCAGGTCATGACACGAAGACCTTACGAGTGGGCCCAAGAGGCGCCACGCGTGTCAAGCTGAGATGCGCCAAACATGGAGCCTGGGGCTCACATACATGAAGACCTCGGTAAATTCCACCGAATAAGGGCAGAAAATAAGCACTTGACAGCAAATCAGAATTACGGTTAAAATTGCAATTAATTTTCTAGACCTCTGATGACGAACGGATTGTACCGTTGAATCGCCTCGCTAAATCTAGCTAAAGACGAAATTTTCGCAATTTGTCAGACAATGGAAATACAAGGCTGATAAGATTCGCTGTAAAGTCAGAATCAATTGGCGCGACGTAAAGGCACAGATAAAGATGATCACGCACTATGTTATGATGAGCGGAGAATGATGAAATGGATCTGCCGAGATAGTGCCGAATTTCAAATCTGAGAAAGAGGGACATAATGGGTATTATGGAATTTGATTTTAAGTGACTAAAGGTAACAGCAATATACCCATCTTCTTTCCTCAAATTGGAGATAAAAACGTGAGTTATTTAAAGATGCAGTATTGATTTCTTGAGAGGGTTTTGAGAGAGAGAGTGTTAAGATCCTCGAAATCGATCCGAATCGCTATTACTTCTGGCAAGAAGTAATCGCCACATGAGCAAAGTTACGCTGCGGGACCCCTGTTTGCGAAGCTTTGACAACCCAAGAGGTAGATTTTCTCCACGGCGTTTATTCCACCTTAAGGTTTTTTCGACAAGCTGTTGGTTTCCGAGGTCGGGAGTTGCTTTTGATCGTCCAAAACATAGACCAATTGTTAGAATTTCGTAATGCCTCACCATCCAGAATCGCTTCAAATAGTTGCTCGGGTGTCTTTAATTCCGCACCCGCTTTAAATCACGACTGTATGGAAAAAGGCCTGAATGGGTCGTAGGATCGTCCCAAACATGGGACCGAATTGTGGAATTTATTTGAGATTTATGAATGACCGTCTGTAATGCTAGGTCATTTAGGAAATTCTGGCATTGAATGCATGCTTGATATGGAGAAAATGCTTCGGTGGTTGGATCTGACCAAAACATGGATCCAACTGTAGAATTTAGATGATTCTGAAGCAATCGCGGCTGTTGTAATCGAATTGGGGTGTTTATATGGCACTTATGGAATAAATTATGCTTGGTGATTAGATATCCTGAATTTATAAACTGCTCCATCAAGAGAACTGATGTAGAAGTGGTTGCCCTGATACCCCACTTCATTGCTTTGGACTCAGAAAACAAATTCCGGTTTAAAGCAATGGATAAGAACTGTCCATGTGTTGTGTGCTTGAAATGGTATGAAATGAATGGCTTGAGTTGGTGGTGTGCAGAAACTAATAGTTAATGCTTACTGATTATCATGGAGGTCACAATTATATGAATATAATTGTGCATGTATAGGTCATTGGAATAAAATTAGCATCGCCCTCAATTATATGGAATATAATTGTGAGCATAGGCCATTGGAGATGAAATTGAGAATTGCCCAATTGCTGTAAATCGGGTGATGCTTCGATGTGTCAATTACATGCGTGTAATTCAGAAGGATTGAAAATATGCATGTTGACATATTGTAAATGATTTTGAAAATGGCATAATGTATTTTCATATGCACCGGTAACCTGGGGAAGTTAGGTGTGAGGCCAAGGTATTTTTATAAAACGGATATGGTTGCGTAAAGGAATTTCAAAGGACGAGACATTCTGCATCACGGAGCGGGGGCCAACAGATCACTCATGAGGACCATGATCAAGCTTTAAAGCTCACTAACCAATTCACCTCTGGCAGGTAGTCTCCATATTTGTACCGAATGATTGGTGTGATATTTCAAGAAATGCCTGTTTCTTCTTGAAATGATTATTTTCTCATACGTGGTTTGTGCAAGTGGAGCGAGCCTGGGTGAGGACTCGTGACACGGGTGATCATGTAGACATTCATAGACCATGTGATTACTGAGTGCAAGAGATCAAGATTGCGACTGGACTTTAAAGGAGTAATGACCTTGCGGCTGATTCTTCCCTACTCAGCTTTAACTCACCACTGGACCCCTTATTTTTCTGCATAGAGAGTTTCTGAGGAGACAACTCATTTTGAGGTTGATTTTGAAGGTGTCGGGTTTTGTGGCTTTATGGTTTTGGACATAACATGTATGTAGATTTTAATATATGTTTGCTAAAGAAAAGTGTTATCAACTATCAACATTGAGATATCTTGAAATAATAGTTGTGATATCTCATTTTATGAGTGGTTGGTCATGGTTCAAGATAGCATTTTTTTACTCATGTTGGGATTATATCAGCACAGAATAACGTTTACGTGATGCTTTATACAGAATTTTGTATTTCGCAGATTCTCACAAAGGAGATTCCCGCTCTAGTATGCGGTAACCCGAATCTCCACTTGTATAGTCGACGGTAGTCAACTGACCCCGTGGGTTTTGGGGCGCCACATGCATGTTATGGCACTGCCATTAGAGGGATATCTCAAGGTAGATGGATAAGGATAAGGGTAATCCAAGGTGTCCAATGAGAAATGATATGTATATGAGACTTCTTCGACCACAAGTCTTCCAACCGGGCCGATGGCGAGAGGGAGCAGACCAACCAAGGGAGAGAGAGGAAGAGAGGGTTTTTAGAGAGAGCCTTCTGGGTAAAATTCCGCGTGATTCGGGGACCGTTGGCTTCCTGGGCGAGGCAAGGAGCAAAGCTGTAAAACCCAAACTGATTGGAATGTTATAATAGTAGTTTTTGAACCGATTCAGGTCTAATGATAAACGAGGTGAAGTAGAGTCGAACTTCCACGCCATCGACATGATGTAGAATTTCTTTTCGAAAATTGTAACCGAATGCCCTAAGAAATAGTGATTTTCTTATTATATCCTGGGATGGAGGGGTTTGCAAAGGAATTTTTGTTAAATTTCGGCTCCACACTTAACCTCTGATTAGAAGAGAATAGAGGATTTATGAATGGAGTGATTCTGATCAATCTGCTCATACCGAAATTTTTTCTAAATCGGGCCGAAAAATACAAAATGTCCTGCATTATATCATAAAGATCAATCAAACTTAATAAAGCAAATGGTTCCGCTTCATAGTTTTTGTGCGATCCGAACGTATCTGATAATACGCTATTGTCCAGATTTCCGATTTTAATGATTTTAAATCCGATTTCGGTGATTTCAAGCCCGAATCCACCGGTGAAGGATTTAATTAGGAATATTTCACACAATTTGAAGTTTAGACGGTCATAGAATATTTTTCGACGCTAGCAAAGATAAAAGCAAATTTCTGGGCGACAAAAAAGAAATAAAATCTGATATGCTAATGGAGATATTTAATTGTACTAGCTAATCAAAATCTTTCTTAATGGCTAAGTTATGATTTAAATAATGGGAATGACTTATTCCATAAAATGGACCTATGAGAGGCTTGACTTGAAGGGTAATTCACTTTACAATAACCAATTGAATTCCTTCGACTTAAGGGCAATTTTGGAAAGTTGGAATTTAAAAGCAAACAGATTTAAGTTCCAAATAGAGGAGATCACGATAGAAGGAGAGAAAGGATGAAAAAGAGAGAAAAGAAAGGGGAGAAATGGAAGAGAAGAGAAAGGAGAAATCCAAGTTTGGGAGGTGAGTTTTCGTTTTTTCTCAAGCTTCAAGTGATCTTCAAGTAGAACCTATGAGATGAGCCAAATAAACTCAAGAAACGCAAGTTTTTCATGGTGGGAAAGTTAGTTTTGATGTTTTCCATGTTTAATGTCTTAAATTCTGTATGGATGTTAAATTGATGGTATTTAAGGTTTAATGGTGCTGAATTTAATATCAATTGAGAAAGCCATGGTTTAGTTATTTTATCAAAATCAAGTGAGTAAGGGTTAGGAAGATAGTGAATTGTGTGTTATGTTGAAATGGGTATAATGCATCAGATTTAAGTGTTTAGAGGAAAAGAAAAAATGGAAGAGAAACATTTTGCGGTAAATTTTGGGCAGCAGTCTCGGTACAGGAAATGTCCTGTTTTCTGTTTTACCAGTTTTGGTATTTTTGCAGCCATAACTTGCTCAATTTTGAATCATCTTGAGATTTAAAGGCTGCAAATAGACTTGAAGGAGAACAAAACTTAAGAAGATGAAGACACAAACTGACCTGCGGCCTAAAAATTTACTCCAAGTAGGACCACAAAAAGCCAAATTCTGGGTTCAGTTTTGAATATAGATTAGCCCTAAGTATTTGATCGTGAAGTGAGTTTCTTGGTGTTCGAATTGGGTGATTCTAACGAACAGAACCCTGGTACCCTTAGCGAATGAGAGCAAGGATATGTAAATATGAAGTCAAGACCTCTGAAAATGAGTAATACAAACTGTCACTAGAAAATCGTAAAATGACTAGTTGATGAAAATGCCATAATCTTTATCCTGATTGATCCATTGTGATTGATTCCACCTCATAAAATAGATTCAGAGGACAAGAATATAGGAATGAGTGTTTATGGTGATTAATGGAAATCATGTTAATGCAGAATTGCGATTTTCTTTAAAGGTATATGACTATTCTGGATAGAACTGAACTCAACTGGTATGCTTTGACTAGTGCTGGTAATCAGAGTGAAATGATGTTTTGCAAATCGAAGTTTTAAAAGTGAATGATTGATGTTAAAAACGAAAGTTTAGTGGTAAATGTTTATATTTATTAATGAAAAGTTTTGATGTAAATGAAAATTTTAATGTGCATGTTTATCTTGCATCAATATGTAAATTTATATTAAATTATATATACATATGTTAAGGCATTATGAAAAAGTTTTTGAAATGTGAAAAGAAATTATATGTATGGCTGGTATATATATATATGAGTTTTCATGATAAAGAAAGGATTTAAATGGGATTTATAAATGTATTTTGATAAATGTTGATCGATATTACCCTAACCCCATATGACTGGCAGGACTGAGCATCGGCGAGGTGTAATCTTAAGCGTAAGGATTTCTAGAGAGGGTAAAGTATAGTTACTAACCGAGGGAGGGAATTAGGTGTCTAGAGTAATATCCTTACACGTATAAGTGTGTTAAGATCTGAACCCAGGTAAGTTTGAGTTTCTCCGCAAGATAGTGGTTATGACTGAATGTGACTGGTCCCTCACCACACAAGATTTAAACTGTTTGGTGTGTTTTATTTCCGATTCAACAAGCGAAAAGAAAGAAAGAAAGAAAGTTTAAGTACAAATGATTTTAATTGTATATTATTAGCTGAAAGAAATAAAAGTTTATATAAACAAGCCAAAGAATGGATTTTAAATAGTGGCACATGAAAGAAAGTTTAAGGCATAAATGTTTGGAAGCATAAATTGATTTTAATGGCAGGGTATTTATTGCAAAGTTTGGCGCATAAATGTTTAAGGTATAAATGGATTTTAGTCGATAAGTATGTATTATTTTGGCATATAACAAATGTTATCTATCGAAAAAATGTGTACACTCACCGGCTCCTTTAGCTCATTCTTTTCCATGTGTTTTCAAACATTTTCAGACTAGACAAAAGGCCGATAGAGACCTCCATGCTGAAATGTCGTGACAGATCACGCTCAGGATTTCACTATATATAATTTTTGCATATTGTTTTATGCTGAATATTTTGTTATGTATATGCATATGTATAAAGTTTGAAAAGGAACTACGTGGGCTTTGATCCTCATGGATGAGGCATAGGCTACGCCAAGTCCCGCCTGGGCCCAAAAAAATGTATTGATAAAATGTGCATGGAATTTAAGAGGGTTTGAATGTTTCGACATCGAAGTAAACAAACATATGCATGTATTGTGTTGATTGGGTTGTGGACCCAGAAGTCCTAATATGGAAGTATAAAATTGAAGCATATGTTTTAAATGCTTTTATCGTTTGTAATTCAGAGTCCTGAAACAGAGGGAACTCGCTAATTTCAGAAAAACGCGTTTGAAAACAAGAAAAGAAATTTATCACTTCGCTTCCGCATTATTCTAAAGATATGTTAAAGATTTGTAAAGGGGTTCGCTCCATGGATTTTATTCGAGCGCTTTAAGGAAAAGTTTCTATATCCATTGAGTGCCGGAGCTGCTCTATGAGGTTAATCCTGCCTGATCCTTCAAGGGTTGCTACCCACCATATGACTACACGTTGGTACTACGCTGAGTTTCGACAATTCTTAAAGGTAGGGGTTTTTCTCCTACTTGCTTTACTTTTGGCTTAAGGGTCATGTAATGGATGTGGATTTGTCGAAACCGATGGTCAGGTTTCTGCCCAAAGATTTGACCGACCGGAACAAACTCTCGAATGTTTGGTCACCCACCTGACTGCTGTGTACTGTGATGTGTGTTGTCGCTTCATGGGTATAACATGTTGATTATGAATTGTGGGTCGCTCCAAGACGGCATCTCGACCAGCCTGAGCTCATGATTGCTTATGTTATTATTATAACCTAATAACATGATGTATGGGATTAAATATGTTTAATATATACGAGCATATATTAGCATGTGTTGTAAAGTTTTGGTGTGCTACTGCATTGCACTTAGTGAGTGAACTCCAAGTAGGAAATCACCATCGGGCTGCTCACCCCGTCAGGAAACATTTTTCAAAATCGAAGACATACGTGTGGGATGGGACGCATCCGGACCTTAGAGGCAAGAAACAGCCAAATCAACCTTATCTTGTATTTTTCTCGCTTTTCTTTGTAAAAATTAAGGGCAAGAGATCCATTTTGCATAATCATAATCAAATACAATTGTAAACAAATTAAATAAAATCATTTTGCATAAAATATACATTTGATGAAGATGACAGAGTCTGGCCATATGAAGAAAATGTCTTATGACATGAGACTTGTAGATTTCCAATGACCTGTAGTCAACTGACACCCTGGGTTTTAAGGCCACATAAGCAATGAAAATTTATCCTTCATTATTTTTAACTTATTTGATGGAGTGAGTTTATAATAATTCTCTATTATTTATCTTTATTATTTTTATTCAATTATCTTTTTGATAATTGGAAATATTACTTATCATAATCAATATAAAATGGTATAAAAAGTATTTTATTACATTGTTACGGCTCTATGTAATAAAATAATTATTATGTTAGTATCTTTGGCTGCCATAAAAATACTCACATTTTATGTTTCAAGTACACCAATATACTTTATTACATGTTCTTATAGTTGATAAAAATACATTTCATAACTTAAACTATGTAAAAATTAAGAATATACTTTAATAAGAAAATCATTATTTACATGACATTATTATTATATTTGAAATTCCACTAGGATATTCACATTTTCTTTCAAAGTAATATTCATCAAATGCATAATGTGTACATATAATAAACTTTCGTAAGTCTGTTACATTAATAAGAGAGACCATAACTATCTCACCTACATGTTCTGGTGTGTGGTTAAGTGGATATTTTGTCTTAAACAAAGGATTTATTATTTTCTGCTGTATTGATATTTTTGTCTTAACAAAGGGATTACTATTTCATTGTATGATATTTTTGTCTTAACAAAGGGGATTAATATGTCATATTTTTTAATGGTTTAAGAATTTTTGCTTTATTATTATTATTTTTTAAATGTATATAAGAAGTGTCAAAGATTTCATTTACATTAAAATAATTTCAAATTGGTGATTCAGATTTTTTTTAAAAAGCCGCATTTTAGAACAAATGATAAAAAATCGCGAAATATCGCTTGATGATATGTACTCATTTAATCCTAAATGACAATGCCTGTTTGAATAAAAGGCAAAAAAGGATATTTGGTCGATATATCTGGTCCTTGGACCGATATTTTGGCAACACAATTAGAGACATGTTTAATCAGAGCCACGTTTCTGAGGAGTTGTGGATATATCGATAAAATTCAATATTTTTTTTAAATTATTCATCATATTTTAATTTAAAACTTCCTCGCCCAACAACCCAATTTTTAATTAAATAAATTATAAATTTAGTTTTTTTTTAAGTTGTTAAATAAAGTAAACTATCAATCAGATCTGAACCCTTAATCAAGCCTTCCTATATCATATATTTTATAAACGATTAATCGCTCAACATACACTATGGTGCAGCGAAGCAGCCTGGGTCATCGACCTTTAACCAAAAGTAAGACCAAGTGCAAACCTACATATAGATGCGAAGAAAATGGGCAAAGAACTAGACGGGCTATAGGTGTAACACCCCATCCTCGAGAGAGCTCCACATAGCATATGACACACCGTAGGGGTGTATAAGAGTACTAAGTGTCAGCACCAATATTGGAGACTAAAAATATGAAATGAGAAATTATAGAACCCGATTTGTGGTATTAAACCATGGTACAATGGTCATTACAAAAGAATATGAAAATCAAAATTTAGTTGGGAGATGGGCCATAATACACTTCAAAAGTTGCTACGCAATAATGAAAAGATGAGGGCTAGTTGCAATTTATGATAAGTTGATATTTTAATAAAGGAGAAAATTAAAAGTCAAAATTTCATTTGGTCTCAAGTTGCCCTAGCAAACTGTAGAGGTGAGAAAAGAAGAGAGCTAAGAGGAGGAAGAGAGAAGAGAAGAAGGAGGGAGGAGAAGAGCAAGATCAAGGTATGTGTTTGATGTTTACTTTAGTGTATTTTGTGATTCCAGCCTTTGTAAGGAGAATTGTTGTCTTGGCTCTAGTTTTGTGTAAAGGTCACACAAGCTCCTTTCTATCACAGTTATGTGAGCAACCCAATCTGATGTTGAACTGAATCATCAAATTACATGACGCTAAAGAATCATGACCTTAGGTAGCGTTTCTGGATTTTTTCACCTATGTTTGTTTTGAGCTCAAACTCACCAATTCACATGTTGTGGAGCTTGCTTTAGATGATTTCCAAAGCTGGCTATATTACAACATGGTTATATGTAGTGAATTGGCATCAAAAGTGGGAGAAATAACAAAATCTGGGCATTTCAAGAAACCCACTCAAGGGCAATAGGAAGTCCTACTGGTAGAACTTTGCTTCGGTCATTTTTGTCATCCTACCTGCACAGAGAACTTAAGTCCTACCGGTAGAACTTGTTCTCATTTGTTTCTCACCATTTGATTTTAGCCATAACTTCCTCATTTCTTATCCGATTTGAGTGATTCAAGTGGCTACATAAAATAGACTTCAAGGAGAACAAAACTTAAGAAGTAGGAATCGTCTAATTCTTATCCTAAGTGGCCTAAAAATTCAATCAAAGTGGGGCCATGTGCAAGAGCACCCGCACCAGTTTTAATATAGAGTAGTCCGGATTGTTTCGATCGAATTTGAGCTTCGGGTGCCTCCCAATTGGGTGATTCCAGTTGAATAGAACCCCAGCACCTTAAATTTAAAAAGAGTATGAAGAGTGTGACTAAGTCTAGGTACACGTTACGCATTTAATTGGTCGTCGTATTCGTTTGAGTCAGAGGTTAAAGTAAAGGCGGATAAGCGGAACTGCACCAAGTTAAGCAAGCAGAGGTGAGGTTCAAAACTAATTTTTTCTAAATACTTATATTATTATTATTACAAATTGTTTACACGGTATTTATGTTTGAATGCAAACCATTTTCAAGAAGCAAGCAATGAGATAAAAGCAAGCAAATGGTTTTGAGTTAAACCATTTTGAAAAGCAAGCATTGGTTTTAAATTGAAACCATAATTAAGTGCAAAGCAAGCAAGGGCAATTGTTTTTGAAGTTAAACCATTTTGAAGCAAAGGAACTAAGCAAATGGTTTTGAATAATTAAACCATTTTTCGCTAGCGCTACAAATGGTTTCAAAGTGTAAAACCATTTCATGCGCATGCAAGCAAGCAATGGTTGTCAGGAAACACGCCCTCCCGCCAGTTAAGCAAACGTCAGATAGATCCCAGACGCACTCCGTGGTGGGTGTTAGATCACATGACATTGTAGCTTTGCCTCGGTCGGCAAACTTAGGACATACATCATGCATTTGAAGAGACCGTGGCAACGCATGTGGGTATATATATAAGGTTATGAGCTCTAACTAAGTATGGTGATGGCTAATAATCGAGGTCAATCTCCACCATATTCACCTAAATGAAGTATGCACGGATAAAGGTCCTTCCACCTAGCACTCCGCTGAGCACGTGTTCCCGTGGTTCAATTAGGCATGATGCCAAAAATAGGCCTCCATCAAGCTGATGCCTATGCTACGATATGCGCTTTGAAAAATCAACCATCGTTCCTGGCCGCCAAGGCTTCCGAGAGTTTTAAAGCAACCTGGCCAGCCAATCCTCCCGCTTAGACTTCAAACGACTCCGCTGAGCCAAGCTCCCGTGGTTTTATTTTCAAAGCAAACTAAGGCTGGAGCCCGCACTCCCGTTTTTATGAAAAGTTAGAAACTTAAAGCAAAGGCTCAGGAAAGGTTTTAAGAAACTTTTCAAATAAGATAAAGCAAGCAAGAAAGAGAAAGTTATGAGGAGCTAAACTTCTCTAAGCAAAGTGCCACAGATTTTACAAGCTTTTAAAGAAAAGCAACAAGCAAGAAAGTATTAAAAGTTTATATACTTTAAAAGCAAAGCAAGTATAAAGGCAAGTTAAAGAAAAGTTTAGAAACCATAAAGCAAAGTTAAAGTAAAGTTTTAAAAATATTGTAAAAGAAAGTTTTACAGTTTTGAGGTTTTCCAAAAGCAAAACCCTTTATGTGTTAATTAGACTGTAAATTGTTTGCTTAGTCATTATTTTGCATTTAAAACTATTTTCCAAAAATGTGCATGCAAAGACGCCATAATAATATATCGGTCCACATCACTGGGCGCCGTACACTATTTTGTAAGAACATACTTGAATATGTATACAACATATGTATGTACATAGCTTTGGCGCACGGAATGATTGCAGCCGTCATTAGTTATTTGGATATATGCAACTGATGTATACGATTTAAATCAGGATCATGTAGCCGCCATGTTGCCAAGTTTTTCTCCATTACTACATTTTTAACAAGTAAATCCTATTATAAATTTAAAAGAAAAATTTTATAAGAGGTTTAAGCAAGCAATACGTCAGCTTCACAAAGATTTCTAGTCGTTGCAGAACAATGTGATTTTAGAGTGGCTCTGATCGCCAACTTTATGGGTGGGTGTATCAATAGGGTACAACTAAAAGTTAATGAAGCATACTCTTAGTCTTGGCCCCTACTAAAAGGTGGTTTCGCTTCATGGATGGAGGCATTTTCCGCCCTAACTCAAAAGAGATGACTATGGATGGGGTTATTTGTTAGTCGCAATTAAAAGGATGTCTATGTATGGGGCTATTTCCCAACAGAACTAAAAGGGTGACTGGATGTATAACATTTATGTCAACTAAAAAATGGTTTATCAACCATGAAAGATGATAATCTTTTATTTGGTCGCAACTATAAGGGTGGCTATGGATGTGGCCATTGTCCCAAATTAAAAAGGGCGTGGCTATGGACGTGGTCACCTGGCCGCAACCAAAAAAGGCCAAGATGGGCATTTTGGCCGCAATCAAAAGGGTGGCTTTGGATGAGGTTATTTTCAGCCGCAACTAAAAGAGTGGCCATGATGTGGAATTTTATTTAACCTAAAAAGATAGGCAAAACTAAAAGGGTGGCTATGGATGGGGACATTTATGGCGAGAACTTAAAATGGCTATCAACAAGAGGAGATGATAACTTATTCGTCACAACGTATGGTGATCATGATGGGCTAGCTTTGTCGCAACTAAAAGGGTGCTGCGGATGCCCGGCCAGAACTAAAAGGTGTCATGATCGGGGCATTTTGGTCGCAACCTAAAACGCGGCCGATGAGTTATTTTCAGTCGCGAACTAAAAGAGTGGTTATGGATGGAGAAATTTTTGGTCAGAACTAAAAGATGGGCAAACTAAAAGGGTGGCAAACTAAAGGATGCAAACTAAAAGGATGGCTATAGATGGGGTTATTTTGTGGCTGCACCAAATGATGACTATGGATGATAACTTTTGGTCGCGAATCAAAGAGTTATCTACTTACTACATCGCTTCCTTTGGTCGCAACTATAAAAGGATATTTGACTGATGAAAAACATATTGATTTATCGAGAACACTGCTATTTTGAAATTAATTTGGCTGGGATTGACCTAGCGACTCAATGTAAAGAACAAGAGATAGCAACATGAAACAAAGTTAACCAAAATATTTAAAACTACATCAACAAAAATGAATAGCATTGAAAAGAAAGTATTCGTTTCCATGTTGTAATATTGTTTTTAGCTCAAGAGCTACACTTTAAGCTTGAGACTATCGTGATGATGTTGCATTCAATAACCAAATGAGTGCCAACAAAGAGACCTCGAATGCATCCACCACACTGAATGTTGCGAGTGAACCAAAAATCGCTTCCATCTTTTTTCTTTCTTCTCGAACTGCATAATGTCAAACCAAAACTGATGAGTAACAAAAGTGCACTACCAAACAATTAATGTATCCTTCCAACAACATTCTAATAATAACGACATCATAATATCCACATGATACATGAAAAAAATCAATCCAAAACACTGTGATATGTAGCACTAACTAAAGCTCTAAAATCTAAAGAGGATAGTCAACTCCGGTGAAAATACATGGGGAAAGACTCAAACATTATCGTGGGTATATTATACAACAACAATAACAATACCCTGAGTCATTTCCCCATATATGAATGTCGCAATCAAGAATACTCCTTTTCAAATAAACAACACCATGCAAGAACATATTAGGTGATTCAATAAAGCCTACAACACAACGCAATTTAAAGTAATGGTAATGGGTTGATGAAATAGCTGAAAGTCCACCCAATTAATTCTCAACCTACCACAAGACACCATTACATACACTAAACCATTAATTTTTCTCATATTCATTATTATAAAAGATGATCAAAAGCAAAACGGTTCAGAAAAAAAAAAATTATCCATGAAACAACAGATATGAAATATAAAAATTTGTCTTGTCGACAAGCTCCCACTAAGCATCGTGTAATGTCTTAAAAATGATGCAGTCAGATAATTCTTCACAAAGGACTTCTGATGTTGCCACCAAACATATTCTTCTAGGCACTTAGTTTTCACGCCATAGCAAAGCATGAGCAAGGCTTCAAACTTTATTTTTTTTCTTTACACAATTCATTCTCCATTTCAGCCAGATTAAAATTAGTATAATTGCATTACCTTTTAATTGAATGTTTCATTTCAACACAAGGAATCTTCAAATTTTTATTTAATTAAATTAGATTTTAAATTATGATTTCAAAGAATTAATATGCATTAGAGAGGTCAAGTTTCACTTCATCTCAAGCTTATTCAATCAATGAGACACATGAAAATCACTGTAGGCTATCCAATCACAGACTAGCCACGGGGTTACCAAAGAAGCTTTATTCCAAACCTCGCATAATAGAAAGATAGTTTTACTAATGGAAACATAGATAATCTGGTCAGACATGAAAACTTGTATAGAATCACGACATGAGCCGTTGCTTCACCGCTTTAAACAAGCAACCATGTCAAATTAGTGGTTATTGAATTATGTCAACACATACACGCTGGTCTTCCTTCCCAGAAAATTGGTCAAAGTGGGCCCATAGTTAACTGCAGAATTGACTACTATTGCATGGGTGTAGAATTTGATGATATCAGTAACACAACCTTCTCGTAGAGCAGCGTGATCGGCACACTTCACCAATATTTTAGGGGTTTCCCTTTGCTCAGGCTGGTGGTTGACCCAAGTCTTCTTTATTGGCCATTGACCATACCAATCTAAGACTCAGAGATGATATCACAAAATTTCATCACAGAGATAAAGCTAATGTAATCAGAATCATTATGCAGAACGATCAATAAACACACCTTATATAAAAATAAAAGTAAGATGCAATGCCAATTTGTAGGATTAATAACAAAATCACTGATCGTAACAATTTTTCTTCCAAACCTTCACTTGACTTCAAGATGCATTTAACTCATTATTCATGTTTTTGATCGCAGGTGGTGAATCAAATTTTGATTCTTCAAACGACTTAACAATATAAATATCCAAAATATGGTAATCTACAACAAATCCAAAGCTATAGAAACCACAAATCAGCAAAGCAATCAACATCATAATAAATTAAAAAAGTATACTAGTAGTATGTTAAAACCAGAAATGCCCATATTTAATCAATCGATTACATTCCCTTAGTTGAAAATCATAGACCATAGAGACGCTCCAAAGGAAAACAACTGCTACTGAGCTAAGGATCTTCTCAAAATAGAAAACTGCTAAGGGCAAACACTTAAAATTCTCACATAATAATTACAATTTAAGGTCATACCATACAATAAAGTTCGACTAAACTTCTAATTCACGTGTTTCAAATCTCTCTGTCCTAAATCAATATCACTAAAAAAAAAAAAAAAAACAATTCAGAATATGCATATTCGACCGAGATTATAAAAAGGGACAGAATGATATTAGAGAAGAAAGAGAGGTGCCTCCTAAGAGTTGCAGCCGGGTGAAGTGAAAACCTCAGTCCAGATTCTACCTCGCTCCCTCTTTCTCCACACATGTTGGATCGATGAGGAGAGTATGTGGTGGCCTTTCTTCAACAGACATATATGAGACAAGTGTTAATTGGTTTTGATTATGAGCAGATTGTTATTACGCCAGATACTCAACTTTGATAACGATCTCTGATCGCCATTAATAATATCCTTCTATCAACATCACCGTTTTCCATGATTTGATCAGATAAAAGAAAATAAAAAAGAGCTTAATAAAAAATAATTAAAAGAAAGAGTCATAACTAATCACAATGGGTTAAAGAAAATTTAAAAGGAAATTAAGTTACTTTAAACAAAGATATATATATTGATTACAAAGATCCAACCTTATATTATATAATCTTTAAATTAATTAGCAAATTGAAATTGTTTATAACATTTGTGACGCCTCACTTTTGGGGTCTGATCATTCTGCCAACCACTAATACAAGTGGATGTCGGCATTCGACGCCACTGTAAAACTGGCTGTAGCCCCCGTACGTATCGTCACCTAAAGATAGCATTCGCATATCCCGTCCTACCACCCAATATATACGATATATATCCAATACCCACTTCAGCCCATAAACAAGACTCAATATACATATCAATCAATACAAGTCCAACTTATATATCCAATAGTTATATGAGATAGGTAATCAATTCTCCTTTTATACAACACATATTAAAATTTAACATTCTAATACATGTATACACCCACAAGTCCAAAGCCAATAATCCGCTTTTCTCAATCCACTCTAGGATCTACGCACGCCTCTGCACTGCAAAAGCGGGGGTGTCCCCACAACAAGAGCTGGTCAGAGAGTGAACGCCCATGGCCATCACACCAAGGGCACAAATGTTCCAAAGTAACACATGATTCACAAATGCACGATCCTACTGATGTCTACGACTAACTCCGTGATCCGTAGTCCTTCCACTCTCTTTACACTACCAAGCCCCTCAGATGCGAGAATATTGCTCTCAACAAAAGCATTGTTGATATTTATATTCACCCTCCGACGGTAATAATGGACCGCTCTCCGATGTTATATTTAGTGATTCACCTCCTGGAGAGAACACCGGGCTGTCTCCTCGACGATTGATATTGTATGTGGATCATCCGCGCACACCGCCGCCTCCGACGACACATTTGGGCACGATCACCCTCCGATCTCTTAATAATTTTTAGACAACCCTCCGAACCATTTAATCTAGACTCATCTGATGCACTAACCCTATACCCTAGGACGCCCAGCAGCACATGAAATGCACACACCCATTTCGCCAATAACACATGCAAATATAGACAGTTTAATAACACATAAAAATTAAATCACACAATCATGTTACGTAGAATTATCATCTCAAACATCAAATTAGCTCACTGGGCTAATGATCAAACACAATTCAATTTGAATTTATTTATTCAAACATTAGATTAAAATATGATTGAGATTATTTTGAATAAGAAACCTCTGTTCATTCTGAAAACGATTATAATCAATCATCACTTGAAGTGAATCCATAATCGTCAACATCTCTGCTGACGTAAGATCGTTAATATTACACAATATTACAATGCATCCCAAACAGCTCCACTCACGAGCACTGTTACAATTCACATTCTTAGCCAAAATTATATATCAATCTTGGCCCTAAGGCTCGGGATCGATCGCATGGCCCTCACGCCTCATTCGACCAAACATCGACAAACACTAAAGAAGGAGTAAAACTAAGCAGGGAGAAAAACCTACCTCGAGCGCTGGTCAAACCCCACAATCTGAAGTCCACGCAATGTTCTGTGAGAACGTTTTTTCCTCCTTCTCGCCGAAGATCTGGCTGACGCGATCTCCAAGATCAGAGAGAAGCACCCTCTCTCTAAAAGTTTCAACAATGGAGCCACTCATTCCCCAAAAATCCCTCCCCACGTTTTTCGTTATTTCCATGAAGTGAGTAGTTAAGAACTATTCTATTTTTGTCCTTTGTAGCCGATTTGAAAATCAATTCCATAAATGACCCTTACGTCCCTCCTTTACTGATCATATTCTTACTATTCTTCACTACCCATCATTTCACCATACCACTTATGGCAGCATGAGCACGTGCTACAGGACTTTTGCCACATCGAATTATTTCACAACATCCAAACATGCCCTAAAACGCAGGTCAACTCCCATTCCATTTTAACATATAAATTTTTACTGTTAATCAGATTTACAGAGACTATCAACGGTGCAAACTGCTTCATCATCCTAGACCTGGTGGTACTATTCTGAATTTTAACCGAATTACAATTTTGTAATCGAAATTACGATTTCATCCCA
Source organism: Tetrastigma voinierianum (assembly GCA_016808115.1). Taxonomy (NCBI): domain Eukaryota; kingdom Viridiplantae; phylum Streptophyta; class Magnoliopsida; order Vitales; family Vitaceae; genus Tetrastigma; species Tetrastigma voinierianum. The sequence continues at coordinate 418,530 of JAEQBH010004099.1, forward strand.
ATATTCTAAATTGGAACTTCTCGTGTTTTTTACACTTCACTCAGAAAGAGTTATTTAAAGAAACAAATTTGAATTAAATATTTGATTTGATCACTTCATGACAACCAAATATTTATTATTTAAAAACAACTAATGATCCTGCACAATTTTAACTTCCACACTTTAATCTTTAACATAATGTAGTAAGTCGGCAAGATTCACACATCACCGTTTAATTTCCATCCCCGAATTCCTTTCGCAATTTTTATTTTATTTGTCAAAGAAATTTCCATATCACCGAAAATTATCCATAACCCATGGAAAAATTCCCAACTTTCAAGATTTTTACATTTAAACTCCTAATAAATCACATTTTACAAAAGCATTTCAATACCAGTCAGAGTTGCGCCGTCTAATCGCATTACATAACTTACGTCTCAAGTCTACTCGCAACTATAGAGTCATTTTTAGTCGCACTCAATCTTACCACAACTATAGAGTCACTTTAGTTGTGGTCGGTACTGGCTTCCTCGAGTAGCGCTCGGGCTCACAAAGCCGCCGAGCTTGCCTGCAAAGTCATTTCGCTTGGTTTCAAATTGGGGCTATTTTAATCCAGCCGAGCCCAGCCTGGTCACGAGCCCAATTGAGCCCCAAACGAGCCTATTGTAAAACGACGTCGTTTAGCATTTTTTTTTTTTATAAATTCTCAGTGCAAAACGACGTGGTTTTGCACTGCAATATATGGAGAAAAAAAAACCCTAAACCAAAAATGCCACCATTTCAATCACTCTCCTGCTGTCCCACTCGCCGTATCTTGACCGATCGCCGCCCCGCCATTGCCCCCCACTTCTCCCTTCGCCTAACACCGCCAATACCACTTCATCCTGACCTGAACTGATCTCCGCCTTCTCCCTACGCCGGGCGACGCCGACCATCTCAACCTTTTCTTCTCACAAGGACGACCGCGCCATCACATTCTTTCTTTGCCCATTTTCATTTTTAAACTCTACAAATACAATCATTCAAGGTATTCTCTCTAATTTAATCATTTCAACGATTCCACACTACCCATCAATTCGGGATTCGCTTAGATGAAATGAAATGTCATCTGAATTTTTCTTCTAAATTTTTCTCAATTCCCAGTGCCCCAAATGGTTCAAATCCAGTGTCCGTAATCCCTTCTAATAACTAATGGTTCAACCGACAAACCGATTCCTTCATGTTTCAAACTATAAATCACACGGCCAATTCCACCTGCTATTTGATATTTCTATTTAAATTGCTTTAGAATTTTTTCAATAAATCAATTAATCGTAATATTTTTCCCCTCTCCAAAACAAAAACAATGATTTATACACCCAAATCAGCCACAGATTAACGTATCTTTTTTAAAAAATCGACTTTACTTCAAGATAACATGTCTATTCTAGTTTATACTAAGAAAATTTGTAACCTTTATCACAATCAAGTATTTATACTAGTTTTCTTTATTTTCTTTGAAAATATCTTAGATAATATTAGATAACATTCTTCTTCTGTCTCATTAATTTCTCAATCATGTTTGTTTTCCATAAAAGATGGGGCTTTATTTATTCGCAGTCTTTTTTCCCATAATTTTGTTTTTTTTTTACGTATGATCTTCTTTGTTAGTGATTATTGAGGTGGATTTTTTAGAGATAACAAAATCATCGTTCTTTGAAAAAGAAAATTCCAAAGAAATTTTGTTGAGATTTTGATTTATCGCCTTGGCCTCCATACTTTTGTCTCACATCACAATTGTTAAAATGCATCCATGCAATTTAATAATTTTTGCTTCACATTTTTTGAAATAGCTTATGTGGATTATTTTTATCAGAAATGTTCAGACCAAACATTTTTGAATCTGCCATTGTCATGCTGACATGTTTGCAATTTGGTTATAAGTTACTTGAAGTCCTTTATACAAATAATTTAAATTTTACTTCTTTCCTAGTTAGTTGAGATTTTGCCAATACAAATAAACATTCTACTTTACCTTTATTTAGCATTTATTTGTAAGTACGAACTTTAGCCTCACTTAATTTCAGGTCCAGATCTTGACAAAGCTTGGGGATATACATCTGCTGATAATTTCTGCAGAGATTGTCAACCTCTCATCATGATCTATAAAACTATATTTTAGTTTGTAAATATATCACTTTCATATATACAGCTTTGGACTTTATTAATCATGAATATTTTCAAAGACTTCTTGGCATTGTCTGCCTCTGTGCTATTAAGAACATTATTAAATTTCTGTATGGATCCACTTTAACTACTATGTCCATGGGTTATTCAATGCTCTGTTTAACTATGTTGTCAATTTGGTAATCCTCATTTTTGGTTTTTAAAATTTTTTTTATTATTGTTTTTATTATATGTTTGTTTATATTGTTTCTTAGTTTTTATTTTAAGTATAGAACTTTTAGGTTTTTTTTTTCTTTTTTTCCTAGCTGCAAAGATTTTTGGTCTAGATTGCTTTTCACTTTACGCGCCTGTTGACTGATCTTAGTTCAGTTTAATTATTATTTGGGTTGTAATATATATATTTATATCTGAAGGAGCTTTATGCCCAAGTTCAAAGTGAGCAATCTGGGCAGAGGTATGCACATCTTAAAGATTTAAATGACATTTGATGATGCTATAACCGTGTTTACGTGGAGTGTCGTTTCCTCATTTTAAGCCATTAAATTGTATCTTGCATGATGCAAAGACATTGTCTCAGGCATGATACCTAATTTATGAGGACAGCGTTTAGATAAAGCTGATAGTTGCTCATTCAATTTTATTTCAACCTGGTTTCATATACTTTTTAAATAGATATTTCTGTTAAAAACATTGCTGTACTTTTTATAGTCCCTTCGGTCCAAAGTGTAAGATCCTTGTCAAAGCACTCTGCATTTTTTCTTTTTTCTTGGGAATTTCATTGTTAGAGTGAAAGACAGACTGGTCATTACATGGCTGAAATGTTCTCATTGAGTTAACAGTTTTACTTGTGATATAAACTTTAATCACAAACCAACAAATTTCTCTAAGATAGCTCCAAATTTATTCAGTCATGTATTACACTGTATTATTTTTATTTTCGCATCCTTCTAAAATTGTCACATATTACTTGAAACCTGTTGAGAAGTAAGTAATAACTCCACATCTGTTTGAAACAAAGTTCTAGTAAAATGAGAAAAAAAGAAACCCATCCGAGATCACATCAAAGTATTTTCTAGAGGCAAATCTCAAACCACAAATCCATCAAAGCTGCAGGATTTCATAATTGTCATATTTGGACTAAGGTTTCAGAGTTTTATTTTATTTTCGAGGCCATTCTGAGGTTCTCTTCATTTGATAATTTATCCAATTTGGTCCTCCATCTTACAAATTCAAGTAATTTGGAATTTACCTCTTTCAAGCTAACATATCATCAAATGCTCTGTTTTGCCTTCCAGATATGATGATGACAGTCTCTATGTTCCCAGAAAAGCTGAGAGAAGTGATTTGGCTGAACCCCGTTTTTTATTGCAGCCACTTTCATGGAACAGTAGGCATCTCCACCATCACCTATCCCTGCAACCCTTTGGAAAGAGGTAATCCATGCTATTAGTTGTGGATACGAGGACAAGACCGAATGGGGCAAAGAGGTTAGTTAGTTGATCTTTGCAATGAGAGGGCATCCATCAGTTAAAAAAAAAAAATTATTGTCCATATTTTTGTGTTACTGTTAACTTTCTGAACTGGATTAATGTTTTGTATTCCAAATTAATTAATTGCAGTTATGCTTCTGCCCCTACGACCAGATTGGATGGATTTCGCTGTCTCCTGTGATAGAAGATATCTTACCAGTTTAAGATGCATGCACGAGCTTGATTTCAATATATTGCATGCCACCACGCCCAGCATTCATATGGGGCCTGCTCCCATCAATCTTTGACTGTTTGAACCAAGCTCTTCGATGGCATTGGGATCTATTGAGAGCCCTGCTGAGCAGGCACAGTTCCCATATGGTGGCGCTGCCACGGTAGGCTCTATCCTCTTAGCTTTCAAAAATTTCAGAGAATTTGAATTGAATGCACATAAAACATGGTTTGTCTGATCCAGAGGCTTGAGCAATGCACATACACAAGTTACACAACTAAACTCAAAAACTTAAACATATAGAAACATCACACTGGTGCTTGATGTCAATACCTGCAAGATAATGATATGTTAATGGAAGATTCAAATTACCTCATGTTAGCCTTTAAGAGGGTTATGGATGGAAGAAGATTGAGAAAACAGAATTGGAGGAGCTGAGATGATGTTGAAGTTAGATGTGTAAATAGATGGCAAGGACTTCAATTAGCCTACAAATTAGTCGGTTCTGTAGAATTTGTCTTAAAGAGAGCACTATTTGCACAGGATGAGTTTGTGCAGCTATACACTGTTCGATTGATGAACCTCACTGACAAACTGGCAAAATTGAATATTGATGTGCAACCCATGGGAAGGGTCAATCATTTAAAAGCTGAATCATATCACAGGAAAACATTCTCCTATATTCTTAATTCTTGTTGTATGCCAGAATGTGATTTGCAAGGATTGATAATACGTATTCTCTCTATTTATGCCATGTTCCTTCAATGCAGTTACTATGAGTAAATCGGAATGCCATGCCTCTAAGTTTTAACCAAATTCAGCCTATAACTAGAGGTATGTTACACCTGCTCATGATTTTTCCATCAACGATACAGAAGTTAAACATGACTGATTTCATCACGTCAAAGCTTCAATAAGCGGTAAGCAGCCCGCGCCAGCACCCACAGCTGATCATTTAAAGAGAGAACCAACCAGTTAATCTGCAACGCTACACTCAAGTAGAAGAAGCGCTTTCCTTTTTTTTTTCCACATTATATTTCATGTTGCTGATCTTCTGACTGCAACCACTATATTAATGAGACTCATAGTCCCCTATTCGGTGTTCTTCTACTATTTGGGTGTGATCGCCCATCTCTACCTTCCTGAAAGGTTTAAGGTCGCCAAACCGACCCCGACAATCGCCATCGCCTGGTCGATTCTCTCGCTTCCATATTCTCCTTGCTCTGCCATGATTGTAACACTGTCAGAGAGAGTCTCAAAGACATGATAATCGTAGGGGTGTATAAGAGCAACATGTCATATTGTAGTATCTATACTGTGTGGAAGTATAGAACCCTAAATTCAAAAAGACAAACCAAGGCATAACGGTCATTATGCAAATGGATATGGAAATTAGAAACAAATTAGAGATAGTCAGCAGAGTCTGAATGTTTACAATTGCAATAATTAAAAGAAGAGGGGTATTTGCAATTAATGAAAAGTTAATTTAACAAAGGAGAATTAAAAAACCAAAATCATACTTTTGGTCTCCAAAGCTAGGTTCACTGCCAAGAGGAGGGAGAGAGCCAAGAGGAGGAAGAGAAGGCTAGAGGAGGAGAAGAGCAAGATCAAGGTATGTGTTTGATGTGTTTGGCCAGCACGGGATCTTTAGGCATGGGTATGATATTGAAGTTGCTCTTGGCCTAGCTTTGCAAAGGTCACATGCTCGATTATTGGGGTTATGTGAGTAAAAACCCCAATTGAAAAGAAACTCATCATCAAATTACATGATGTTTAAAAAGAATTGTGGACCTTAGGTAGTGTTTCCTGGATTTTTCACTCCAAGGTTTTGGTTTGAGTTTCCAAAACACTCCAATTCACATGTTGTGAGAGTTGTTTTTAGATGATTTCCAAGTTAGTTTTTTGAGGCATTATGAATTATATAGAAGTATATATGGAGCAACTATACCAAAGTGGAGAAATAACGAAATCTGGGCATTTCGGTGTCTTCTACTGTATTAAGTTCCACCGTAGAACTTGATTCTGGTCGATTGTTCCCACCGGTAGAACTTAAGTCCTACTGGTAGAACATGTCTCTGCCTTCCTGTTTCAATCAGTTTTTCAGATTTTTACCATAACTTCCTCATTTCTATCCCGATTCAGCCGATTCAAGCTGCCACGTAAAATGTACTTCAAGGACAACAAAACTTAAGAAGTATGAATCGCCAAATTATGATCCTAAGTGGCCCAAAAATTCACCTGGGGTGGGGGCCATGTGCAAGAAAAATTCCTGCACGTTTTGGACATAGAGGTCCCAAGTTGTTTCAACTGTAACTTGAGTTTCTCGGTGTTCGAATTGGGTGATTCCAGTTGAATTAAACTCTGCATCTAAATTCTAAAAGAAAGATGGAAGAGTGTGACTAAGTCTAGGGGTTGCCAATATTAATTTGTCGTCAGATTTGTTTGGTTGCAAAGCAAAGTAAAGGCTGGATAAGTGTGGAACGGTGCCTGCTAAGCAAGCAAAGAGTGCATTGTTTAAACTCATTTTTCCAAATACTAGTATTATTATTATCATTATTATTACAAATTGTTTTACACTGTATTTTATGGTTTTGAATGCAAACCATTTTCATAAAAAAGCAAGTAATGAGATAAAAAGCAAAATGGTTTTGAGTTAAACCATTTTGAAAAGCAAGCATTGGTTTTAAATTGTAAACCATAATTAAGCAAGTTAGTTAAAGTGGCAATGTTTTTGAAAATTTAAACCATTAGCAAAGCAATCAAGCAATGAGTTTTAATTACCAAACCATTTTTCAAGCAGCAAGCAAGCAAAGGAGCCAAAGCTTCAAAACCATTTTACAAAGAGCAAGCAAGCAAGCAAGCAATGGTTACTGTGAAAAACAAGGCCTTCCTAGTTTTAAGCAAGTAAACTAATTGAGACTTGAACCCGAACCGTTTCCTTCCTATATCATATATATATTTATAAACGATGAACGTTTCTACCATATGAGCTATGCATGATGACCAAGGATACTATCCTATTATTTTGAAATATAATTTATTTATCTAAAATTTATTATACTGTAATTTCATTTTTTTTTATATTATCATTTTTATTTGTTTGAATTTTTATATTTTTTTAATATTTAAAATAATATGTTATTTTTTAAATTTCTTAATATATAATAATAATAATAATACTATAAAATAATAAGGTTATGATTATTTTATAATTTAAAAATAAATTTAATAAAATAAATTATCAATTAAATTTTAATAATATTAACTACTAAATTAAATTAATAACAATAACAAAAAGAACAATTATGTGAAGTTTTGAAATATTATTTAAAACATAACATAATTAGTTTTTACTTTTTAAATATTAATAAAAGTATTTTTAAATACAACATATTTGCGCATCATGTATCTCTCTCTCAATATATATTGATAGAATGCTCAACATTTAAAAGACAAACATTAAATTCAAAAATTTAAAATTATATATGTGTAACTTCAAAAACACTTTCAATGTAAATCAAAATTTCAAAAATTGCAAAGAACACTTCAAAATACACTTTCAACTTAATTCATAATTTCCGAATTTTAGAAAGTGATTCAAAAGACACTTTCGCTTAAAATTTAAGGTTATCAAAATTTTGTAAGTGTTTCTCTTGAAAAACACATTACCAATGGCAAAAATATATTAGATTTTAAAAATATTTCTCTTACCTTGTATTTAGAATGGTACTACTAAATAAGTCAAAAAAGTCTAACATAAAATGTGTATGTTCTCAATGAACTATAACAAAGAGATGCAACAAACTAAACCGATAATGCCATTATAAGAAATATTTGAAGTGATGGCAAGGTAAAATTAAACTACCAACCAATATTTTATAGGAAAAACACATTTTTAGCCCCATGCCTTTTAAAGTGTAGGGGGTAAATATGTAAGATCCGAGGAATTCCAAATTTATGGAAAAAGGGCAAAATCGTAATTTGGTTAAAAAAATTGTTATTTTGGCTAAAAAAAATCCGTAATTATTCTGATCTTGACGACAAACCGGATTTCACTTAATGGAATCGCCTCTCAAAACTAGTTACACGTAAAATTTCATAATATTCTGGCACAAGCCGAGTTGGCACGCTGAGGCACGCGCTTTCGTGTGTCAGAACGATTTACAATGCGACGAAAGTCACAGATAATATACCACTAAAATTATAAGTAAGAGCAAAGAAACGATTAAAACCAGACGTCATAGTGCCGTCAATGGTCAAAACCGGAGAAAGAAGGGGATCAATCATTAAAGCATTAAAATGAGAATAAAAATGAAATGCAGTGCTCTTCTTCATTAATCAAAAGGGCAAAAGAGAAAACGGGAAGCGCACTGTGAAACGACAGAGGAGCAGATTGAGAGGTTCAGAGAGAGAGGAACTCTCTCAGAGGCCATGTTGCATCCGACCGCTCTGCCGGTCTTCGAGACAAGAAGGAGAACTGCTTACTGAGAGTGGCTTCTCGCTGTGGGCATTCTAGATTAGGAGTTTCCTCAAACTCCGCAGGTAGGGTGCCCTCACGGAGTTTTATTCTCATTTTAAGTGTTTTGTTTGAGTCTAAATGAGCTCGTGTTTGCTGACCTGGGCCCCAAAACCTGGACCGAATTGATACAAATTTTTGAAAACAATATAAATGGCCACAACAATGATTTTTGTAAATTATGCATTGTGGTTGATGTGTATGATTTGACGAGTCTAAATGGTCAGAACTCGTCTACTAAGTGAACCGAGAGTTTGATTTTTCGAGACAGAACCGCAGGGCTTCTCAATGGTTCTAAATAGTGTCTTTCAAAATATAATTTTGTAAAATATGGCTCGTCAGAAAGGATTTAAATTAAATTGCTCAGAGCTTAATAGCCTGAAGAGCTAATTTTGACATGTTTTTTGGAAAACACACTATATAAATGATCAAAGATTGGGATATTATGTGAATATGTGCATGTTTCGCATTATTTGCATGTGAATAGAATCTATTAAACGAGATACATGCTGTGCCCTATTACTTTTTAGACCAAACATCCTGTGACCATAGAGCTAATGCTACTGGAGACTGAAACAAAGTGCTGTCCTGAGGGCTGTCTAAAAATATTAATTATCGGCTGGTATTAAATTAAAAAAACATCAATCGCCTGAGGCCCAATTGATATTCATCTAGAGGTAGTCCATAACAAATATACATCAATCACTTGAGCGCCCACCTATATATACCACTCCGAGGGTTGTCCAATAACTAACAAATAAAATTTATTAACAGGCTAAAGTGAGTATGAGAGAGTCGGTGAGGACCCTGGATCCCAGTCATCATGTAGACATTCGCGAGACCGCTGATTGTCAGAAAACATAACAACATTGTGAACTGACTAGGCGGTGAATTTGTACTGGAAGGATTCAACATCTGGAGCATTAGTTCACCTGTCAGACCCCCTTTTTTTATAAGTACGTGGAGCGTACAGACTTTCATCGGCCCTGTAGACCGAGACAGAAGAAAGCCGGGTTGTGGCTGACTACATACGTATTCGAACTATTTAAGTTAATGGTAGGTACATATGAGGAAACATATTAACTCTGTGTAACTATTAGGCTACAGTTGACCTATAGGCCGCATGTATAATCGAGTGTCGCTTATGCTCGCGGCCAGAATCGAAGGCTGGATTACATGGACCTGTATGTGTTTATGTTCCCAAAGATTAGTGAGTCTCACACAAAGAGATCCTCCCATTTTCTGAGCAAATGCCCACCCCCATGATCACTGAGACTCCCGCCTGGTCACAGGAATTAACCTATCCTGCTTTGGGGCTGCCACTGCACTTATACTAGAGCAAAACAGTCATCTCTAAGAGTCATATAGATGAAATGAAATAACGAGACTGATGGGGCAACATGATAGATCATTATTCATTGTAGTCTCAGAATTAAACAAGATAAGACGTTATCATCGAATGAATCACTGGTGTTGAATGAATGAAGAATTGTATTGTTTATGAGTTAAAGACAGAAGAGGAATGTTGAATTATTGAAATAAGGAATATAAACTCAACTGAACATATAACAAACATAAACTGAACAACAAAGAACAAAAAAGTGCACCGATAGTTTACCATAATTAACGTTCGTAGAAATTTAGAAAACATCCAGTTAAATATGTTTAATGAACCTCCTAAAATGATATCGATATAAATTAAATTTTTATATGAAAATTAAAGTATCGGCATAAGTCGTACTCATCATCTATAGTTATGTTACGTGGGTGTTTTTGATAACGGTATATATAAAGGTCAATGGAGGATTTGAAAAAAAAAAGAGTACAAAATTTAAAAAAAAATTGGGGGTGGTTTAGTATATAAGATATTCATTTTGCATTTACTACAAATGCATTGACGAGGTGTGTGAAAATGTTTTCTTCCGGTGTGTGAATAGTATCTTGAGGCTGTGTTTATGTCTCAGAGATACTTCATTGAATTTTAAACTTGCAATTAGACAAAATTCTCAAAAAATAAAATTTCAAAAAATAAAAATAAAATTTTCGAAAATAAATTTTTTTGTTGAAAACAATATTTTAAACGCCAGGTTCTGATTGCCTCAGACACCGAAAATGCAAGGACGCGGTGTATACACCGATTTACGGTATGAATAGTTTCTGGCTGTGTTATTCGTAGATATCATATTGAGGATTAACTTGTCATTGAACTCGTGCATATTAGTCGAGGACGAGGACGCAGAGGGCGTCCACTCCGGTATTGGTCGCACCACCGTTAAGGTTTGATTAGCAGATCTTTACTAAGGCCGTAGGTAAGCCATGCAGCTGCCATCGCATCGTGCTGGTATAAAGGTGTAGACAGATCTGTAAGAACTTCCAAAGGTTTAGGCACATCATCCTCCGACATTCACAGGAGTGCATTCGATGGTGACATACCATTGATTGCGCAGCATCGGCAGAAGGTGTTAGGAGGCCATGGGATTACCGACACGACCAGATTAGGACTAGTCAAGGTTTAGCTAGAGAGTGAGGCCCAAGTACGGTGGAAATGGGCAAGGACCTCTTGAGACCTTAGAGGAGCCTTGGTATGTGAGTTATCTCCTAGGGATTAGGGCGAGAATAGGGATGATATGTCGAGGTTAGAGTCGGAGATCCCGTGGACTCTAATTACGCAGGACCGAGGATCATGGACATGTCGCAGTCTCGATGTCATCCCGATGGATTGGCTGACGCCTTAAGTGCTGTTATCGATCAAGCTGCATGGTTACCGCCACCAGACTACTGTGTGGTGTTTCAGGAGACAAGCATGACATTTGCCCCACAGATATGAGTCCAGTGTCAAGGCAATGGTTGGCTAGCCAGCCTCATCTGTAGAGGGATTCCAGGAGAGACTCGACTTAGGATCTACTTAGAAGTAGTATGCTATATTGGATGCTTCTTCCAGATGAAGTTGCAATCCCGACTACCTTTGAATGGTAGGTAGTAGACTTGGGTATCGAGTTGGCACCCTGTACACCCATTCCCCATGACCCCAAGATAGATAAGCACCTGAGTTTCAGTAGAACTCAGAGTCCAATACAAGAGCTTTGCTACTGGACAGGTCATTGTACCGAGCACTTCACCACAAGCCCCGCCTCGTCTTCATAAGAAGAAGGACAAGACCCTTCTCGACCGTGCATTGACTGGCTGCATAGCTGGAATGTGTGGTTACGATCAAGAATCTGCACTCCATTACCGGTGTGGATCGACGATTTGTTTCCGGATCAGCCAGAGGAGCACGCAGTTCACCTAAGATGCATCTTCTCGCGACCGTTACCATCAATGAAAGGTAGGATACAGATATACCTAAGACGACGTTTAGGACGCGTTATGGGCACTTTGAGTTTACGGTGATGCCCTTTGGATTGACAAATGCGCCAGCAGCATTCATGGATCTCATGCATAGGATATTCCAACCCTATTTAGATTAGTTTGTCGTAGTCTTTCGGATGACATTCGATCATCCACCAGAGCGGAGCATTATACTGCTGCATCACTACAGCTTGCTGGGAGAGGTCTACAAACTATACGCCTGCTCCGCAAATGTGCAGTTTTGCCATCGAGAGAGTTTGCAGACACCGTGAAGATCGAGTGCTTCCATCACCCAGAAGCTGTTGAGGCCGTGATATCGAGAGACGCACGTCAATCTTCGAGATACGTGAGTTTATCACAAAGGTTGGCGGTGAGACCGGCAATGGCCTAAGCCGTCCATTCGCGTGGATCGCAGACTTCGCCTCACGGACGCGACCCACGGTCGGACTACCCCGACCATAGAGAGAGATCGAGGATGCTCGAACACCCGGATACTAAGTTGGTAGCAAGAGGAGGATCAACCTTCTGCCCAGGAAGAGGCAAAATAACACTTTGCCTACAATTTGAAGCTTCGGCATTCAGGCCAGACTTCCTGGCATGTGAGACCGGATCGTTTCTAGAGACGTGGATCCCGCAAGTTGGGATTACAGCTTGTCGCCCGATTGCTGATCCCAACCGAAGTCCCGGCGTGATGCTATCTATACTATATATCGGGGACTCTCATTGACTTGTTCTTTCTCGAGCCGCATTCAGATTTCATCGTGCAATAAACAATTTCAGTGAATAACAAAAAACTTCATTTGAAGATCAAGAACTACCACCGAGTGGTGTCCATCAGCACTTATACACATATATCGGAGTCCCATTATTTATACATTTATATATGTACATATTTAATAAGAGTTCAAGATTTACATTGTTTCAAAAAGAAAACAAAAGACTTATACATTATGTCAAAAAAATCTTCCACTGGACCCCTATCGGTTGTGTCGACTTCTACACGAAGTGGATCGACTCGTACTCGCTTTCCTTTCTTCTTGTACCTACACCCGATTGAACACCCGCATAAGCTTTAGTGGGAATATAAGCACGGACAACCACCAATGGCGAACACAAGCTTATACATATGCATTATATATATATATATATATATTCAAACATTTTTCTATAACGCACTCCTTATCATCTGATATTCCTATTGCATGTCAGTCTTTTTCTATTACATGTTCTATGTCTTTAGCATCTCCTTGATTTATACTTTTTTCTGTATTCCTATTTGAGTACTTTACATATTCCTATATTTATCCTGTGTCTACCATACTGCTATATGTCTTTTCAATGTTCCTTGCCTTTTGTCAAATTTCATAGCATGTCTCTAGTTTATGTCTTTTTTTCATCTTTCTAGCTCTATGATTTATTGCATTCTTCACTTTCATACTTGTACTATTGTATACTTCCTATTATGTGTGTTCATCTTCAGATCGCTCATATCCCTGTTATCCCGTACTAATCCTACTTTCAGGTTTTTATACCTATTTTCATATCAGTTATAATGTACTTCTTATTCTTTGTAAATCGCTCAGACTTTCATCGCATAGCAAGACTATGCTTCTCATATCATATCCTATTATATACTTTTCGTATCCATTTCCTTTGTGTATACTTTTCCTCTTTTTCTTTTATTTTCATGTCTCGCGAAATACCTGTGGTGGATCAGAAATAACCGAGTGTACCGAAGGTACTATCACCGCACGACGCTGATCTCTCCGTCACCCGAAGGTATCATCACCGCACGCAGACGCTGACCCATGTCATATGCCATTCGGTACCCGGCGCGCTATCACCGTATCGAGGCGCGATTTCACTATTGTGGTGACCTTTGCGCGCCACCGATCCAAACGGATTCATATCATCGACCCAAACGGGGCCTCAATATCTGTCTATGAATATGTTGCAGCAACTGTATCTTCCCTATAGGCATGCCTATCTATCCCTCTACCAGGTTCTAAGCAGATAATCAGCTTTATTACATTTTCTGTACATATCTCATAAGCATGAATAACTATTGTTATCATAATTGCTTTCTATGATATATACTATCATTTCTTTACTCAGATTAATTTCTATCTTCATAGCTTCATATTACTTCGCTTCATATATCTATATATTACATATATCATATCTTTTTTCTACCATTATAATCTTTCTCATCATGTTTTTAGCTTACTTGTACTTGCTATATTCCTATTACGAGGCTTTTACTCATTCACATTTTCATATGTACCTATCATTATGTACATGTTCTCATTCCTATGCTTTGTCATCTTTTGCTTATCTCTAATGCTCTTATCATTTATGTCTTTTTTATCATATGCTCCTAGCGTGTTACATCTTATTCCTTTTTTGTATGTCTATCATATACTCATATCAATTACGATTTCTATCATTTGTTCTTAGTATGTTCCTATCTATTCATTTAAATATATCTATATCATATAATCCTATGTTCATATTAATAGAACACATCTATGAAATACACTCTCATTCATATATTCTTATTCCCTTATGAATCTAGTTTACTTAGGAATTGAATCGATCCAATCGACTATCCAACTAGAGTTATGGCATTTTCATGCCAACTAGTCATTTTACCCCATTTTTCTGATGACGCTTGTAGGCTACTCACTCTTCCGGGGCCTTAACTTAATATTTTGACACTATGTCCTTATATTTCTGTAGTTTTCAAGGTGCTAAGGGCTCTATTCCAACTGGAATCACCCACCCGAGCACTGAACTCAAGCCACGTCCGAAACAACTCGGACTATTCTATGCTCAAAGTTGGAACCAGAATGTGGCTTGCACATACTCTACCCTTTGAGTGAATTTTTGGGCTATCTAGAGTCAGAATTTGGAGATACTTATTAAATATGTTTGTTCTCCTTGAAGCCTATTTTAATTGGCCAATTTTGAATCACTCAAATCGATACAAGAAATGAGGAAGTTATGGCTAAAATACAAAAACTATCGAATTGTGGAAAACTGCACAAGTTCTACCGGCAGATCAACTTCACCTGGTGACTTGCCAAAATCGACCAGTAACGAAGTTCTACCGGTAGGACTTAAGTTCTACCGGTAGAAGACACCCGAGAATGCCCAGAATGGGTGTTTTTCACCTATTTTTCCATACTTTGATACCCAAATCAATTCTATACTTCAAACACACATCTCAATCACTTCATATGTCTCTTGTAATCTCTTTTTTCTTCAATTCATCTTTCAATTACATATCTTTCTTCAAAATTCTTTCATGAATTCCTCCAAAGATCATCTCAACATGGTCTAACCAAACACGTTAAACTCCAAGGATTTGTTAGCTTTATTCTAAACCTCAACTCAATTGTTGTCATTTAACTGGCTAACTAACCTGCTGAAGGATTCTACTTTTCGTGGATTTATAGTTTTTACCACCTTACTAATATATCTTTGGTTAGGATGCAATCCTAACAAACCCTAGATTTGGAACTCATAATCTTTTCTAGAATTCCATACAAAATTCATAGGATGCATAATCAAGGTTAGTTCCATACAAAAACTAAAGTTCCATACCTTTGATCTTGGTTCCTCCTTCTTCCTCTTCTCTTCTTCCTCTTCTTCTTCTTCTTTTGCTCTCCTCTCTCTCTCTCTAAGTTTTTCCTCCTCCTCAATTGAGACCAAATTTGGCCCTAAAACCCCTTTCTAAGGGCCATGTTTGGCCATCAAAAACCCATTTTTGACTTAAGTTTGCTTTATTGCAATTTAGTCCTTTCTCTCTTTATTAATCTCACTCTAACTTACACATATCATAATTTGGCATCCCATCTTTTCAAAATTTCCATAATTGCATATCAACTTATTTATTTATGCCATTTATATCCTCAAGTGTTAAATGCCCACTTACCCTTGTCTCTATTAATTCCGGGTCTTTGTTTTATTTTCCGAAAATTCATATTTAACTTTTAATATACCCTAAACATGTCGAAAACGACTAGGGTCTATTTTCTAGTGTTACAAAGAAATTTAGTTAAATTGTGAGAACATGAGAGTATATATACTGCACTTCTCCACACCCTATACGTGTCGAGGAACCAGCCGCTGGAAGCATACGTGCACTCCTAACAAAGACGTATAGGCCGTAGGGGCCGAGTGGGTCGTCAAAGGCAGATCGAAGCGCAGCCGAAGCGTGGCGGACCTGTGGTGGCAGATATATATTTGTCAGTTGCCGTCGCTTTGACATGGATGAGTCGATACCATCAAGTTGTCAGAATGATCTCAATGTTGTTGCCACCCCACAAATTCTTGGATTTGAGCTTTTAGAGGTTAAGGCCTTTAGAGAAGCCAGTATAGATGTTCTTCCCTGGGGATGTAGCAGAGCTGACTTGACAGCTCGTGATTATGAGCGAGGGATCTCCGAGATTTCGCTCACGGTGGCACCTGGATCGGGGTGTCACAAGATGGCATTATTAAGCTGTGCACCAGAATATCGTGCCTTAGTCGGGTGTGGGTACACGGTATGGTCATTCACCACTTCGTGAGTGGGCCTGAGTTTGATGTAATACACCCAATGAAGACTCCATAGTTCGATTCAAGAAATGAAGAGTAATGAGTAAGTGTGTCAGCAAAGCGAAAAGGGGGTCGTTAATCCCCTAAGGTGAGAAGCCTGGAGTTAGGGTGAAGGAGACCCGCGGTAGTATCCGAAAGGTTCTGTGTGGTGTAAGAGACCCGGGGAGATATCCCGAATTTCTGTGTAAATATAAGAGGCTTGAAATGCAAGCCGAAGAGTTATGTTAATCGAGATGAAAGCACACTGTCAGGTTATCACGTAGACTTAGAGTTGAGTGATAGGAGTCGAGAGTGACTCGAGATTTGGATACCCATTGAAATTATCGGGGTGGCTGAGTCGCGTAGACCGTAGATACGGATGTCATCTGCGATTATGGACCAGTTGACCGCCCATTGATCGTCAAAGGATCGCGGACCGGAAGGTCTGTATACACACCGCCATGGGCTGTGTAGGGTTATGTGTTGAATGGATTATATAAGGATGTTAGAGGACATGCTGCGAGCACGCTGGCCCCGGGATCATAAGGTAATGGAACATTAGCCCTAGTGGAATTCGCCTACAAACAACAAGCATCGGGGGCGAGTATACAGATGGCACCGTATGCACTATATGGGAGGCCATGCAGATCACCATTATAAGCCGGGACCGAGGTGGGAGAGAGCTCCATCACTGGTCCTACTTGATTAGAGACCTCCGGAAGGTGTAAGCTGATAGTTTATACTGCCTTCTCACGCCAGCTTCCAGAAGAGCTATATGGAGCAGATCGCCGAATTTTTAGAGTTCGAGGTCAGATCACGCCTTTCTCGTGATGCCTAAAGAGAGGGGAGGGTCGTTCGCAAGTGTGGAAGCTATCGCCGAGGTTCATTGACCTTCGAGATATCGCGGGTGCACCGCGGCGCGCACTGCTATTAAGCACGCTCAAAGATGTCGTGTCCACGAGGTGTTTCACGCCCCATGCTCCTGAACATACTCCGCATCCAAATTTCATGTGATCGACGATTGAGATTGACACTATGGACCTTCGAGAGCGGACTGGGCCAGGCATTGTTGATACCGTGGATCGTGTTTGCGACTGAAGACCGTGGAGGCTAGTGAGAGTGCTATGCTTTAATCAGGAGTGGAGGAGTCAACGTGGGAGCACGAGGACACGATGCGGGCCACCTATCCCTTCTTGCTTAGGGATGAATGTACGTGGTTTAGTCGTTTAAGAATTAAATGGATGTTACATGCATGGTAGAGCGACAAGGTATACGCAGACAGCAATGATGATGATCGTCCGTAATTCTAGACGAAATTCCTTTTAAGGATAGAGGTTCCAAGACCCGAGAATTCCAAACCCTATGGAAAAATGGCAAAATCACTCAAGTAAAATTGTTATTATTTCGCCAAAAAACTACAATTTATTCTAGATCCTGGATGACGAAACTAATTTCAATCAGTTGGAATCGTCTTCAAAAATCTAGTTAAACTAAAATTCGTAATATTCGAGACGAGTTGGCACGTTTTTCGAGGCATCGCGTTAAAAGTCACATATAACAAGTACTCATGTACCATAAGTGGTATGAGTAAAGAAATGACGAAACTGGACGGCCGAGATAGTGCCGAATGTCAAATGGTAGCATAACATCAATAAAGTGATTAAATGAGAATAAAATGAAATGAACAAAGGTTTCATTTAATCAAAAGTAAAGAGAAACAGGAAGCGTAATTGTGAAATCGATGAGAGGAGCGCGTAATGAGAGAGTTTTAGGGAACTTCTCTCTAAATACAAGTGTTCGACCGCTTCGCCGCCTTCTATCAAAGAAGGAACTCCGCCACGCTGAGAGGGCTTCGCGTGGGTACCGGATTTAGGGAGTTTCCTCAAACTTCGAGAGGTAGGGGTTTCTCCCTACTTGAGTTTTATTCTCATTTTAAGTGT
Source organism: Tetrastigma voinierianum (assembly GCA_016808115.1). Lineage (NCBI taxonomy): Eukaryota > Viridiplantae > Streptophyta > Magnoliopsida > Vitales > Vitaceae > Tetrastigma > Tetrastigma voinierianum. The sequence goes on from JAEQBH010004099.1 coordinate 436,758, forward strand.
TTTACGAATGCTTGAGTCGAATGAGACCGTTAGGTTGATCTGGCCCCAAAACTCGGGACCGATTGATACAAATTAAATGATGTACCGTGGCTTCCGCTGATTTTGGTGTAAAATTATGCATTTGTGTTGATGCGTGTATTGATTGGATTGAGGCCGGAAATGGCCGAGAAACCCGGGTTCACTAAGTGAACCGAGGTTTCCAGGATTTTCTGAATAGCAAACGAGGGCTCAACACCCAATAGTTCTCAAAATATAATTTTGTGAAAATATGTGTTCGCCGAGTGATTTAAATTAAATTGTCAGGTTTTATCATTAGCCCAAGTGAGCTAATTTTGATGTTTGAAATGATAATTACATGACATGATCAGGTGATTGGATATTATGTGAATATGTGCATGTTTACATATTTGCATGTGAGACTGTGATGGAAATGGCATATATGCCCATATGCACCGGAACATCTTAGGATTATGTGAGTTAAATAAGCATTTGCACGCAGTCTGTATAGGAAAAGGTTCTGTGTTGCCTGCAATACATCATCTGAGGGTAGTCCAAATTAAAAATATCAATCGCTTCTGAGCGGCCCAATTGATATTCATCATAATTAATAAACAAATATATATCAATCGGCCTGAGCGCCCAATGATATACCATCGGAGGGTTGTCTACAAACCAACAAAATAAAAATTTACACAGGCTTAGGCGAGTAGAGAGTTCCATGAGCACTCGGGATCCGAGCTGGTCATGTAGACATTCTAAGTAGGATCATGCATTTGCTTGAATGTGTGTTTAATGGAACATCGACCGCACTTAAAGTGCGGTGAGTGTACCCCACTTGTGGCGATTCCACTACCGAAAGATTAAATAATTACCGTGGGACCCCTTTACAAATTTATGTGAGCCGTGCTTAGGGACGGTTCGCCCTGTAGACCGAGGATTAGAAGAAAGCCTGGTTGTGGCTTTGATGTATGCATTTATTCAAACTATTTAAGTTTAATGCGTATCAGAGTAAGAGTATAAACATATTAACTCTGCACCATTGGGCAGAAGATTCCTAGTTGGCATGTATAATTGAGTGTTGCTTATGCGCCTGCTGTCGTGAATTGATATATTGATTATATTGACCGTTTGGGGGATGTGTTTATGTTGTGTTCAGATTTCGTGGCAGCCCCGTACAAAGGAGATTTCCCGCCTCGACAGAAAAATGCTCCGTCACCCGACATTCACGAGTATTCCGCGGGTTGACGGGTAGTCAACGGACCCCCGGGTTTTGGGGCGTCACAAAATATCAATAAATATAGAAATGCATGAGGTTAATTTTAATTAAAGTGTAGGGAGTAAAAGTAAAAAAAAAGAAGAAGTGAAAGTACATAGTCTAAGAATGCATTTTTCCATCTCATTTTTGTGATAAAATTGTTAATAAAAAAACCTTGTTCACATACCTTCCTCATCATCTTTGTTGTTGCAGCATTTCTTGGAACCGGGTGTACTCACTCATTATGAACTCCATATAAAATCCGAGAAAATATAATTTTCTTCGAAAATGGTAAATGATCACTTCGCTTAAAATCCGAAATTTTTCTAGATCTCGGATGACGAAAATAAATTTTTCTAGATTTATAATACCAAGAAAATAAATATTTTTCACATAATAACAAAAAAGGATCAACATATGCCTTGGATCAAATTGAAAAGCACAGGGTTTAATTTCTGCAGTGCTCTACATAATTGAAATATAAATATAAGAGGTTAGCCCTTAAACCAGACCCATATGCATGCGATTTTGACTAGATTTATGTGTTTCCTTTTTCTCTTTTGCATTTTTATCCTGAGGACAAGCCCACAAAAGAACAGCTAAAAGGCGAACAGCCATTCTGTACTCTCCTACTAATTTGCCCAACCATTCTGGTACAACATTATTTATTATACTATTATGGCATAATTCTCTTCCAGTGGTTCTGTACCATGAATTTCGAATTTGTTTCACACTGAAACTGGAAATATTTCCAGGAACTACCACTGTTATTATAGTATGGAGTTCTTTAAAAGACCATTCCTGTTATACAGATTAATAATATGGATTTTAACCATGATGTTTGCATTGTTAAATGAAAGATCTCCAAAATAATGTCAAACGTCACTATAATTGATCCTTCTGCTTTGGTGACTTTTGAGATTGATCTCCAACCACCTCTCTCCTCATGCCAAGAAACGGTAATGCTGTATATGCCAGATCACTTGAAACTACTAAATGCATCAAAAAACAAAGTATGAAAAGAAGGGAAAAATGAACATCCAGAGATAACAAAGAAAGAAAGAAAAAACTATTAAGGCAATTGTAACCTTCAAATTAGTTTCTTATATTTTCTTAATCAAAATAATTAACAAATTTTCAATGCAGACTCAGAGCATATAATGATATCTTAATTAGGTATCGCTGGAGGGAGCACATACTGCAGAATATTCATTTGTTCTGTGTTTGATGTGTAAAGGAAACCTTAGGCTTTACCCACAGCAATTTTAAAAGGAAAATCTCAATCCATTCTTGGACAGATATTCACTCAAAATAGCAACATATGAACACTTCCAATGAGAGAAAATCAACATGCGCTGTGTCTTTTTAAAAAAATAATAATTCTTCCTGTGTCTGTTTCACATCTAGAAAAAATTATTGAGTCTAATATAACAAAGTAGCATTGCCTGTTTTAATGCATGCATTGTACCCTTAGAAATTATTTTGAATGCTAATGAAAACATAGACAATATTAGAAAAGATCTTTTTGGGCCCCATAACATTAAATAGTTAGGATGCTTTTGATTGGTTACAGAAGAGGGAGACGGGAGTAGTTGGTTGATCTATAACTTTCAATAGAATCATTACGCAGTTTGTTGCTCCGCACAATGTCCACTAATTTTATCCTTCTGTCCAACTAGACTCTAGAGAAAGTGAGAGATCCTACCATTGTTGATAACATAAAAGTTACTTCCTTCACGGTTCTGGTTTTTCATTAGCAGATGCTGAACACTCCAACGTTTGCTTCTGCCGGCATGGGAATTTCCAGTGTTGCCTCTGCTGGGCCCCAGAAAGAACGACCATTCTCTTTGCAATGACACAGCAGTTAATGACTGATGTTCCTTTTAGAACTTTGCCCAAGGTTCTGTTGTCAGACATAGCCACCTGGAATGTAGCCACCTGGAACTCTGCTCAACAACTAAGCCGCGTAAACTAGCTCTTCTGCGTGATAAACAATTAAACAGATAAGAAGAAAAGAGAAAAAATATTAGCCTGATATAATACATGTTATTCCAATCAAGAGCTCCATATATTGCAGATAACAAAGACAACGTTCCAAATTTAAAGAAGTCCTCTCAATCTCTGAGAGATTCATCTGACCCAATTTTTACATTAAGCAAATGTCAACTGGTTTCCAAATCATTCATGTCCATCTGAAATAAATCCAGAATGACAATAGTCATTCCTTTTCTCTATTAGAGTTCATCCTTGATTCTGCCCGCATCATGTCTTAGAGCAATAAGTGAGATTAGAGCACAGCTGGTTTAATGAGGGTTATACACTCTGCTCTAGGAGTAAAAACTATATATGTGTATGCATGTGTGCGTGAGTGTGTGTGTAGTACACATATTAATAGGCTTTCATGCGTATGTAAGCCATTAACATAAAAGCAAACTAAGCAAGATACATCTCTAATTCAGTGAGCAATACGGATGTACCAGAAGATTTTGGTAAAACAAATACCTTTATGGAAGCTATTGAAATCTCTGAGCAATACAAATGTGCCAAAAGATTTTGGTACAATGAATAGCTATATGGAGCCAATTCAAAACTTGGTTCTAGGTATTGAAAGTTAAGAAATAGCTAGAATTCTAGGTAATTAATACAAGAAGAAATCTCTAAAATATACATCAAGAAAGGGAATGGGTGGTTAGAACTAAAGTAGAATTAGTATTTGCTAGAGATGAATTAACAGTTCCCAATTTTTAGAATCATAATAAGAAGATTAGAATTAGAGTGACAATAGATTATCAGAATCCTAGTAAAACTAGGAATTCTTAGAGAAGCTTCATAAATAAAGCTAATTGATAAACCAATAAAAATTTGGGAATCCATTTCCCTCGCAATGATTTTAGAAAGCCTTTAACCTAAAAAAAAATAAACACATAAGCATTAGGCAATATCAAGGAGACACTTTTAAAAATCTAAAAAAATCACTGGCAATGTTGGAAATTCACTTATGATATTTTCTTAGAAAAACATTTGATAGATGATTCTCCTAAAAACACTTTCATTTTATTTTTCTTTTGGATAAGTAAGAACACGTCCTAAAAACACTTTAATTAAAAATGTTTGAGTAACACACTCAATCAGCAAAGGAATAACACGTAACTAAAGCGCTCCAACCAAAGGGGCTCTAAGCGCACACAGCATCTTTGTTGATTTCATTGGATTGGATAATATAGAAACCTGCAGAAAGCATTGGCTTGCAGTCCCTAGTACACTCAACGCAAGCAGCTTTTTCTTTCACAACTCCTTCCCTCCTGAAATCTGGCAAACAATGCCCATTTAAGCACCGAGCGGATCTTTCCCCAATTGACTCAGCTGCTATTGAATCCAAGCTGGTTAGAATGGACCCTTTTGAATGGGAAGAGGAAAGGATATAGAGCCACGAAGAAAAGAAAACCTTCATAAACATGAGATGAGACAAAAAGAAAGAGAGATCACCCTCATAATCTATTTTTGATAGGTAACAAAAGAAGTATATCTAAAAGGCCAACAAGGGGTAATAAAATGCATGGGACATTTATAAAGAAGTCACCTCAAAGCAAAAATATAAAACAAAGAGGAGCTACAACAACAACCCTTAGCCGAACTCCGCGCTTAAGGTCTAACAAGGAAAGAGAATCGAAAGATGCAAAACTTGCACACGCATTACAAACAAAAAGATTTTTCCTTTTCTTACCAATGAAACAACTATGTCACAAAGACTCTTTAATAGAAGACAAGAGCACCTATATCACACAAAAAGGGAGAATAGAAGATGCCATAAAACTCTTAACACTATCAAAATTAAGGAGGATTTGATCAACAAGTTTTTCTTCCTCAAGACAAATGAAACATCTATTAGTCAGTAACCACCCTCTCCTCTGCAAGTGACGAATTACCCTAGATATCCTGCCTTAGAGGCTTCAAAGACTCATACAAGGATTCTGACGGTAGCCCCATCCTTAGACTCCAAATTCCATATGATCTCGCCATCTCTGTCCAAATGCGCCCTTTTCCATACGACATCTCATCGTTAAATACTCCGCAGATCCAATTCTAATAATTTGAAACGCCCAAAGAAACAAGGAATCCAACATCCTTCATTTAAAAATGGTTCCACACCCCTCCTCCACTCCTTTAGAGGAAGCCGCAAAGAACAAGGAAAATGCTGTGTTGTTCCTCATCACACATGTGTCCTTCCAAAACCCTTCATCGTCTCATCATTCCCCCACCATAAAGGCACTTTACAAATTTTCACACCCTCCCTTCGTAATACTTCCATATCCTTATTCTTACCCATAAGCATCTCTCACCTTCCGCGTTTATTACAACCTACAACCCTCTCCATATTTAATTCTAATGACAATCCCCCAAAAGGCACCCATCTCCCTAGAAAACACCAATTCCACTGCAAAAAGAGAGATTTAAGCATTCAGCGTTTCCAACCCCTAAACCATCACGTGGCATTGTGTGAGCAAACAAGAGACCAATAAACCAAGTGAGGCTCTCATGGTCCATCCACACCAAAGAAAGTCTTTTGGGATATGCAATCCAACCTTTACTCCCACCAATCTAGTCTATAAGAAACAAGGGACATGAAATCGCAGGCACTGGGATAAGATATCTTAACACAGTAAGTCTCCCCCTAAATAAATACTAACCTTTTCAAAGTGCTAATCTCTTTCAAAAAGGAGCAACTAATGAGAGCCCCAAATAAGTGGAAGGAAGCGTCACAACCTTGCATCTAAACTCATTTACCAACTCCCTAATATCCTCCACTCTTCCCACTAGAATAAGCTCACTCTTCTCCGGATTTATTCTCAAATCCAATAAGGCCTCAAACCACATAAACAATAAATAAGACACATCCATTCCCTTGCTTCCTTTTCCTTTCACCTTCTACCCTGGTAGAAAACCTCCAAGCTTGACCCTCTTAGGCAAACAACTAAGGGTCTCCAAGCCAATAACAAACATAAGGAGAAAGAGGTTCCCTGTCTCAACCCCACCAGCCACCCCCACCCCAACTTTGAAAAAAAGCCAAACGAAGAACCGTTGACAAGAACTTAGAAGGTTGCAATGGGTATTCACTATTTGATCCAACTGATCCACCATTTGCCAAAACCTGTCTTTCTTATCAACAAGAGAAGGAGTCTCTAACTGCACTATTTGCTAACACCCATCATGCAGACCCTTTGTCTACTCGCACTTCATGTTTAACCAAGCCATATCGCTTCCATTCGCTCTCTCGCACCACCTCGCAGAAAGACCCTTCTACATGGCATTCCGCCGCTCCTCCTTCACCTCATTGCATCTTCCTTGATCTCCGAAAGAATGAAACCATCCCCAACTTCGCGAAGATCGCTGTGAACCTCTTTGGCCTCCACGAATGACCAAACAATGAGTAAACCTTTCCAGCCTGGATCGATTTCATCCCGAAAAACCTCCGCCTTTACCCTACACTTTCCAAAACCTCTTTACATCTAATTTATTGCAACAAGCTCCACCTCCGCCAAAGAATCGGCAGAACTCACTTTCGAAGCCAACCAAAGAAGAGAAACCTCTCGCTCCTCTCCAAAATGCTTCTCTCAAGCCCATCGACCTTCTCTCAACAATGATTCCAACAATCCTCACCCGCTACAAACCGCCTACCTCCAATTCTAGTTCTCGCTAGCTTTTAATTTCCCTATGATGATAATTAGCCAAATGCTTATGAAATTAACAGAGCAAATATATTCTCTAAAACCTGCCACCTTTCATCAATATAACTAACTTCACCATTTTCTCGCTTCAAAAAGGTTGCTATACACAATCCGCCCATGACCGACCGAAACGATCGCTTAAGGCCCATGCAACCAACCCTCGCACCTCCGCAGTGCCACACCGTTAACTTCCAATGGTATATATTAGCTACAATCTAGCATAAACTGAGCAACAATCAAGGTTCAGCAGGCTATGAAAACCTCAGTCGGAGTATCATAATGATTGCCACTATAGACTAAAATGTTCCCATGTCAGGGTATATAGAAAAATCTTTAGGAAGAAGAAAGAAACACCAAAACAAAATAAAATCATCAATAACTTCCAGATCCTTCTGAGCAGTCTTAAACTCAATATGATTGGAGTTAAAATAAGCTATGCCCACAGAAGGAAATTGCACACAACCAAATCATCCAAAAACTCCAACTTTTGTTTTTGAACAACACCTTAAGTCTTCAAATCAGACGCAGAGGCTCAAAGCCAAATGAGATCACTTCTATGGACATAGAGAACCATATATCAACCCTAAACCTCTCTCCTCTCTTTTTTTCTTCTTTTTTTTTTCTTTTTTGAATAGGTTAAACCCCAAATTATTTTCTTTCTTTGCGTTCTTATCCATGTCTCTAGGCCAATGTTTTTCCTACTTGAGGCAATAAAACAGAATCAAGAAAATCAGAAGGAAGCATGCAAAAAGCAAAGAGGAATTCAGTGTTCAAGACTAATTCTTTTTGTTCCTTATATGGTCTGCTCCACTTGATCATTGACTAATGATGCTCAAATCTTTACTGCTTTCTTCTCATTTTTATTCCATTACGAGCATATCAATAAAACAATTAGTGCCTAAACCCTTCCAACCTCATAAATTGATCTCTTAATGCAAACCAAAGAGGAGTAAAACCTGTACATATTTAAATAGTTGTGGTTTTGAACCCATTTTCATCAGGCACAGTGAACAGAATTTCACTCCTATAGAAGATTCTCCCCCATACTTTATGCTTCGTTAGGCTTTGCTTGACACAGTGAAGAAGGAGAGGAACAGGGTATTCGAAATCTTACCATAGTCCTTCCCATACCCAACAGCGGTAAGATTAACATTTTTCCCCAATCTTGTTCGCAATCAAATGCAGAAATAATCTCCAAGTGCTCCACTTTCCACCACCAACACAAAAGCAAAGAGAGATTTGTCGAATCTCCCTTCAAAACTAAAAAATAAGTTCCAACAATCATATCTTGTTCAACATAGACCAAATTCTGGGAAGCCTTGATTGTTGCTTATGATCCTCCAACCCAAAATAGGTGTAAACTAAACCCTTCATGAATCCCCTTTGCAATTCATTAACTCCAAATTAGAATCTTGAAACTGTCCTTTCAAATTCAGGGGATGTCTTTTCAACAGATACCAAACGCATAGAACCAGGCCAGGCATTTCATCCTTCAACACCAATGATAGCAACAAAAACAACCACAAAATAAAATAAAGATTGTTTATTATTGTAAACATGAAGCTCCAAGCTTAATATCTCAGAAAAATCCCACTTCTCCACACAGTCCATGTACCTCTCATGCAGAATTCGGAGCATCTGCCCAACAAAACCTCGCGAGCTCCTCTTCACAAAATGCCATGTTTGGCATCTAAGATCCCCAACATCAGTAATCACCTATACCAAATTAACATTCCTCAATCTTAAAATCTAGATACGGAATTAATTAAAACCATAATAACAAACTGAGACAGTACAGAAAAATCCACACAAAACTCTGAATCATTAACAAAAACCGGCGAAACCCATCAATTTATTTCCATAATTATCAATGCATTCACCACAAAAAACAGAAAAAAAAAACCATCTCAGAACCGACAGACTTACACAAAAATCTCCAAAAAAAAAAGAAAGATCATACATGTGTTAGAGAGAAGAGAAGTAGATCGAAGAACAGATGAAAAGACCCTTTTTCAGAGAGAGAAAATGAAGAACTCGACGTTTGGATTCTGGTTTTCTGTGGGCTAATAACAACAAACAGAGAATTTTTCATATTTCATTTTTGTTTATTTTGATTAATAAAATAAATTTATTTTTTCGTATGTTTCTGGGTTTGGTCGCTTACTGCTTTGAGCCCTCTCTAGATGACGTGGATATGATTTGGACTTTGGATTAGGCACGTTTGTATTTCTTGTTACCATAATACCCTCCACCTAACTACTTCAACTAAAATATTCGAGGGCCTTTTTGTAATTTGATAAATAATTTCCCACAAAATATAAATATTTGTATATTTCATATTGCAAAATGAATATCATATATGATGGATTCTGTGGTAGCCATCATATGAAGTTATGAACTTCAATAATACAAAATCAGCTTTTCTCCCTTCATGTTTTTTCTTTCTTCCAATTGATTATTTATGAATCTTTCAAGTAATATTTGATAAATAAAAAATTGAAAAAAGAAAAAAGAAAAAGTAAGAGTACAAATAAATATTTATATTTAATTCATTAAAAAATATGAAAAAGTTAAATATGATAGAAATTAATTATTTCTTCCACTTATCCACTTATATTATTCAGAGTAATGTCATATTTCCGTATTAACCCGAGAGCCTAAGGACTCGGTCCATGATATATGCAATGTAGCGGCATTTGCCCTCACTCACTTTTAGAATTTTACTGTAGTTAAAGTTAAAAAATATTTAAATATATTTTTTTCCAATTATATTGTCTTCCTGAAATAAAAATTTTAAACTTGGCCCTATTGCCTTATTTTATCAAGTTCAGACCTTTCGTACATACATCACCCCGGGGTATCAAGTTATTAGGCCTTAAGGGCTAATTGAAATTAATTTAAAACTTAATATATTATTATATAAATTATACACAACCGAAAATACATGAAATATCGTTTAAAAAAAAAAAATTCATAAGGGGCATTTAAGTATGAGAAAACTTTGTGATAAACAATAAATGTGTGACATAATTAGTCATTCGAGTTACCTTTTGAGATCCAAAAGATTAATTCTTATTTCCATAACTAATTTTCCCATTTCAAGTAATCAATGGAACTATAATTCTAATAACAATTATTTAATACTTTCAATAGCATAAAGCTCAATAACCTTCATTTTCAAGGAGAAAATGAACATGATTTTGACCTACAATGGAAAGTTTGAAGAGATATCTACTCTTATCTTCTATGGATCTTCTATGAAAAGAAACCTTTAGGTATATCTTTTAATTGAGAAAGTATGTATCAAATTACCAATTTGAAAAGTATTGTACATGCATTACTAAGAATTAGATTTATATGATTCACTTTACCCTTTAAAAAAATAATTATAGATCAGTCAATATAATAGTATAACTAGCAAATGTACTACATAGTTATAGTAGTATCAAGGAACAAAAAATCAAAAAAATCGGTTGATATTTCGACGAAATATCGTGAAGCCAACATACTCACTCGAGAAGGTCATTATCACCTGCCCTCGGCGCCTTACAACAATACTTCCTAAGCTATGATAACTTCTATTAATAATGTAATCATAAGGTATTCTTTCATCATTTATGAATATTTAACAAATTAAATATTTTGTATAAATCATAAAATAATTTATTTATTTACATTTGAAGAAATATGTTTTAACAACAAATATAATTTATTGTTAATAAATAAATAGAAATGTAGTTTAGAAATTAAAAAAAAATCAAAAGTTAAATGATATTATCATTTTGTATAGTTATCAAAATAATTAGTATATATTTTTGTTAGTTTTTAAGTTTTTGTTAAAAAAAATATTAAATATTTGAATAATTTTTAATTATCGATATTTTGTAAAATATCTCACCCATGCATTTTAATAACATTTATGATATATCCAAAATTCAAGAGACGATATATTCGTTATTTACTCAAATACTTGATCATTGCCAGTACATTCACTAATTATGATAATATATTCATTAATTATGATAATATATTAACTTATTTATAATTATATTTCAGAGAGTAGCCTCAACTATATAAATTCAATTTTTAATAATTATGCACACCTATTTCAAAACAGGTATTCACATGTTTTCCTTCAATCTTTACGAGAGATGCTCTTCTCTCACCAAAAAGAGCTTTTTTAGATATATAGTAACAATTTTCATATATCTAAACTCATAATAATGAATATGTCTCAGCTTTTTGAGATTAGATGAGGTTAACCCTCTTATTTCTGGATATTCTACATTTTTAAACTTTGAACGCTCAATCAATTGAGCTTCGAGCGCTAGACACATGGACATATCGAAGCCTTAATTTTTTTTTTTTTTTTTTATAAAAGAGAATTTTATTAAATAGGAATCAATGATGTAACAAAGAGGAGTATAAAGGAACCAAACAAAGAGGCTATCTCGTGACTCTTGGGAATTCATTTATTATTTTCAACCGCTAAGAGCTTCCACACCTGAAGCCTCGCCTTCAAATGTATCCATCGAGCCAGTGCACACACAACCTTCCTTGTGGTTATCGTTTCGCCCCTATCCTTAGGTGTAATAAATCCAAAGCCGAAGGTCCGAGAATGTTGAATATCGATGCATGAAGCCAGCATTTGACGGCCCGAGCAAGAGGTGAAGGTATCACGTACAACGAAACCCGATTATGATTGAATAAGATGTGATAAAACTAATGTTATCATCCTTAGAGTTTATCAAACTTTGGTGCTGGACCTTCGAGCTACTCAATCGTGACAGATTTATCTGCCTAGTTACTAGAGATTATTTAGATGAAAGGAATCACCTGTATGCAAAAGTCCCAAGGAGGAATATATGAAGGTCTTAGGGAGATGGGTCTATTTATAGACTCAAAATCCTAACATTATAGGATTAGTACTTGTTTGACAAGCAATCAATCCCTGACTTACGAGACTTCTTACCTATCAAATAACCAAACTCCCGCCTTATTGGGTTTTTTCCTCTTAAGCAATTAATTAATGAGTTATGTCACTAATTGAATAAGAAGATATAAAGGTCATTATTGTTTTGGCTAACTACTCAAATTATTTCTAAAGCATAAAATCCTACAACATGGGCATCAATTAGATTCAGAAGCCTTCCTTGACCAAAGAGCTTGCATGGTTGGGAGGATATGAGAGCATGCTCTCCAAAAAGAAAAAAGAAGAAGTCTTTGTTGGAGTATGGAGCTGCCATAACTTATGTCAATTTATGATTGTTTTACTTTTACACATGTTGGGCGAAGCATGGAAACCAGAAAGATATTTATACCCACTTTTTACAAGATACTCACCTGAGTTCAAACTCCACATCCAACTATCCAACTACATAATCATATTACAATTTTAATTATATAATTGTATATATTAATTATGGATTATTTGTGAGATGGTTTAATATTAACTGACTATGGACCCATAGTTCTATCTTCTCCCTTACTTGTGTAAACTCATCGACTCCAAGTCCGTTGTTCTCTTATAAATAAAGTTTCAAAAATTTACAAGTGGCTTCAGATAACGACTTTGAGAGAAGAAATAACTATTTTCAACCCCTCAAAGATTTCTTATTTATCCCTGCAGATTTGGGAAGACTAATGGCAAATAAGGATGGAAATATCTGCTGATTTCCGATATATCATAAATTAACAAAAATACTTTGAAATTGAAGGAAATAGTTTATAAATGTAAAAATGACACTAATAATCAAATATACACATTGAGATTACATTGCAATGAGCTTTTAAAACCAAAATGAAGATCGATGTGGTTTCATTGCAACATTTGATAAAAGGATCCCATTTTGGTGAAGACAATACTCATACCAGGACATGGTGTTTCGATAATATTGATTTTAAGATCGAACATATCATGCATAAATGTCTTGACTTCAGGACTCCAAAACCTTCTCCATGGATAGAAATTGGTTTACTCCACATGTTCGTTTGAAATCCTTGTTGTATTTGATATGGAATGTGGAATGACATTTGTTCAGCATGAGGATAATTTATCATTCCATATTCTTCATCAATGGAAGTCAAAGGATTGGAAGAAGGCTGACCATAACTCATTGTGTAAGGAGGAAAAATGTTGCTGTCATTTGATGAATCACTATATGGAGTGACAATGCTCATAGACTCAAAACTAGCCGACAATGAATCCTCATTGTGGTGTGTCATCCTTCGTTGTCAACCTTTATATAGTTCTTCCAAAGGGTCTAACACTGACCAGCTCTCCTAGACCATCTTCACCAGATAAAGACGTGAAATCATCTTCACCAGTGAATGAACTCAATGGATATTGACTTATTGTTTATCCGCACATCCCCACCATCATTTGTGATTTACTACCATCATCACATCTCTCCTTGAGTCATCATAACCTCGTAGTAGAAGAATCAAGAAACCAGTCTACTACTTTGTTCTCTGAATCAAATGAGTATTCGGGAAGTAACAAAGCTAGGCCGAAACGAGTCTTTTCGTGGTTCGACCGAAACTTTCACTATGAACTTTCCGTATGAAACATGGTCAACATCAACACCTCGCTCGAACATGAATCGTGGATCAAGATTTCCATCTTCATCATCCAAAATGGAGAGGCAGTATAATCCATCGAATAATTGATTATCCTCTTCTACCACCCGGCTAAATGTCAAGTAAATCGGGCTGCAATTCTTTCGAAGAACTTCACTCCAGCTCTCGCATATATCACGTATCTTTAGTTTCATGTTATAGTAACAAAAACTAATTGTTGGAGCCTAGGTAAGTGCCAAAGCCGATTTATTTCCGTTTTGTATGTATTAGACAATGCTCCAATTTCTTCACACGGTAAAGATGCGCTTGGGGAAATAACCTTAATAACCAAATTCTCAATGTGGGAGCGTGGTTTATACATAAACCATCATTCTAACTGTTAAAATAAGTAACATTCAAAATCTAATAATAACATGAGAATGGGACTTTTCATTTTTAAAGTTTTAATGAGAAACACCGACCAAGAACCATTAAATTTAGGCTATTGTTGCTCTATCAATCAATCCTCTTTTTCGCAACTCAAACATGCAAGTCGCAAATGAAATTGTACTTGTCAAATCAATATAAGTGTAGTAAACTGCAAATAAATTGAATCAATTAATTAGAATTGTAACCGCTGATGGTATTCCATTTCCAAATTACCATACTGGTAGTTGAATAATCTTGGGTAAATACTTCGTGAATTTCTGAAGTAACTCAGTGGTCACTACTAATTGCAGGTCTATATTGAAATATTATTCAAATAATATACTACAAAAAGATTTGAGAATGGTGATAGTGAAGATAATATACATTAAATGTGATTATGATATTGCTTAGTTACTCCAAGATGAAGATGATGTTTGAGGGTTCAATTCCAACTATCTCATATGTTTGTTTTAATCATCATTTGGTTGAGTTGATGTAAATTTTGTTTCATTAATTCAATAAACTCATACACAAATGACATTGTTAACAGACTTCAGAATCAACAATGCAAAGAACTGAGAGGTGCATCATAGATTTGACACTAGCTTAGAGATCTTCTCCCAATATGTATGATCAAACATGAGTACTTCAACCTCATCCAATGGTCATCACTGTTTCTGGGGAGAAATTATTCATTACTAATAAAAGATCTTCTTCAAATCAGCCCTCTTTTTTTAGAAGACTTTCTAGGCGATATAATTGCTACAAACTTGTCATTCCTGACGCAATATTCCACCACGCATCTTTCTCATTTTTGCAAGCAACTAACCATGATCAGAGATGAAGTTTGGCATTTTTCATGCATTGGTAATCAATTCCAAATAGTAGCCTCCTTTTTTACCAACGTTCTAAACATCAAGTCAATGCAAGCAGGTCGCGCATGAAGTCCAATATAAATTGTACTATTAAGTAACTTCTTCTCGCTTTCACAAATGCCGACATTCATCACAAGAACAATTCTGCACAACATTTGCTTCACCAACTTCCTAACACGCCCTTCAACAAAACCATAAATGTATTTGTTGTTTTTTATCTTGCCTGATGCATCAATGGTATTCTGAGGAATATCAGGCTTCCTTTCGAATATACTAGCGAAATTAATGATACTCAATTTCGTGAGACCGGTCCATATCATCACACATAATTGTGCACCCATAAGTCTTCCATTCCTCCTTTTGGATGTTCACATAATCTTCCATATACTCCATATCCAATTATATGTTTTTGATTTCATATGGGAGATGGTGGCTCATTATCATGCTTACAAAAGTAATAATGAATTAATATCTCGGTTTTCAATTATAATATAAGATAACAATTTTATTAGAAACAAAACCAATTGTCACATCTTGTTGGTACACCAAATAATCATGTTCTTGAAGTGGTGAGATTCCGTTTGCACGGTGTAACACTCTCATATATGAAGAATTTACCCATTAGTCTACCCATTCGCTTCTTTGATCGCTTTCCAAGATTTGAAAAGATTTAATATGTTCTTTGTGTCTTGCCGCCGAAGATTTGTATAATGATGGAGCAAGAGGTGTGGGTGGGATGAACCGATTTCGTTCACACTTAAGATCTTTGCATGCGTCTTGTTGGATTAGTCAAGCCATGATTGCGAAAGCTCACTCATTACAATATCTCAATTAGAAATCTATGAATTCGTTTATTTTATAAAAACTAATTTAAGCAAAGATTCACCATTTTTCTTTGTTCTCGAAATCATTTCTTCTTGGTCAGTTTGCCCATTCGCAGCTTGATGTACCGACATGCCGCTTTTGAAATTCAGCTCTCATCAACGTGGGTCATGTCACCTGGGACATATATACATCCTCCTCTTCTTCCTTCATCCTCATCATCATCAATGATGTCTATCGTGATCCCATCGTGCCTCTCGCAGCTTTAGTGCGAATTTCTTCTATATCTGTTGCTTTCTTCGCTTTTTCTTTATTTTTCTGCTCTAAAAGTTGCCTCATTTCTCGTTTCACTTCCGGAGGCATATTTGGGCACTTTTTTGTATTAGAGTGGATCCTAAACGAGAGGAATCAAAGTGAGTGATCCCACCACTCCCATCACCAAACCATAAAATGCATACTATACAATTTCTATTCCTTTCCACATGTGTGCACATTTTCATGCTGTGATCTCACTCTCCAATATTACTTCCACTATCCATCCTATTAAATTGAACTTATATAAACTATATTATTATACAATTAAAATGAATTTATTTTCATATAAAACTACATATTTATAATGTGCATGTCAATATTAATCAATATATAACTTAATTTAAAATATTAACTAACATGAAAGGTTATTTAATTTATTAATATATTATTACTAAATTAAACTAATCTAAAATATGAAAGCTTCATATAAAACTATAAATTTATAATATGCATACATAATAATATTAACTAATATATAACTTCATTTCAAATATTAACTAACATGGAAAGTTAATTAATTAACAAATTGGTTTTGTATATGAAAGTATCATATAAAACTCAAATTAAACTAATATATAGTTATTTTAAAGAAGATATACTATAATTAAATATATAATCAATATACTATTTTATTAAATTATAATACTATATAAAAACTAATATAATACTATTTTATTAAATTTATAATCTAATATGAAATTATAAAATAAAACTAATATATAGTATTTTAAAGAATACATCACTATTAAATTTATTATACTATATAAAACTATAGTATTATTTAATAATATACTATATATATGATATTACCTTTTTAAACTAATATAAAATTATGTTGTTAAATTTATAACTAATATGAAATTATAAAATAAAACTAATATATAGTTATTTTAAAGAAGACATTCTATTAAATTTATTATACTATATAAACTATAGTATATTTACATTATATTATATATATATTACCTTGATGATTTTTTCAACCTGAATCGGTCGGGAGCGTGGGCCGCCGAGCCGACCCTGATTGCTGCGCCTCGACGCAGCGCTGGGCTCTGATTGTCCGGGATGGGGTAAGATTGTCAGCAATGTCACTTACAAATGACGAGCACCTCTCAAGAACAAAGAAGAAGGGTGGCTCCGCTGAAAATTGCACCCGATGCCAAAGTCGATTCTTCCTCGAGAGAAAAGAGAGAATGCTTAAGAGAATTAGTATTCGTGATTCGAATGTGTGTAAGAATGTCATGCATCTTCAATCGATGGGATGGCATCAGGATGAGAAGTTGAGGACTCAACCAAAGTGATGGTAATTAGAGTCCTTCCCATCGATACACATTTTTATTTTAGTCCATCTGACCGGTACGTGATATAGGAAAAGCTAAGTAACTCTTGGGATAGTCTTCTTTCCTTATAGGAAGATGTCCAACTGGCAATGATCTATCATTATCCTTTCTTTCCCTTATGGTGGGATCTGGGAATAAATAAAATATATCTTTTCTATTTTCTGTTTAGATGAGATGTACTATTATCGACGGCTATGCGGATTTCAACCCGCTCCTTCGCATTCTGCCAGTCAGCGCGGAATCTGAATCCCGCTTCAGCGTTGACATAAGGGGCCTGGCTTGATATGGAGCCCGCTCATTTCCTTTCGCCTAGGAATTGATATCGACCTATTTTTCATATCGCCAGTTCCCCCCAAACTCTGCATACTGCCGCGTGTGCAAGGGTTGTACTCTCTCCCCCGGTTTCGTCCATATTCCCACGCCGTCCGCTCGAAAAGGGCCGCCTAAGAGATGATTAATGGTGACTCTTCAAGGCGCTTGTTTTCTATATATATTCTCCTCGACTCCTCGGGCCTCTTTCATCGACCCCTCCTTATCTCGAAGCCCCACCTGCCTTTCGCTGACCTGTGTTCGCGCTCGCTTTCTTTTCGCAGTGGTCCTTTCTGGCTGATGTGTCGAGGCTCAGGTTTATTTGTTCCGCTCTCGCTTCATTACTATTTGCTTATCGCCATGGGTCCAAATCGCTTCTTCTTTCTTTGCGTATCGATGACTCTTCTCAAGGATGCCGCCCGCAGCCGGGGTGTTCCCGTTTGTTTGACAATCGCTTGCCTCAACCTCGTCTTAAGCCTCCCACCTGCTAGATATGGGTAAAAGGAAATCAACCCGATCAAATACCTCAAGGGGTCGATTTCACGTCGCTTCTTCTAAGATGTCAGTGGTGGGACCCAGCAAGAAGTCGCCCTTATATGGGACCATTTACGACGCTATCGACCCCTGTCCGAATACGGTCCCAAGACAATGACTCTTATATGCCTCCGCCTGATGTCCGCTTTGAAGTCGCCTGACAATGGCCTTCGTTTCCCACTGCACCCCTTCATAAAAGGGGTTCTACAACATTTCAACATTTGTCCCCAACCTGCTCCCAATGGCCGGGTATTTTGCAGGCCTTTGGTCTTTTTAGGATAGGTCTCAAGGCCCCTAAGATAGCAAAGGTCTGCCTCCTTCATCTTTCATTCCAATAGCTACTCCCGAGGCTTCACTTTCTCCAAAGACTGGAGCTCCTCTCGGCACCTCCACCACCTCTTCACATAGGTCAGTGGAAGGGACTAAGATTTCTTCGTGAGCTGGCCGTTCTCGAGTACAATCTTTCTCGACAGTGGACGATAATTTAGGTGTCCCTACGACCTGGCATACCCCTGATAATCTTCGTGAGTATTTGCTCGCTTTGTTTTTAGCGTGGCTGTCTGAAGATGGTTGAACGTTTCTGGTTTTTGCAGGCACTTTCTCGTGTTTTCAAGCCTATTTTGACTCTAGCGAGGAAGACAAGCCATACTCAAGCAAGCATAATGTCCGCTCGCCCTAAGCGGAGTTGATGTCCGGGCATTCCCGTCCATCTAGGTCATGTCCATTATCCTTCCGCTGAGGCCCTCGCCTTTCCACCTTGGGGGCTTTTCCTTTGAACCTACGCCGCCGCCCACCGTGGGGAAATTTAGTTCATTTTGTGGGCGCCGGTCCAAGCCCCGCAACAAGTGAGAAAAGGAAAAAAAAAAAATCACAAATCTCCGAGAGGATGAGCCGGTTTCGCCAAAGCTCGAATCGGGGACGCCCGACTTCCCCGTCTGGCGGGCCGGAGCGGGCGTTGTCGGGCCGATGCTTTGGCCGCTTTATGCCCTATGCCCTCTTCCAAGCCCGCTCGAGGCGAGAATCCTTCGGGTGAGGCCAGCCGAGCAGACACGGCTGGCTATGCTTTCCAGACTCATCCCGCCTTCTCGCACTCGGGCTGCCTCGAGAGGTGGCGGAACCAAAAGAGAAAGAAGCTCAAAAAATAAAGGCTAATACCAGGATTCTCTTTTGCTCTCCAATACCGGGAATTTGGCGTTGTGCTCGCTCTTCTATTTGCAAGGATTCCCACTCGGAGGTCGCGTGTGGCTTCCAATTCGATGAAGCTGCTTTATCCTTTCAAAGTGTCGCCAGTTTCCTAATCACGTTTATCACCATTCTCGCTTTCTCAAGGCCCGCATCGACTTCCTTAGTTTGATATGCAGGTTGCTACTCATTTGAAGGGTCTGGCCGAAAAGGCCAAATTAAATGAGAAGCACGTAAAGATCGCTCTCATTTATAAGGCGAAGGCTGCCACGCCATCAGCCGAAAGCGGCGTAAATGCAAGACGCGCGTGGCTATGATCAAGATGATATTAAAGAACTTTCTCTTCTTCTTCCCTCTCTCTCCTTCCTCTCTCCCCCTCTCCTCTCCTCCTCTCTCTCCTCCTCCTCCTCCTTCACAACTTGAAGCACATTGCCGGCTCGTGCCTCGAGCCGAGAGTAGAGAAGATGAGGTCTGCACGCTTGACTACGCCGCGGCGTAGCTTCAAGAGGTTCGACAACTCAGCCCGCAGTAACTTGGTTGAGGCTCGAGGGATCGGCATTTGCCCAAAGGCGGCTTCAATCGGCAGGGCAGCTCACCTCCCGGCGAACCGCGAGATCTTCACCGGAACCACGTGCGCTACCGCTTTTCTGCTTGACCGATAGGAAACACAATTGAAGTGGCCCGTCACAAGCTTCCGGTGGTGTGGTGCCGCTAGAGATCATTGCCGCGGTCTTTTCAAGGTCATAGACTGTCTGAGCGCTAAACGAGGAATGTCGCTTGACATTGCGCGTCGATCTTCATCGCCACAGGTCGCATGGTTGCATAGAGGACATCAAGGTTACAGCAACCGCGGATCGTGCCTGCTCGCGGGCTTCCCGGGCGGCTCAAGCCAAAGGAAAGCGCTCGCACCCCAACCTATTTCAATTTTGATCTTCCTATGACGAGGAGGCGTGAGGAATCTACCTCCGCGAATTATTCCCAAGGGCCCTAAGACTTCTATTGAAATCCATTCTCATTCCTCGTCATCCCTTCCTCCATGCTGTGACTGGGTGGGACGATCTCACCCTTTTATCTCCCTTATCTCTCTTTTTTTTTTTTTTTTTTTTTTTTTTTTTTTTTTACGTATGTATATATTTACCATTTTGCCGTGCCTCGGGCCCGATCTATAGCTCTCTTTCGGAGCAAATACATATTTTGTTATACTCAGATTTCGGGATACATATGTATTTCCACCTTAAACCGGCGATTCGCATATGGGTTTCCGAGTACCGCTCACTTTCCTTCTTATTTCGTATGCCATCGCCGAATCGCAAGGAAAGCTCACAAAGCGATTAACAGAACTGCTCACGCGGATCATGGATAGCCTGGCCAATATAGTGAGAGGCAGGTGCTCGCTAAGTGAAATGAGTGGCGAGCTCACAATATAAATGGTCAACCCAGGGCTTCTCCATGTGAACGTGTGGCGAAATGGGTAAAAAACGCATAGCGTCAATAGAGCTCGCCCACGTTGACTAATGAGAAGAGCTCGCCCGAGGCAGTAGGTAGAGCCAGCCCATGCTATCATAGGAAGAGCTCGGGCCGAGTGAATAAGAGATTAGAGCCGTCCATGTCGACCCATAGAAGATCGTCAATGTAAAATTGTGAAGGTGAGCTTGTCCATGTTGATCGATGAGAAGAGCTCGCCCGAGTAGCAGGTAGAGCTCATCCATGCTGGCTGATAGGAAGAGCTCGTCGAGTAAATTGTGGCAGGAGCCTCGCCCATGTCGATCACGAGAAGAGCCTGTCTCGATGAATAGGTAGGATTGGGAGCTCGGGTCCATGCCGATCGATAAGAAGAGCTCGCCAATGCAAATAGAAGTAGAGCTCGCCCATGTTGGACTGATGAGAAGAGCTCGCTCCAGTAGAGTAGCTCGCCCATGTTAATGATGTGAAGAGCTCAGTCGAGGCAGGCAGAGCTCAGTCCATGTCGTCGATAGAAGAGCTCGCTGTATAAATTGCGAAGTAGAGCTCGGCCCATGGTGACTCTGGCTGAGAAGAGCTCGCCCTAGGTAGGCAGAGCTCGTCCATGTCAAGCCATAGGAAGAGCCGCGTAGTAATTGTGAACAGAGCTCGTCCATATGTCGATCGATGAGAAGAGCCTGGTCGAGTAGTGGTAGAGCCTGGCCCATGCTAGCCGATAGAAGAGCTCGCCGCAGTGAATAGTGATTAGAGCTCGCCCATGCCGATTGATAGGAAGAGCTGGCCAATGTAAATTGTGAAGTAGGAGCTCGCCCATAAGCCGATCGATGAGAAGAGCTCGCCTGGCGGCAGGTGCAGCTCGCCCATGTCGGGTCGATGAGAAGAGCTCGCTCCAGGCAGGCAGCCCGCCCATGTTGGTTACAGGAAGACAGCCCGCTCGTGAGTAGTTCATGAAGTAGGAGCTCACCATGGTGACCGATGAGAAGAGCTCGGCTCGGGAGTAGGTAGAGCTCGGTCCATAAGCCGATCGACAGGAAGAGTCAAGCCGTATAACCAGGAAGTAGAGCTCGCCCATGTTGGACCGATGAGAAGAGCTCGTCTGAGTAGAGGGTGTAGCTCGCCCATGCCGCCGATAGAAGAGCTCATCAGAGTGAATAGTAGATTAGAGTCAGCCCATGTCGACCAGATAGAAGAGCTCGTCAATGCAAATAGGAAGTGGTATCGCCCATGTTGACCGATGAGAAGAGCTCGGCCCAGGTAGGTTAGAGTCATCCATGCTATCGAGCAGGGAAGAGCTCGTCAGAGGAATAGTAGGATTAGAGCTCGCCCATGTGCCGACCGACAGAAGAGCTCGTCAATGTAAATTGTGAAGTAGGAGCTCGTCCATGTTGACTGATGAGAAGAGCTCGTCTGAGTAGTAGGGTAGAGCTCGTCCATGTTGGCTGATGAGAAGAGCTCGTCAGAGTGAATAGTAGATTAGAGTCGCCTGGAGCCGATCGAGAAGAGCTCGCCAATGTAAATGTGAAGTAGGAGCTTCATCCCGTTGACTTCGATGAGAAGAGCTTCGTCTCGAGTGGTAGGGTAGCTGGTCCATGTTGTTGATGAGATCTCAGTTCAGTAGTAGGGTAGAGTCAGCCCATGTTGGCTGATAGGAAGAGCTCGTCAGAGTAAATTATGAAGGGAGGTTTTCCGCCTGGATGGTGACCGACATGAGAAGAGCCTGCCTCGAGTAGCAGTGGGTAAAGCCTGTCCATGTCAGTCATAGGAAGAGCTCGTCAGTACCAGGAAGTGGAGCTCGTCCATGTTGACCGATGAGAAGAGCCTGCCTAGTAGTAGAGCTCCGCCCGCGGCGTCGGCTGATAAAGCAGCTCGTCGAGTGAATAGTAGACAGAGCCTATCTGGCCGACCGATGGAAGAGCTCGGCCAATGTAAATTTGCGGAAGTAGGAGCTCATCCATGTTGACCGAAGAAGAGCCTGCCCGAGTGGTGTGGTAGAGCCTCGGCCCATGCTGGGTTGACGAAGAGCTCGCCTCAGTAGCAGGCAGAGCTCACCATGTCACCGGGAGAGAAAGAGCCCGGCCGCAGTAAATTATGGCGCAGAGCCGTCCATGGTGACCGATGAGAAGAGCTCGTCGAGTAGGGTAGGGTAAAGCTCGTCCATGTCGGGCCGGGAGAATGAGCTCGGCCAGTAAATTGTGAAGTAGGAGCTCATCCATGTTGGACTACGAGAAACAGCCTCGTTCGAAAGAGCAGGCAGAGCTCACCCATGTTGGCCGAGAAGAGCGCCTGCCGCAGTGAATAGTAGAGCCGAGCCCCTCCATGCCGACCGATAGGAAGAGCCTTCGTCAATGTAAATTGTAAAGTGAGAGCTCGCCCATGTTGACTCGATGAGAAGAGCTCTGCCCAGTGGTGGTGGCAGAGCCTCACCATGTCAATGATAGAAGAGTCACGTAGGGACAGAGATTAGCTCATCCATACTGACTGATAGAAGAGCTCGTCAATGTAAATTGCGAAGTAGGAGCTCGTCCATGTTGACTGATGAGAAGAGCTCGTCTGAGTAGTAGGGTAGAGCTCGTCCATGTTGGCTGATGAGAAGAGCTCGTCAGAGTGAATAGTAGATTGAGTCCATGCCGACCCACAGCAGCTCAATGTACCGTGGAAGTAGAGCTCAGCCCATACGATCGATGAGAAGAGTCAGTTCGAGTAAAGAGGGTGTAGCTCGGGCCCAGTTGCTGGGCTGATAGGAAGAGCTCGTCAGAGTGAATAGTAGATTAGAGCTCGTCCATGCTGACTGATAGGAAGAGCTCGTCAATGTAAATTGTGAAGTAGGAGCTTGTCCATGTTGACTGATGAGAAGAGCTCGTCTGAGTGGTAGGGTAAAGCTCGTCCATGTTGGCTCACAGAAGAGCTCGCCGTGAGTAAATTAGGGAAGTGTGGCTTCCGCCCATGTTGATTGATGAGAAGAGGTCGTCTGGGCGAAGAGTAGAGTAGAGCTCGTTCATGTTGGCCACGATAGGAAAGAGCTCGCCGAAAGTGAATAGTCGGTCTTCCCGCCGCCGTGGTCTGGCATTCCAAAACAAATGGTCGGGTCCCCGACCTATCAGCGCCAGCACCAGTTTGCTGCATCGACCCGTCGAGTGGAGCGAACCGCTTATGGCGCAGCGGGTCTTGGTGGCGCTCCAAATAGGGTCCGGGTTTGACTGACAGCGCAGTGGCCTCGTGTTGGAGCGCAGACGACCGCCGCAGTGAGCAACTGGCTCATCGCCAGTACTCCCAGGCGTTTCCAGCCGAAACGGTCGTCCTGACCACAGCGCGGCCCTGCCGGGCGCGACGACCTCGCGAGTGAGAATCGGGCTCACGGCGCAGCTGGCCTCGTGGCTGCTCCACCGAAATGGGTCGGTCCGACCATTTAGGCTATGGCCCAAGCGAGCGTGACGACCCGCCAGAGTGGCAATCCGCTCATGGCGCAGTTGGCCTGGTGGCGCTCCGCCGAAACGGCCCGCTCGACCCATTTAGCGCCGCGGGTCAGGTCGAGCGTGACGACCGCCGTGAGTGAGCACCAAATTACTACAAGAATGGCCTTGGTGGCTTCAGCCGAAATGGGTCGATTCGACTCATATTTAGGCAATGCGGGCTCGTGCTGGAGCGTAGACGACCGCCGTGAGTGAGCAACTGTGGCTCATGGCGCAGCGCGGCCTTGCGGCGCCCGTTCCAACACCGGTTAACTGACTCATTTAAAGTAAAGGTGGCCTAACTGCTTTCGTGATGAAACGCCACGGTGAAGAGGACGTCATGGGTTTTCATTGAGAAACTTCTGTGGAGAACCGTTTGTAGAGAAAACGCTCATGTGAATTTCAGCTTTGAAAAGGTAACCCATTAATACTGGAGAATTTGGAACGGTTGCGTGAGCTTCCGGGCGCTTGGCCCTTTATAAATAGTTGTTCCGTTGTCCCCTGATTGTGTTCCTTTGAGATTCACTTTTATACAAGTGTGGAACGAAGTTCGCATTGTGATGGGATGTTCAAGTTTGGTCAGTTTTTGCCAAGTTCCTTCGACGCTTTCTTCGATCAACTTTTCTAGATCTCCATTTGTGGAAGAAGTTGTGTTTTTCCCCTAGTCTCCCTTTAATGAGAGTCATGTTATTCCCTAGCCTTTTGCCAGAGGCGCCTCGGGCGGGGGCGCCAACTTGCCGCTTCTTCCTTTTTCTCGCTATCTCTTCCTCCTCCTTTCACCTCTCCTTTTTCTTTTCTTTTTTTCTTTTCCACAAACCTTTCTCATCCGTTTCTTTCTTTTTTTCTTTTTGTCTTCCTGCCCCCTCTCTTTTTCCTCTTTCTCTTTCTCCTTCTTCTTCATCTTCGCTCCACATTTCAGCCCCGCTTTTTTTTTTTTTTTTTTTGGCGCGTCGTATATGCTATTCAAGATGGATGATGCGACCGCCGCAATCCACCAGCCCGATTGTACCCAATTGTAATCCGACAATAAAGAGAGCCTTTTCTTTATGAATTTTCCTATTATGCTCCTCCTTTCTCGATTTCCGTATATTTGAACCGTGCATGAGATGTCCGACATCGCGACATCAAATGTTCAACTCGCTTATGCACTAATTAATACGGCCCTATTACGCACTCAACGCTTATCAAAACATTCAGATGTTCCGATTCCACGTATGCTTCAAGATTTTTCCTTTCTGCTGAGTTCTAACGCCCAACCCACCACTGAAGTTATGAGATGTAAGGCCAGCTAGGGCCCATTTTTTCCAAGCGCGTTTGATTTTTCGCGCAAGCAGAGTTTCTTTAAGACTAAGTCGCCTGATGTAGCCGCACACCCTTGATTGCACACCTTGCTATTTTCCTGATATCTCTCCAGCTGCCTTTGAACCGCCGCGCTTCTCTCGCTCTAGGCTCAAGTTCAGACGGCTGGCCTCGTCGCCAGGCTCTCCGATGCTAACTCCAATCCCGGGATTTTATTCCGACTCACGTGGGCTGCATCGCTGCCAAAAGCCGCGCCGGGTTTCCTCGTAGTCGCCTTTTTGTGTTGTTCAGAGTTCGATAGTACCTCAGAAGGTATTCTACCCAATTCCCTTTACGGCTCAATCCGTCTTCAAAGCCGCTTTTAAGGGTCCTCGACGCGACTCCTACCGTCCGCTCGACCTTGTGCGTGCCGACGAGTAATAATTTTTAATTCCAAGCTCTGCCGCTAAAGTTCTAAATTTGTCGTCATTTAACCGCTTTCCATTGTTCGATACCGGTGGCTCTCTGATACTAAACCCGCAAATGATAAATAGCCACACAAAAATTATATATCAAGCCCGTGATTTAAAGGCTCGCCGCCTACTGGGTGAAGTAATTCATCGTGTTGATTATGAATTTACACCGCCCTTTTCCGACGGGTGGGTCCCAATATGTCCAAAACCCCATTGCTGGAATGGCCAAGGGCTTCGTGGATCGACGCCGCTGGCCTGGATGTGAGGCGCGGAGATCTAACAAGGTTTCTCGCAGATCTTCGATTTTTCATCAGTCATTCGAAGGCCTGAAGGCCACAAAGAGTATCCCCGTCTCAAGACCTTCTCGACAATGCCCGAGCTCCTGGCATGATTCTCACATATGCCCCTGCATTTTCTGAAGCACGTACCAAAGATTCCTCCCGCGATACTTTCGCAGCGTGAAGAATCCTCGCTTGTAGCACTCAGGTTGTAACTGGAAGATCTCACTCTTATCTCGCCGCTTCTTTCTCGGGTCATCCAGAGGGTTCCGTCATTAATATAATCCCAAACAGGTCCATCCAACTCGTTCTGATCCCACCGGGTGACCATCATGCCATAAGGGCCGATGGGTTCCCGCCAAACACCATTGGTGCCATATATGCCGAGGTCTTCCCGAGAGGTCGGCTGGGCTTGCCAAGGCCCATTGAATCTCTCTCGCCCTGGGACACAGGTCACATGGACCCTATCACCCTTTGATAAGTCAACCCCCAGATACAGGATCATTCTCTCGCTAGTCTCATATGTACCTTCTATCTCCCAACCACCGCCGAGTCACCGTAGACCTCTCTAACCGATCAACCTCTAACGACGAGCAAGGTTGAGGCTCCCATGACTACTTCATATCGCCTTCATTACGACAGCGTTCAATCCAAACCCATATTCAATGTCTATTCCTTCGAGAGGTTAGATAAGACCTACCCACTCCCTCGGGGGCGTTTGGAGCTCCATCATCTACAAAGAGCTTCCAAGTGGAAAGGCCTGGGCCGTCGCCAAGTACCCGTCTGATTCCGTCGATGCAAATTCCATGACAAAGTCCGGCCAAGATCTGTCCCTCTATGGCTGCCGCCTCTATATCCGATGTCAAACTCGCTTAGTCATAGCCCATTTCAGTATTAGTCTCGGCCTGAGGCCTTGGGCGCAGCAAGACTTGCTTCATTGGCACTCAAATGGGACTTCTATGGTATGAGCTTAATACGCGAGCTTCCGAGCAGCTACTGTGTACAAATTACTTTTTCCATTTTGGTATCTTTTCCTTCCTCGCCTCCTCTAGTTCACTGCAGAATGAACTGATAATAACTGCTTGGTTCTCGACGAGACAATACGGGTTGAAAAGTTCGACACACTACACTGTTGTAGGAGTTCCCCCCCGACAGGCTCACCAGACTAGATGTGGACATGTCTTCAAAGGCCGAGAACGCTTCGCACTTCGCCGTATCCCATTGAGCGCCTTCTTCGTAACCCGGAAGAAAGGCCTTACCCATCAGCCTCCGACACGAAACGACTAGAGCAATATCCTCCCCGTCGCCATTGCTGTACTTCTTTATTCCCGACTCACGACGCATGTCAAGTAACGTCTTTGATTTGAACCGGATTTGTTCGATTCCCCCACAGATTGACTATGAAGCCCATAAATTTTCTCTACGACACGCCGGCGTTATTCTGGCCTGGGTTCACCATTATAGTTTCCGAACTGAACGCCCCGAGAGATGAGCTTATGGGTATCTACAGAGGTGGACTTAACCCAGCATGTCGCAGTATGCCTACAGCCTACATGCTGAACATCCATTATTAGTTCGCAGGTCGCCTCCCAGATTTTGAGCCCAAACGGCATCACTCGATAACAATAGGTCCTCAGGCCGTGACGAACGAGGTCTTTTCGGCTCCCGGTGGTCCATGTTGATCCTCGTTGTACTTCTATAGCGCATCCATGAAACTAAGAAGTTCATGACCTGCCGTAGCATCCACGATGAGATCGATTCTCGGTAAAGGGAAACTGTCCTTTGGACAAGCTTTGTTTATGTCAGTGAAGTCGATACAGAGTCGCCATTTGCCGTTTGCTTTTTTAACGAGTACGACGTTTGCCAACCACTCGGGGTATTCCACTTCCCTGATCGCTCCTGCTTGGAGGAGTTTGCCAACCTCTTCTTAGCTGATGGCTGCCTTTCTGCAAGGGCCTCGCGCTTCGCTGATCGTTTAATACGGGTTGCGTTCAATTTATGTGTGATTACCGCAGGTCAATTCCTCCTTACATCGCTTTCCATAAAACGCCCTTGTT
This sequence comes from Tetrastigma voinierianum, assembly GCA_016808115.1. Classification (NCBI taxonomy): domain Eukaryota; kingdom Viridiplantae; phylum Streptophyta; class Magnoliopsida; order Vitales; family Vitaceae; genus Tetrastigma; species Tetrastigma voinierianum. Next base: position 465,099 of record JAEQBH010004099.1, read on the forward strand.
CTCGCTTTAGAAATCGCGAGAGACGCTTGAGACTCTCTCAAGCACTGGGAGCCAATGTAGGCGAGATAAACGTCGGGCCATCCGTGGGGAACCGGCTCAAGTTCCCGTGGTCGGCCCGTGAGCACTCGCCGCGCATGTCGCAGCTTCATCCATATTAACGCCAATAACGCCGCTTGATTCCGAGGGTCAGAGTAGCACTCCCCTCGCCACCCGCCGATTCTTCCTCGAACCATCCCTGGCCCGTGAACCGGTTGGGAATTTGACAACCGCATGATGGCCGAGGGATACGACAAGGCCGGCAGCACGCTCCCAATAACATGTTATGTCACGGGAAGCGCCTACAATGAGAAATCTCGCCGTCGCCGTCGTCACGCATGGAGGTTCTCCCAAAGTGAGACTTTCGCTCTGAATGGAGCTTCCAGAGGCAACACCTTTTCCCCGGAAAATCCTCGCAGATGCGTGTCGACGGCTCGCTTCTCCCACGCCCATTTTGTCAGCGTTGAGGCAAAATGATGTCACGAACTTCCGCTGTTAGTCGACAAAACCCGATGAACCGCTGTGCTGGCTACGATCGCCAACCACCAATGGGTCGTCATGGGGTGCTGATATCCCTCCAGATATGAGTCAGAGAACGTGATGGTTGTGTCTAGTCGAGGTAGTTTAGATATTGCTTGTATTTCCACTTCCACTTAATTTACACTGCAAGTGAGCTTTCCGAGCATAACTAGATTCTCCTCCTCCTGCGAATCCTCCTGAGATCACGTGGATTTCTCCAAGGGGTTGCTGGTGCTGAGTCGTCGTTTGCCGAGGCGTACGCCGAGTCAGCCGGTCCCTATTCCAGCTTGACTCGACCCGATTGGCTTGACTCGAGATATGAAGCCACGAGGTATCCTCGCTGTAATAGGTACTCATTTCTCTCCTTAGTTGTATTGGGCGCTTGCCTGCGCGATGCCCATATCCCTATGAAACTCGCAAGAATACTTAGTGTCATTTCTCTAATGTACGGATCCGATTTCATCTAAGCTGGCCACCTCAAGAACTGCCGCCTCACTTCATGTAAGATCGCACACCAGGCCGCAGTGGAGTGAAGCGCTACGGCGAGTAACGCCGCCTTTTCTCGACAGGTGCCTAGCCTGCCCTGCATCGCCTTTTCGAGATCGCTTCGATCTTTCCTGAGAGACTCTCCGCCTGCCTTCTTAGGGCTCCGCCCTCGTTTGTCTGGCTGCGACTTTTTCCCTTTATGGGTGACGAGTTCTCCTCATGAGGGCTTCCTCGCCGCTTATATCGTCATGCAGTACTTCCTACCATACTGCCCCGAGATTTTTTGAGATGAAACATTAGTCATCGCAGATCTTCAAGGATTCGCACAAATCTGTGCTGTATGACTCAAAGCTCCGCGAATGCTTTGACGGCCAACGATGGTAGCTCTCGCTTCTTATGTCCTAGTCTGATTTAGAAGGGAGATCTAAAGCGATGGATAAATTTCCTAACTTAAGAGATTGATGAAGGAGGATTCTATTAACGTGCTGGCCGGGCCTTTAACGTAGCGAAAAGCTTCCAGTCGCGACACTGATACCACAACTCATCCGTTCTTGTATGCAGCTACATATCGAATGGGTTGCTCCAAATAAAGACTTCATAAAGATTCTGAATTTTCATTGGAGCGTAACGAATATTTCGACCGTGAAGGGTGATTCAAGCCATATATCAAAGTATCCATAGTATTCTGGGTACGCCCTTAATCTCAATTTTCATACGCCGATTTCCAAGTTTTCTTCTTTCTAAGACTCTTAAACCTCCGTCCATGATGCTGCTCTCTCCGTCACGGCGGATGAGGAGGTTCTCTCAAGCCCCACTGCCTTCCAGGATTTTCCTCCGAGGGGGTTAATTGCGTTCTCGTGCCCCTCGCTTGATTGATTCTCGCTTCGCTTCGAAAACCGAGAGTCGCCGCCGAACGCCATCGTGTGGTTTTTCCCGTTTGTCGAGGCTCCCTCGATGTCAGACTGCTCGTCAATGTTCACCTTCTACCAGCGCGACGACGAGGCGAAAGCTCACTCGTTTCGCCGGCCGCTCGCTGCTAAGCTTTACTGGGCCTCGAGGGGCCTATTGTCCGCATTCCCCGTGGATCTCGTGATCCCAGGATCGCCCTCGTGTTCCGAAGTCGATACCATCGCAATCGGAAATCAGTTATATTTGTACAGAACCTGCCGTTCTCACAAAATCCGCGCCCAACCGATGATGCCTTTTTTCCAACCTAATCGGGCCGAGCGTGTGGGGTCATCGGGCTGGACCTGTTTGTGGGCCGGGACGCAGCGTCTAGATTGCTCGCTGGTAAGATTGGCCGCAATGTCGATCTACTGTGTGCTCGGGACGCAGCGACTCCTCGCAAGAACAAAGAAGAAGGGTGGTCGGGCGAGGGCTCGTACGCTCCGATGCCAAAGTCATATTCTTCCGAGAGAAAAGAGAGAATGCTTAGAGAATTAAAGATTAAGACCAATGTGTGTGTAAGAACGTCATTAATTTTTCTTTCAATCGATGGATGGCCTTCGTGATTTATAGTCGAGATCAACCGCTGATGGTAATGCAGGTCCTTCCATTGATGAATATTTTTATTTAGTCCACATCTGATATGGTACAGATATAGAAAGCAAGCGTTAATTTGATAGTCTTCTTTCATGGTAGATGTCCATAACCACAATGATCACTATTATCCTTTCTTTCCCTTACATGGATCTGGGAATAAAGAACATATTCTTTCATTTTCGTTGATGAGATGTAATGGGTTTATTGGATCTGCTATGGATTTTTCAACCCGTCTCATTCTAGCTTAGTCTGAATCGACCGTCTGGGAGCTGACATATAAGGCCTGGTGATATGGAGCCCGTCATTTCCTCTAGGCCTAGGGAATTGATATCGCCTATTTTTCGCCTATATATCAACTTGCAGCAACTAATATAAAATTATATTGTTAAATTATAATCTAATATAAACAGTAAACAAACTAAAATATAGCTAACATAAAAACAAACATAAATATAAAACTACAAATACACAAAGATAATATAATAATGACACTTAGTGCAATTAATATAATATATACTTAATTTAACTTTCTGTTATATTTAATCTGAAACTCAAACAAAATTCAACTTTTTTAGATATAACACAAAAGAAAAACAAATTTCAGTGAAATGAAGATTGAATATGAGTAAAGAAAAATTTGTAAGATAAAATGAAATGATTTTAGAGTATTATATTTTTTTTTTGGGTCAAAGAAGTCATTGGATAGTCAAAATATATTTTTAATTTAATTATAACCGTTGGATTTAATTTTGGTGAATATCTAACCGTTAGATATTCTTTAAACCTTTGAGATAATCATAACCCGCTGATCAGTCAAAGTACAAATATAGTCATGGATCGTACCATCACGATAACATTTAAAACGCGAAATATGTCGAGACGTTGTTATTCGGGATTGGCCTGGATTAATCAACCGCGCGGCACTCAGTAAACAGTGAAACGAACCTATCGATCATCTCAGATGATCTCCAATCGCCGGATTTACTAACAATTCCACCTTTCGCATCATCGATATATCGCCAATATATACGATATATCAGCGATAATTTGCGTCAAAAAATCACGCACGCACGTGTTACTTACCCAAATTTCATCATATATGTCACCGATAATCGATATCGATATTAGCTTACTTTTTTCAATTTTTCCTCAAACGATTACTTACGTCGGCGATCGTATCGCTTCATCATATCCAATATATCGCACGATATTAATATTTCCAAAAACCATGGCGTTAATACTCGGATCCACGCCATACGGCTGCACCATGTACCAATATTTTTCTGTCCACAAAACATTATTTGCAATATATTTATTGTTTGGTCTGATCATTGATAAATTGTTTTCAAGATCAATTGAAAATCTTTTGACTTTATGAAACAATTTTAATAATTAGTATCAGAATAATTTTGAACTATTACTGAAACCAATCAATTGATTTTTTATATTTTTTGACTGTCTGAGTTGGTCTCAAACAATTATCTTATGGTAAATTTTTAATGATAAAAAATCTTTCAATATCTGATTTTTGATCTATACAGAAAACAAATTCTCTGATAATATTGGCCTGATCCTCATAGATAATAGTGTACTAAGACCTATTTCTTTTTTATGAAACTAAAATCATAATACAATTTTATAATAATGAATATTGTTGTGAAGTACTTATAATATTATAAATATAATTTTTGAATCTGAACTAAATTATTTATTGCAAAGTTATAATGTTAACATATATTATAACATAATAGTTATAATTTTAAAACGACGAGGTAATAATTTATAATGTATTTTATTGATTTCGGATGGTATTCGTCAGATTTAATTGTAAATTAACGAATAGAACTCAATGGACGGGTCCTTTGAAAATTGAAATGATGGTGGAATCAAAGTGAGACACGTTGTCATCGCAACATATATATATTATTTGGAATTTAATTTATTATCCAAATGAATATGTCAGCAAAGTTGTCGAATCATCTATTAAATGAAACAAAAATCAAAAGCTTTACCCACGGTAATCTTTTCATTAGTTTTTTTTTTAACAATTTATATTTACTATTTAGATCATTACAATACAATGATCCGAATAAAATGATGTTATCGTAATTGGGTAAAATCGAATATTAAATGTTTTCATGATCTTGTTTTCTCGTGAGTTTCGGTTATTATTGACATTATAACTAGAAATTCAATTTTTAGAAAACGGTAAATCGTAATTAATAATAAAATCGTTATAATTTCGACACAAAATTGGTTACCGTTAAAAATCCAGACTTACGCCCTCAGATCTCTGATGATCTAAAAAAGATTTCACCGTTGGAATCGTCATGACCCAGCCAACACGTGAAATTAATAGAATCGACAACAAATGGCACGTTTTGCGGCATCACCGTCGCAAGCCGATAAAGATTTTTGTTAATGATGAGTCAACAGTACTACATAAATATGCTGCATTTAGTGGTAAACGACAAAATAATCATCAGATAGAGCCAATGTCAAAACTCAAAAGGTGACAAAATCGGCTATTTTGAAATTGATTTAAGTTAGAAAAAGGACAAAATTACCAATATGTCTTCCTTCATTAAGCCAAAAAACATGTATGAATGTATGAACCAGCAGTCATTTCTGTTTGGCAGAGTTTTATAACACTTCCTAGATTTGTACGCGATCTAACTGCCTTAATTGCCGAGACAGAGGGAGAACCTGGTCGTTTACGCTGAGGGCTTCGTGGGTACCCCATTTAGGGAGTTTTCAAACCCGAGAGGTGGGCTTATCCTCTGGTTTTAGATTCTTCTATACGATGTAAATGTTTCGTCATTGAGGCCTTGAACCATTGCTTACTGGTTCCAAACTGGGAACCAAATGGTTGATTTGAGATCACTAATGCTCCAGATCGCCACTGACCGCTGGGGTCAAGGTGATGAGTGTCTCAACAAATCATATTGAGTTCAATGGTAGCGAATGGTCGAAATACTGGGTTCGCTGCGGGAACCCATACTCAGGTTGATAGGAACAGTGAACGAGGGTTTAACGTTCCCGAACAAAGATTTCACATAATAAAATCAGAAAATATGTGTTTGGTCAAGGATTCAAATCGAATTGTTGTTTTTAATCATTAGCCCATCGTGAGCTAATTTTGATGTGATGAATGAGAAATTATACAACATGATTGTGTGATTAATTTATGTGAACACAAAGGTTCATTTATATTATGGACCAGACTATATCGAATTGGCATATATGCATTCCATATGCACTGAACACCC